>JAPTGZ010000027.1:5164033-5181343 GCA_029814645.1 Fowleria isostigma | reverse complement strand
GGTCTAAGTAACTGAGATGCACATGATTCACATCCTTTTCTATTCAGTGACCCCTTCTGCTCCTTGGATAGGGGCACTGTCATCCCGGAAAAGACCACCACCACCATTAAAATAGAACTGTCTCATCATAAAATAAAGGGGACCATTCAGAATAACATTGATTTGCAGAGAGAGACCCTTCCATTGAAGGTGACAAGTAGACCTGAAACATTCTAGAAAAATGGCTGGATGACTCATCTGATGGTATCACCTTTTTTGCACATCTCTGCAGACTGAACCACTGAACTCGCAAAGCATACACTCATCTTTGTAATGACAGGTTTGTGCACTGCAAACTTACTATAACATCTCTCTGTGTGTAATTGTTGCTGGACTGTTCTTGCTGACCCATTCTGATCACATCCTGCATTGACAGTCACCTGTAGAAGACTTCCTCTTGTGCACTTCTTCATACATCACACTAATCCACCAGCATCACAGATAACAAACCTATGTCATCAACTACAGTTCCCACCATTGTTCCCTGACTTTCCCATAAATCCAAATCCAAGCGTTACTTCAGTCCCAATCAAACACTACTGAGCAGCCTTTCTGACAGGAACTTTTGTCATCTGTATCCTGATTATGAACCTTCTTTCAAAGTCATCTAGTTCTTTTCTCTAATCCTAATTGAAAATCTGATTCAACTGTGCCAAACATGTCATTAATGAAGCCCTATAGTGTATCCTGTTAGAAGTTAAGATTCTGGTCACAGCACACAAAAGTCCTTTTCCCTGGACACAGTTTGAGTAATTATAGGAGGAAGAGCAAAGGTGTTAATAATTACATTAACAGCAGCATTGTTGTCCTCAAGTGTCCCATTGAGCCATGAAAGTGAACAAGAGACTATATACAAAGGCAAGCTTCTAAAAGTGCAGATAATCAAAATACAGGCATCATCAGTCTTATAATTTACATCCAAGCCTTTCCTACTAAGGATTGCCAAATGTCCTCTGTATCAAATTTTTCTTTTTCGCAGCATCGACACACTTTCAAGGCATGTTGTGCAGGACCTTTAACAAGGTGTGCTATTTTTGTGTACGTTAATAACACACAGAAAAAGTAGTCATTCTTCTTCTTCTTCACTTTTCATTCTATTTTATTATCAGGGGATATTAACAAATATGTCAGTTGCATTCTTTTTGGGAAGTCTCCTTTAAGTGATTTTTTTATCTTTCTGACTTGGTCCTGAGATGTCGGCTTAAGATTGCATTGTATGAAGTGTAGTTTGGTTCACTTCTCTGGTATGAAAAAATTATTACAAGGACATTCAAAAGGTAATCCATTCTGTATGTGTGTCACATATCAGCTCAGGGAAAAGGTGTAACAGTGACGCAAATGCACCAGAAACTAATTCAGGAGGGGGGAAAAAAAAGAGAGAAAAAAATGTACATTTTCTTCTATCAACAGCATGCCATAATTTATCTGAAGATGAAACATAAGCTGCCAGGCACCCTGGTTACTATGGCAACTATCAAGTCAATAGCTGAGTTGTTCTGGCATCTGTCCCCGCAGTGATTTTTGCTGGGTGTAAAGACACAGGATCTACAGTAAGGCTCAAAGCTGTTAGACAACACGTCTGAAGCTTTCCAAGACACAAAATGTCTGTCGAGCAACCAGCTGAGGCGTTTTAGATCTCCAAGCATGACGCCTATTCAGAGATACTGTGAGAGAACCGAATATGGAAGAACACAGCGGGTAATAATCTTGTTGTATAGACACATTGCTTTGGGGGAGGCAAAGTTCGCATGCAGACATCTGACATTCATTCTGTGGGAAATGAAACGTTCAGATCCCTGACAACAGACAGAACTCCAACCTGAGAACTTCGTCTGAAAACCAAAAAACTCAGCTTTGGCCTGATTAGATTATCATTAACTGCCACAAACTGAACTTCATTACCTTCTTGAGTGCAGAGCGGTTGCCCTGCATGTAGCTACGGTGCATCTCCAACACCTTTTGTGGCCTGCTGCGCATCCAAGCACTGAGCGTCTCAATGGGGGATCCATTTACACACCACTCAGTCACCCCAAACTGCCTGAGGTGTGCTCGTGCGTGACTGGCCAGAGCTTTACGGTTCTCAAAGTAGAACCCACAGAGCTCACAGCTGGGATCTGAAAAAATACATGACAGGAAAACAGAGAAGCTCCAAGAAAAGATCTCTTTTTGAAGACAGAGCAAGATGTCACAGAGAAAACTAAACTTAAATGACTTACCCTGGTGCCCATGCTTGACTGGGGGCGATTTTCTTTTGAAGGAAAAGTCATGTGGCAGAGGTGAATAAGTCTTCAGATGATGTGGTGGTGAGTGGGCAGTCTCCAGTGACTGGGCCTCCTCTGACAGTGGCCTTTTCCCCAGTGGGGACATCCTGAAAAATCTTCCTGTGGGTGTGGTAGCAGATGAGCCCACAGATCCCAGTCCTTGCTTATGAAGCCTTGACTGTGACTGCAGTAAACTGAGAGGAGATTTTCTCATTTTAGATGGCTGGTACGCTGAAACACCCAAACCCTCCAAACTGCCTGCAACCCCTGGGTTCTCCCATGAAGGACTGTTTGCTCCATGGCTCGACTCTTTCTTCACTCCTTGGTCTGAAAGTGCAGAGGCACCCACCCCTCTCTTGTGCATAACTTCCCTCAGGGTGTCGATCGGGGAGCCGTTGACAGACCATTCAGTGATTCCCATCTGGCGAAGGTGGGAGCGTGCATGGCTAGAGAGGCCTTTACGGTTCTCAAAATATTCACCGCAAAACTCACAGCGAATATCCCTTGTAGGCTCTGCTTCATGGGTCATGGCTGAGGAGGGACCAGAGGGCAAAAATAAATAACAAAAAATAACTACAATTGCAACAGGAGCATGCATGTCACAGTAGCAAAAAAGAGCTGGCATCGATTTCAATTTCAGCAGATTTTCTTTTGTCCGACGAACTATAAATGAGAGCAGAAAAAAACTTTTCAACAATGGAAATTTTAATTCTATGTTTATAATCAAATAATGACAATTACCTGTTACAGTTTCTCCAAAACTGCACCAGGTTACAGAACCTTCCCTCAAACCTCAAAATAAAGCCCTGCAAGTTACTGGACAAAGTTTTTTTTTCTTCCAAAATGAATCCTACTGAAATGCAGATATGTAACAATGTGATATTTATTTATTCTTCCAAGTCACTTCTAATAATTTTATTTGTTGTGACTTGTTTTGGTCATGGTCAAGAAGTTTCACCAAATACATGTTAATGTACCTGGAACCAGCAATCAAACCAATCGAACCATTTGATTACAGCCAGCATCCAACTGACAAGTGTATGACTTTAGTAGAATTTTTTTTTTTTTTCATGATTTCCTTACATTGTGAATCCTCTCGTCAGCATCTTTTTTTTTTTTTTTTTTTTTTAAAGTTTTCTTAAAAAGGTAAAATGTATACTGGAGATAAAACGACTTACCCAGGTTGAGCGGGAAAACACTGTCAGAGCTACTCCAGCTCGAGTTGAGGGATTCGGTATGGTAGCCTCCAGATCTCCCAACAGCCTGAGGTGCGGTGACTTCGAGCTGCACTGGTTCAGGCTTGAGCTTAAGGATCAGCCCACTAGAAGACGTTGGTGGAGCCGAGTTCAACTTAGACACTGCTGACTGAGGTGGGCTGGAGGGGCGGGCGAAGGCAAAGGGCAGGCGGTTGAGAAGGGTGGCCGAAGGGGAGGAAGAGGAAGTCGACAGAGGTGACCGAGGGGGTCCTGGAGAGGATGGAGGTGGGGTTTTCAGTGGTTTCAGGGGAAGGGCACAGGGAAGACCACGCCTTGTAATGATCTCCCTCAGGGTGTCTATTGGGGAGCCGTTGACAGACCATTCAGTGATGCCCATCTGACGAAGGTGGGAACGGGCATGGCTGGAGAGGCCTTTACGGTTCTCAAAATACTCTCCACAGAACTCACAGCCTATTTCCTTTGGAGGTTCACCTGGGAGATTAGAGAAGTGATGTGAGTCTCTATGTTTTTTATATTCATCTATTATAACCATGAATGTATAGAAGAAGTTGGCATAGGCACTCTGATGTCATCCACTGCTTTTTGGACAAGAATCACTGAACTTAAATTACTTGGAACCGTTTCATCATCCAGCAGACCTTTTGTTCCATACTGGATTAGAAATGGTTGTCTAAAAAGTCATTTTGTCCTTCCTCTAATCTTCGTCTATACCATTTGCTACTGTCAAACAATTTATTGTGATAAGAAGTTAATGACATGTTTCATGGCAGGATGTAGTAGAGCTATACTTTGGCCATGTTGGATTGAAAGCTGGTGTCTAACTTACCAAAAACTATACAAGTAACTTGAAATGTTAAAAATAGTTCTTGTTACCTGTGAAATGTCAACATCTACATATATGATAAAGGTCATGTCAGCTTCACAATATGTATAAGCTACCTAATTACTGAGGTAAATAGCTCAGCATGTGCTGCAGCACTGAATCAATGGGAACCGTAGCTAACGTATTTAAGTTATGCTAACAGGGCTGGTATGGAAATTAAGGAAGCTCATGAAACAGTTACATAAAAAAAAATTATTTGATTGTTTTTGTGTAAATTCTTAACCAAGACAACAGATGAGGTATCCGTCAGGAAATAACTGACATTTTATTAAATAAACAAAAGTGCAAAAAAGTGCACACACGCCTTATCAATGGGAGGATCATTTACAACAAATCACCATAGTCAAAATAAAGTAAATGACACTTAAAAATTACTGACAGTACTCCTAGAGAAAAGTTGCCATTTTGAGTGGCATCTTCAGTGGTTACTACATTTGGAAATACTTCTGTATTAGCTTTATGTTCTAGCAGTAGTTATTCCCTAGAATTATAACTAAAAACAAATGACTTAATTACAGATTAACTTTATGTAAAGGATTTAGCATTTCGCACCTCAAACAGGATTGAGTTCCAAACTTAAAGAACAGCACTCACTATGTGGAAGGGCCATGAGCTCTCCACTACTCAGGCGGAAGACCTGCATGGAAGAGGACTTGAGTCGCTTGGCAGGTGGGCCAAGTAAAGATGAGGCAGAGGAAGAGGTAGCTTTGGACGTCGACCCACCCCCAGCTGTGGTCACTTTATATAGAAAAGATGAAGACGAAGAAGAGGAGGATGAGAGGCTCAACAGGGACTGCTTTGGGGAGGAGAGTGTGGTTGTGAGTCCTCGCGGTTCAGCAGGACTGTCGAGCTGCAACACACTGGCTTTGTGCTTGAAGTCATCCGTATCAATGAGCTGGTTCAGTAGGTCGATGGGGGAGCCCTTAGATTCGGAGTACTCTACTCCAAAATGTCGCAGGTGGGCTCGTGCATGACTGGACAAGCCTTTCCGTGTCTCGAACCAAGCACCACAGAGCTGACAAACAATGTCTTTGTTGGGATCCACCTCCAGTGCTGCACATCAAGAGAAATAACTACACTGAGTCTTCTAAAAGTTTACAATAAAATGGAACAATTTGAGAATAAAAAATGGACAAAGTTATCAAAGGCATAATTTAGTGTGGGCAGTTTCACTTACTGAGGTTGAGAGGAGCATCGCTCTCCTGCGGTGCCCACAGGGGTTTGGCTGATGTGATGGTGGCAGGGCTGGACAGGTTAGAGGTTAAGCTTTTCATTCCCCCAGCCTTGTGCTCTGGGGAGCGCAAGGGGGAAGACACAGGCAGGAGGGAGGAAATGGGGGCTTTCCTCACTACTGAAGAAGGAGAGCCACAATGGGCCTGAGCTGGGGAGGCACCGGGAGAAGGTGTAGGCGTTGAGGAGGGGGAGGGTGGCACTGCTTTCGCTGCTTTGGCCAGGAGGCAGGGAGGAATTGGTTTCTCGTCCAAGTCCATGTCTTCTAACTCTTCATCTTTTTGAGAAGCAGAAGGGGAGGAGTTCTTGGCTGAAAGGGGCTCCAGGAGGGATGAGCTTATTTGGCTGTCTAGGTTGCGCTCCTTGGCAATTTGGTAAAGGAGGTTGATGGGCGCCCCGCTGCTTTCTGAAACTCTGATGCCCAGCTGGCGTAAGTGAGAGCGGGCGTGGCTGGAGAGTCCTCGCCTGGTCTCAAACTGAGCCCCGCACACCTCACACTTTAAGCTGTCAACTGTGGAACACAAAAACAGCTGCACGTGAGACATGAAAATTCCAGCAAGTAATACATTTTCTATAGATTTCACTGCAGTCTCAGACTCTCTGCAACACAGTGAATAGTTTACCAAACAATGGCAGGTGGCTGAGGTTATTTTAGAGGCCACACATCTCCCAAAGGACATGTCACCTCACTTACCCTTCCTGTCTACATCTTCAGTCTGCAGTAACATTAGCAAAGTGTTGGAGGTGCCTCTATTAGCCTCTGAGTACATTTGTCTCCCTCTGAGGATTTCCCTGGGGACAGCCCTCTGTGATGTAGAGCCGCAACACCTCAACACTGACCTAAGGTCAGTTGTACAATTTTCCCACTGACAGCTACGATAAGGCTTCACTGTGGCAAATCCAATCCCTTGTCAACACTCTGGGGTCAGCATTCCCATAGTTCTCCCTCACCCTTGGTGTCAGCATCCTCCCTGGGTGAGAGGCGGTCTTGGTCCTCACCGCACAGCCCTGTTTTGCCGGGGCTTGAGCTCAGACCATCAAGAGCTTGAAGCTGCAGCTCATCCTCATCTTCTTCCTCAGCTGCTTCCTCCTCCTCATCTAAAACACAGATACAATATCCCAAATAAGCCTACAAACAGCAAGCCAATAAAAGGCATTTTAGGTGACTGTGATCATAAATTGCCTGTCAAAAAATGCTAATATGTGAAGGAGTCTCCAAAAGAAAGCCAGCCATAGAAAACATGCAAAAGAAAAAAAAAAAACCAAAAACCTTTATAATAAATTTTTAAAAAGCAAAGTGAACACACAAAAATTTACTCAGTCTTGTGAGCTCATTGCCTGTAATTTCTCAGTCCTCCAAACGTCTTCTGTAAATAAATGTATGTGCAAACAACTCAAGTGATGAAACCGTGTTAAAAATAATAATAATCGCAGTACTGTATGAAACAAACATGGCAGTCTTGGTTCCCCGCATTCCTGGGACAAAAGTGCCATTTTCTGCGACAAATCGGTAAATCAAAAGAGACGTGAGACAGACAATGCTTTTTGTCTGGTGGGCGGCTCTGCGCTTGTCAGTTCATCTCTTGACTGTAAAAGAGCGGCGATGTGACACCTCGGAGCGCAGCGTTATAACACCAGCTATTATAACGGAGACAATACCACAGAATAATCACGGGAGTATTTTTAAGTAGAAAAGCCCTAACTTGACTTTGTATCCGTCCAGGCAGAACAGCTTAACCCTCAACAACCCGACACTTCCAAGAAAAAGTGATACTTCCATTATACTTCGTTCAACCGCATAAGTTGCAATAAGATTACCGACCACGATCGCGTTAAAGTCCACTAAGTTACTACGTTTCAAAAGCAATCTCACAAATAGTTTGGAATAAAAACAGACACAAATGCATGCACTTGAAAGCACAGCGTGTCCTCTATCAAAAATCAAAGCAAAGTAAAATGGCGAGGATTGGGCAACTGTAGGTAATTTTAGAGATCCTGCAGCATTGAAAATACTGGACGTCATCCCAGACGCACTCAATGAAAACCTCACACATGAAGAAAACACTATAACAACAACATTACAACAAGCAAAAAACATCAGCATTTACCCGAAGAGGAGCGCCTCAAAACAATAACACTGATCCGCTTTATGCGCTCCTGACATACATGTCACGGGCTACCTGCATGGCTCTGCGCGACACTGCTTTTCTTTCCACGCTCTCACATTCTAAAGAGTTTTCAATGGCTGTTGTCTGGGTACAATGTGAGTGAAGATGCGGAGCGAGACGCGCACCGCAACGCCGCGGTGTGATCCGAGGGCACGCGGTGCACGGGAATTACGGCGTGCGGTACTCACCGGTCCGCAACCGCAGTGCATCGGACTCCCGGCAGCTGAAGCCAGACAGTTTTTCCGCTATTGTTTGGGTCTGCGGGGAGGTGGAAGCAGCCATTTTGCCCCCATATGCACCGCTAAGCTAAGGCGTGACCAATCGAGTGGAGGCGGAGGTTGGGATAAATGCACTGAGTGCCACATCAACCGCGGGCATCAGGGACTCTCAGCCTCTCTGATACACACTAAAACACTCACAGTCTGTGGGAATGAAGCTCTAGATTTGTCCACATCCACCATCCTGATTCAAACACTTCACACAGTGTACACCGGTGTCACCCAGGTCACAAAGTCACTCTTATTTATAAAGTACAAGAACAAACTCAAGAGCCATATAAAATAACATGAACATCACCTGAACTGTCATTTCCCACTCATCTCCACACTCACACACTGTGATAAGTTCAAGCTGCAAACTGACAGGGTCACTAGGTCACAAAAGTCACAAAAAAAGGTGACAAAACAGCATCAGTATCAACAAAAAACAACACACACAAACCCAATAATCAATTTATCACACCAGTGATCCCTAATCGCTTACCCTCACGCTCCTCTGCCCCTTCCTCATGTTTCCAAGACTGTGGAGATGCTGAAGGCAGTGCATCATTACCGGCACCACTCAGCGTCCTTTCACTGGTATCCCCCTCCATCTTCACTTCAATGATTCCTTTCCCACCATCCTCTGGCTCTTCTTCCTCTTCTTCACCTTCTTCATCATCATCATCATCACACTCCTCCGGTTGTGAGCCTGGACTCCGAGGGGGAGCTGTGGGGATTACAAGGTCAGGCCTGCTGGAGAAAAGCTCCCTCAGGATGTGGATCGGTGACACGGTTACGTCCCAGTTAGTGATGCCAAAGTCACGGAGGTGCGCCCGGGCATGGCTGGACAGTCCGGCCCGGGTGTCAAAGCCAGCACTGCAGAACTCGCAGTGCATCACACTGAAGGTGTCTGGGTCGAAGTTGGCAACTGTGGAGAGGGCAGGTCATACGAGTTAAAGTTTGTACAGCCTCAGGACTCAACATCATACTGGAAACAAATGCTTTACTTATGGCCATGCAGAGTTTGATCATATAAAATGTGACCAGATAAAAGTGTATTTTAAAATAACATAGGGGGCTATTATGTTCAACCTCCACTTACACAAAGAAATAGACTGTATGTGTGTGTGTGTGTGTGTGTGTGTGTGTGTGTGTGTGTGTGTGTAAAAACAGGCAATCGGCTGGCCATCTGTGTTACCTCACCTTAAGTCTCAAATCCCAGGTTGGAAACCACTGCTTTAAATTATAGTCACCACTTTTAAAAGCGGTTCACATTGTGTTCCCAACAGGTCAGCAAAAATTAAATTAAGTGTGGGAAAGAGTGTCCCATGATAAAAAAAAAAAGAAAAAAACTAGTCATATTTGTTCTTTTAGGCTGAGAAGGGCATCTAACAGAATAATGTTACTGCTTTTTTCCACTACAACTCAATGTCATCATATTTTACCCCAAAACAGGTCATTGTCTGGTTTTCAGAATCTGCTCAGTTATCATCACAACAGCCTGAGGCAACAAGATGCTGACCTTTTTTCTTCTTCTTCTGATAGGAGAACTTCTTCTCAATCGCGTTGACTTCCTCGGGGGATATGAAGTGACGCACATTGTAGCTGACGCCCACCCGGTTCAGGTGGCCCCTCACGTGATTGGCGAGCCCGATACCATTATGAAATCGATCGGGGCAGTAGGGGCATTTCCTCTCCACAGACTTTAGCGCTTCTGTGTCTTCATCAATCTCATCTTTGTCTTCATCCGAGATGCCCTCTGACAGGAAGCGTCGCAAGCGTTCATCATCAATGTCGTCGTCGTCATCATCACTGCCAATTTCTGCTGTAATGGCAGTAACCCGACTGCTCCTCCTCAAAAAGAAAACCTTTCCATCTCTTCCCACTTCCTGCTTGTCTTCATCCCCCACAGTCTTCTTAGCAGGGAGTGACACTGTAGGACTGCGCTCTGCGGAACAGTCATCTGGAAAAGAAAGGAAAAGAAAAGCCCTGAACAAATAGGCCAACCCTAATCCAACTGAAACTACCAGTTCTCTAAAGTGTGTACATGTGAGGGTTTGGCTCCTGCACAGATACAACCACATTGCAACACTTGAACTTGACTTTAATGTTCATGGCTTTATATTTATATATAGTAGCCTAATAATCACATTAAAATTGTTAATTAAAGTAAACTATTGATTATGTGGGAATGCAACAACAGCATTTGCTAGCCTGCAATTACATTAAAAGTGTTAAAATAACCTGTAGAGCTAGATAAACAATTTCTTTTTTGGGTTTGTCTAAAAGAAACGCATTTGAACAAATGTTAGTAATAAAATGACCAACATATCTTCAATTGTTTCTATAATCAAGCAGATTTACATACGGCTTTACCAAATAAAAAGCAGATTAATCCCCTTTTTTTAAGTTGCTGATTTCAAAAGATAGATGATAGAACTTAATATTAAGTCAAATGACTTGCATTGTAGTGTTTAGGAAAGTTTGTAAGAGTGCCATGACCCACAAGTACGTGTTAAGAGGCAGTAAAATCATCTAATTCAGTCACCTTAAACACATCACCTTAAACACAGACTACACTGGACTATCCTTCACAAATACAAAGGAAATAAGACTGCCCCACAACCACATCGCACATTCCGACAGTTCACAAAGAAACAATCCTCATGCGTTACCATTGTTTATAATGTACGTTCAACCTCTCCATAACTAGTTAGTATGCTGATAAGTTTTGAATTTTCACCAAATTGTTAAAATCATTGACAAACTATGACTTAATATGACTTGATCACAGGTTAATAATGCTACAATATTCCCTAGACTCATTTAGTATTAGTTTAATATGTTTTAATTAATGCTTTGTTGCCAGCCTTCATGAATACCATCAATTTGACTTCACTTTTAATGAAATTTCATTGACCTGGATCATCTCTGTAAAGCCATATCTTGCTGGGAGTGTTGCATATTGTCAGTTAGAATCTTTTAAACAGATAGTATTTTGTAATTCAGCATTAAAATTTAAGAATGAGGACATGTACAGTGGTAGATCTAATGAGTGGTGTGAAGTGTGAAGGCTATTATTAATGTGACAACCGTTTAGTTTCACTTGTGACTGGCCTATATTCCTATTTTTCCCATTGCTTGGTAATGAAGTATTACTTGTCACTACGGTGTAATATATTATATTATTGCCTTCATGACACAATGCAGTAAAAGGCCATGGGGTGAAACATCTAAAATTCCCTTTTCTTTAGAACTTTGTATTTTCACCACAGATGACCTACATCTATAACATGTGCCAATGCATAATTTTATAACCTAATATTGTTTGGATCTAAAGTTTTATTTTCTTAAGTTTTCATGCATTCCTTACTTCCTTTCACATACTTACTTGACCTCATGACATTTTCCATCAAGTTCAAGGAAAAACTGGTTAAGGAAAGGAGATAGGAAGTAATTTCTTTATCTACTTGGCAGCTGCTCTGGTCCATCTAATCTCACCTGAGTTGGACTGAGCTCTGGTGTGCTGTTTCAGGTCCACAGGTGAGTTTGCCTTTTGCTGGGACACCTCAGTGTCCATCTCTGTGCTCTGATCTTCATCTTCATTCCCAGGCAGTTTGTCATATTCCAGTCTGGCATCAGCCTTAGTCCAAATCTTCCCTCTCCTGCTGAATCTCCTGTTCCCGACACGCTTGAATGCCACTTGGCTTCCGGGCCGATCTTCTGCGCCGTCTGGTATTGTGCTGTCCTCAGAGGCAGTGAGTCCTTGTTGGCTTTTGCCTTGAGAGGCATCGGTCAGAGATCCAGACCCAGAGAGATTAGGATCTAAGACAGGTTTTGAAATACGAGCGCCCGCGTTGGGCTGTGGACGCTGCCCATTCTCATCAGCCTGCGCCCCACTGACAGAGGCCTGTCCCGGGTGAGCGACTTTCTGGTGTTCCCTCAGCACAGATTGACTAGATGTCAAGAAGGCACAATGAGCACAGGCCAGGGAAGTGGACGCCAAACAGGACGATGAACTAGGAGATGGACAGTCAGTCTGGGGAGCAGCTGTTTTTCGGTTGTGGGTCTTTGAGTGATTAGCCAGTGCCTGGGAGGTTCTTGTGCTAAAGTTACACTTAGTGCAGACAAAGCGGCGGCGATAGCCAGAGACACCTCGGCCCTGAACTGGCGTCCGAATGCAGTTTAGCGGACTAGCGTCTGAGTCAACGATTGCAGAATCTGTGTCGGGTGTTGAAATCGTGGTTGGAGACAGAGGTGGAGACATGACTATTTCTGTTTCTGAGACTTTCCTTGGAATCAGGACTGGGCCTGCATCTTGCATAACAGCTGGGTCGAGGGTTACGTTCTTGACAACTTTGCCTTCCCGTTCATCAGTCTCCTTTGTCTTCTCATTTTCATTGAGTTTCTCAATCTCCTCCAAGATTTTAAGACGGGACTCTTGGTGCCGTCTGTGGTGATCTGCCAGTGCAAGTCGATTTGGCAGATTCCATCCACACTCCATACATCGAAAACGCCCTCCCTTGCCTAGTCGGTCCTTCTTGCCACCCACAGAACCACTCTGACAGTGTTCAATCATGTGTTCCTGAAGGTGGACCTGCTTCTTGAAGTAAATGCTACATTCCACACATGTGAAAATCTCTTTTCCTAGCTCAGCATCAGTTTCCTCTTCTTGGTCTCGTTTCCTTCCTCTGCCTCTGAACTTTATCGGTTCTTCCAACACTCCCTCCTCAAAGGTGACTTCATCAAAGTCATAAACCCCTCCACCTTGACTGAGCTGTGCTGGTTCAGGGCTTCTGGGTTTTTGCGGACTCTCTCGTGTTCGCTTCCCGGTCTCAGACGATGTGCGCTTCAAGGGGCTGAGGCCGGAGAAGGGCCTGAGCAGGACCCTCTTCTTTCTGCACCGCTGAATGAATGTGCAATGAGCCCAGGGGGCAGGGGGCGGACTCTCGGGGTCTGAGTCTCCAGGGAAGGTGTACACATCTCTCTCAGGCTCCTTGGATTCTTTTCCCTTGGGCCTTTTCTCTCTTTCTCTATTGTCCGCCTCCTCCATTTGGCAGCCTTCCTTTGGTTTTAGTTTGGACAGAAACAGCTCAGCTCCCTCAGATACATTCCAGACTTTGCTGTCTGCCACTGAGAACAGAAAACAGAGAAATTATGAATGAAAAGAGCCTTAAGATACAAAGATATCACATGTACTGGCACATGTTGTTTCTTCTGGGTGGTACTCACATTTGCTCGGGCCAAGCTGAGATGTATTTGGCTCTTCTGTGTTTGTGCTCTCGTTGTTGCTGTTGTTGTCGTTCCCTTCCACACTGGTAGACGGATCAGTCTTACTTTGCAATGGCTGTAGTTTTTCAGGTTCTTTGTCTTCTTCGCTATCAAGTCTGGACAAACATTACATCATATTGGAACAATTTAACAGCAATTCTGTCAAACATAAATCAACAGCACACATCCTGTATGAATTTTTTAGAAAATTAACATCTTCTTGCAACGTGGGTTCATAACAGTATTTACAGAATGCATATATGCATGTTTGGCTACTTTTGTTCTAAAATAATAAAAAAAAAAATTAAAAAGTACTTGCCACACTTTAATTAACAATTATAAAGTCCCAAAAACATTTGTTATAAAGTGGAATCAGAAACTATTTTGACCTATGTATGTGTAAAGCTTTTGTATTTTTATTTTTCTATTTTTTTTTTAATGTCGTTATGTACCTTTTTAATCTGTAAGACACTTTGTGAGATTTACTCTGTGATAAGTGCTATATAAATAAACTTTACTTACTTATTTATTTTACATGGCTCAGTAACAAATTTACCAAAAGCTTAAACCTGAAAGCAGAATTTCGAGCTTAAAGTGAAGCTTGCTAAAATAATATGACAGCCAACTCAACATATTAGCTCAATAAATATTTACTTTTTGTTCGCTGAGGGGTGTTTGGGGTAACACTGATCTCTATCCTTCATATTTCGGACTACATCCCTGTTCCGTTTGCAGCGTCTCTCCATGGTTTTCCTCGGTATGCCTTTCTCTTTGTAACTTGTTTCACAACCACATAATTTGCTCGCTCTTCCGCCTGTACCTCCTTCTCACCTGAGTCCAGAAGAAGGAGATCCAGGGCTGTGAGCAGCCAGACCATGAGGGTTAGAAAAGTGCTGTAGCTCCTCCTCTGACGCACAACAGCAGACAAAACACACAACCACAGGACCATCACTTCAACAGCTCAACAGTTACAAAAATACAGTGCATACTCAGATTACATGGAGAAGCAGACTGAGTAACATTCAACACAATAAGAGAACAACATGGATAGATACACTGACTGTCATATATTAGTTTGGATAAATTTCTCACTGTTACTTTATTCATGTGTTTATTTACTCTTGAAAAGTGTGCGACAGGTCTCCAATAAGGCCGTACGTTACCGTCTAGTGTTTCTCTCTCAGAGTCCGAGTCCCAGCTCAGGGAGGAGGGAAAGGCTGAGGACCTGAATCTCCTCTGTGCGCTCCTCCCCGGGTCCGAACTGGGCCGAGCGCCCTCCATCTGCTCTGGGCCCTCATCTCCTGGGTGGCCCCACGAGCATTTGGCAGACGTCGGGCCATCTTGCACTTTTGGAGAACATGAGGACTAGGGCAAGGATGACAAAAATAAACAGAATTTTTTTGTTTTGTTTTGTTTTGTTTTTACAGATCTCTGTACAGACACAGACACACACTGATAATAACAGTACACTGGTTTTGGTACCTGTAGGGTGCAGTTGAGGAAGGCAGAGGTGACAGAGTTTTGTGCTGAGTTGAAGGATGGGGGCCCATAGCTGGTCTCTGGGGTCAGGGCTTGGCCTTCTGGCTCCATGATTCCCCCAGAGAGCAGTATGGAGACCCACTGGTGACCAGTCCACCTACATGGTGCAATCTCCTCCTCGTCTGTGCTCACATATAAACACATATAAAATGAAAGTTTTTCCAATATCTTAAAAGTTTGTTTTTTGATCATTGCCTCAACTTCTACTCATGCACACCATTTAAACCCCATGACAGATTGTAAGCATGGATTTAATGATATGAAAGTGTCAAATCTGCAGTGTTGTGTTAATCCCTTGGGTTTTTGTCTGTCCTCAGTATATTCCAGCTGCAGTTTTCAGTCTGTCTGACCTATTTTCACAATATGTCTGGTCTTAAAGAATGAAATAGGGCGCCCAAATGGTTACATAAATAAGTGGCCTTTAAATTCAGGCCCATGTCCTCCCTAGCTGCCCCTGTGAAAAACCAGGAAAATGCCCGGGTGCATCAAGGTGTCCCACGGTGCAGCCTCTGTTGCTTCAGAGGACGTTGTCTGATCCCATCGATCCGCTCCTTCGTCAGGTGACCGTCAGAACAATCCGTGCACGGTTGCCTGTTCGAGCTCAAACGCCCTTAAACTGCAGTTTTAGTGTGAGTGTGTGTGATTGTGCGTGTGTGCGTGTGTGTGTGTGCAAATACTCACTGAAATCGGCCTGCTTTGCGGATCGCACTGAGAGGCTTGTTGTTTTAAGCACCGTCCGTCATAGTTGAGGACAAGAGCTGAAGCTTCACGCCCCGACGCGATGCTCGCAGGAGGCTTCGGCTGCGGCTCCCACGGACAAACTTACGGGCTCTGTGTTTAGAATAGATCGGCGCTCAGGATTTTGCATGGATCCCTTGGAGATGCCAGACAGAGGACTCCATGTTATTTGGCTTGCAGGCACGCCACGGCTGCGTACGTAACGTCGACGGGGAGGGCGAGGAGAAGAGTTTCGAGTAAAAGCCACCAACGCAAGTTTATTAAGTTCAACTTTTACGACCGCTGGGATTTCACGTAATGTTGACAAGGTCGCGCTTATTTATGCACGAAGCTTTTTTGTTGTTGTTGTTGTTGTTGTTGCTGCAGGGTATTTTCATTATTATTACCCCGCTGATGCAAATAAAAAACAAACAAAAAAAGCACTGAGGTTCTTTTGCATTAACTCAAATCCATTTAATTCCCACTTGATCATGTATAAATAAACAGACTGTGCATTAATCCTCATTTGTGCCCACGTACTTTCAGTTTAGTGACGCCCTACACATCAACCAGTGTTCTAAATACAGTGTTTACAACAACTTAGATTTATCCCTGGCTCTGTAAATAGCTGTTGTTTGCAGTTTGTCAGCTCATTTGTGTAACAAAATTCCCTAAATACTAGTGGAAATCAATAAACGCTTCTCCGCTGTGCATTTTCCGGTCATCTGGCGCCCTCTACTGGTCTCCATGTGGAAGTGTGTATTTGTGTCATCAAGGTCACTTTTTTTTTTCCACAGTCATCAGTCATGATCCAGGTCATAATGCTCTAAAGAAAACAGCCAGAACATGAGGAGACAAATGTTTATTGTGTTCAGCTTGAATTAATCCGGGAGTGTGCATCTTGACTGGCAGGTGGTTCTCATTTCTCAACCTCCTGAAAGGAAGAGAAAAAGAAAAGTTAGGACGGTGGGTCGAGTGTTACACTTGTGTTTTAATACATCTCAGAAGTCAGTATCATACCCCAGGACTTTTGTCTGAAAACTGTAAGTTATTTTTGACAGTTTTTTCCTCCCTTTGCTGCAGTGAAAACCACATATCTCCAATACAAAACATGTTAATTTTTAATGTTTGTGATAAACTATGAGGTGTTTTTTTCAGTGTGAGAAAATCCTCCCCTTTTTTTTGAGCTAAATACAGCCCCTCTTGGATTCACTGTGAAATGCTAACAACGCAGAAAACAGGCTTCTTTCTCTAAGCTCATGACAACATGATGTAGGATATAGGACAGAGCAGAGATGCTGCAAACATACAATTTTATGGAACATGATGCATTACTGCAGGTTTATCCACAAGTGTAGCTTTTGCTTGTACATTAGTAGAGGACACAGTGACAGATCTGGGGTAAGACAATTTCCTGCATTCTAGTGATTCTTTTTTTTTTTTTTATGCATCACATTGCATCTTCTTTGTACTAGAGTCTACAAAAGTCACATCAAGACCCGGCATATCACCCACTGACATTTATAAGTACGTTTTTAGTAAAATAGTGCAACAAACTACATGAAAAGACTGAACTATATGAGTGTAATGATATATTTCTCACTGTCTCATAGTAACTTCACTACCTTCTGGCTTTTGGGCTCCAGGGGTTGTATACTCATGGGGGCTTGTGTTTTAAAATAATGTGTTATATAAACTGTGTGCACACAATGTTTTGCAACCAAT
>JAPTGZ010000027.1:5057962-5070297 GCA_029814645.1 Fowleria isostigma | reverse complement strand
TTTTTCTTTTTTTTTGATCAAGACATCTGGAAATTAGGGTCTGGAAAAAGTATGGAATTTTGAAATTTCAAATGTGTAGGAACCCTGAGAAATAAATGAGCCTATTCCTCCCACTTCTGCCTTTCTTGGTGGCTGGTTAATTCCAGTGCTCTAAAAAGTAGCCCTGTCTTTTTGGATTACCCACATTCCTTTCATCAGATAGATGAATGTGAGTGCTTTGTCTTCCCCCTCTGCAGAGTCCATCTCCTTTTATAATCTTTCTATTCCTCATCATGTGTAATTCTTTTCTTATCTTTGAGTCTTAGCGGTTCAGGCGCCGCAGTGGGAAAGTTTATAGACGTGCTTTCATTTCACCTCTTAACATCTTGTTCAATTTGAAGCCTAAAATCGTACCATTATTTAAATTTGTACTTGTGACTCAGACCTTTGCTGTAGACACTGTTACAGAGATTTAGTCTTGGGTAAAATTTATTGCTCGGGCTTAATTTACTTGGCTCAGAAAGGTTTTGTTTTGAGCCATCAGCCAAGGATCTGATGCAACCTTCGCCTCTGCCAGTTTCTGATCATTTTACTTTATTCAGTTACTTTATCCCCGTCTGTGTCTTTTATACTCTGTTACAAAATTATGAGAAGACTTGGTTTGCTCAAGAATGCTCATGCTATTTTTTTTTCATCAGTACATTCAGCTATTTCAGATTTTCCAGTAAACATCATTCGTTCCAAATCGAGCAAGTGAACGTATCATGAATTCCTCTCAGTGGTTTTGCATTGTCAGGAAGGTTTTACATTTCTTTAACTGCTCTGACATGACTAACACACCTTTTACTATCCCGCAGCCAATCAGGCTCAGGATGTGGAGGACTGTTTGAACTAACGACATGACCACACCTTTATGTTCCTCCTGGGCTTTCATCTTATTTCGTGTTACCAAACCGTATTCCATTACACAGGGCCAGGTTGGTGGTAGAACACGCCACTTCATCGCCCCCTACACAATGAGCGTGCTTTTAGTGCAGGCCACAGTTACAGCTGGGGGATTTGGACAAGTTATTTTCGTTCTCCTTTCAGTATTAAAGATTAACATGTCGTAGCCATCCTCGTTCTCCCTCTACCTCCCTCCGTCGCCTGTTCTCTTTCTGCCAGTACTAACTCAGTTCTTTATTTAGAAGCAGTTAGTGTAGCGTGGGCCTCCGGAGATTGCACACCACAGTCTTGTCAGGACTACTCGATGTAGGTTACTTTGCTCAGACCTGTCATAGAAGGGAGCTTCTGGGCCGGGCTGACTGTTAGGGCAGGCTGATGGGCACTGTGTCCCATGTGTCATTCCCTAGTGAGGAGGAGGAGGAGGAGGAGGGAAGAAGAGGGCTGGCTGGGGTCCGTGACATCTTTCCGTGGTGCTTTGTGACTTTGTACTCTAAAGGCCCTTGGGAGAGTTTGTTATGGGGGATTTTTGAAAGGGTGAGCCTGGGCCTGTTTCTGCATCTGATAAACCAAAGAAAACACACTTGGAGTAGGGCTCGATTGGATAAAAATCAATTAGGCTCATTTTTAAGTTGCAGAATATTGAATAGATCAATTGAGTGTGTGAACCTGTTCACATTTACTCAGTAAATTTGGGCTCATGCTAAATCTGTAAAAGGGTAGTTAGTAGGGGTGAGTATCGACAAGAACCTCACGATATGATACGCATCACAATGTATCATGATATCACAAAATTGTGATATATTGCAAATTCTACACAGTTAAGAAAAAATAGAGATGATGTAAATGTAAATCCCACAATACTTCACAAAATTGAAAGGACAAATTAAGTGAAAACTATTTGATTGAAAATTCCATTTTATTGTTTTTGAAATAATTAGTCACATGCAGTGTTACATACAATACATACACTTAACATAAAGTGCATCTCTTAAAGTGCATTTAAATATAAAATACATCAAGTTTGTCACTTACACTACTGTGAATTAAACTGATGTTGCAAAGAAATTTTTGTTTTTCCAAAAAAAATTGATATTAAAGGTTGAAATATTGATATTATATTGGAGGTCAAAGTATCACGATGTATTGCTGTATCGACATTTTTTCACAGCTCTACTATTTAGGACAGGGCCTTGGCAGATAATACACTCATTGTCTCTCCTCTCCTTAGATTCCGTCATAATATTGGAGTTTTTCGGTCTTTCTAGAACGCATACTGTTTTCATTGAGTTTCTCAGTCTGGAAAAGATGGTGAGCGGAGAGTGTTTTGCTGCCTGTCTCCACTCAGGGAGACCTGATGTTTGTGGTATGTCAGCAGCTTTCATCTCTTTATTTAGTAACAGGAAAACACCATCTCATCTGTGCGTCTCAGGGGTATTGATCTTTCGGTTATTTCCATGTAAATTTGAATCGCTGTCTGTACTCCAGCCACACTACCTCAGCTCATTTGCTCCAGTACCTGAGAGTATCTCTCAACTTTGTTCTTTGTCATGTTTTGCCAGGACCGCACCTGCAGGAGCGCCTCGACCAGCCTCAGGCACCACCCGACCCTCTACTACCAGCGCAGCCAAAAGTTCCCCAGCAGCATCCAAACCTCCAACCCCAAAAACCTCCACCACCAGTACAAAGCCGGCTGCCTCCAAACCAACCTCCACTACCCCCTCTGGTGGCAGACCTCCAACATCACAGACATCCAAAAACACAACCCCCTTGAAAAAAGGTAAAAGAGGATATTTATAAGCAGGAATTAGCAGGCATTTTTACTTTGTTCGTTGTTGTTTTTTTTAATCCTCATTCATTAAGAAAAACCTGAAATACTTCACTTCTTTATTTAAAGGGCCAGAGTACTTATGAATTGAGTACATTATAACATTCATTTTGTTTTTTTCTTCCCAGATGTTACCAAACCAGGAACCCCAGCAGCCAAAAAGTCTGCAGAATCTCCCCGCCCTGCCTCCGCAGCAAAGTCTGCAAAACCCGAGACTCCCAAATCTGCTCCAAAATCAGACGTCGCCTCCAAAAAGCCTACCCCTGGTAAGGCTACAGATACAAAGACATCCAAACCATCCAAACCACAAGAAAGTAAGCCCACTGCTTCCAAGACCCCTGCCTCCAAAGCGGCAGCACCTAAGGCGTCTAGCCCTAAGAAGACAGTGGGCAGCAGCACCCCAACTCCGGTGAAACGCGGCCCTAAAGCAGTTGGTGAATCTGAAAAAGAAATTGCTGTCGCTGCTGCAGCTACTGCTGTAGCTGTTACTACTGTAGCAGCTGCTAGTGTCAGGCCTGATGAACCAGAACCTGCGGTTGAAGCAGCGGTTGAGATGAAAGCAGCAGAAGCCACATCCAGCCAGATTAAACCGATTGAGGCAGTGCAAGAAAAACTTTTGGAATCTACGCCTGAACCCGTAAGGGAACTAACGCCGGAACCAACACCAGAACCCGTAAGGGAACCAACACCAGAACCCATTAGGGAACCAACGCCAGAACCCATTAGGGAACCAACGCCAGAACCCATTAGAGAACCAACACCAGAACCCATTAGAGTACCAACACCAGAACCCATTAGAGAACCAACACCAGAACCAATGCGAGAGCCAACACCTGAACCTGTTAGAGAACCAACTCCAGAACAGTTAGATGAAAAATCTCCCGAGCCCCTTGTAGAAACACTGCCATCAGCAGAACCAGAACATCCCTCCATCGGTCAGTTGTCAGCACAGATGGACCTTTTCAAATTTGAAGAGAATGAAGCGGTTCCTTCCCTGGGAACTACTGTCATGTCTCCTCCTTGTTCCCCACCAGGGCCTGTTTCTCCTGTCAGGGAACCACAGAATGCCTCATCTCTGCTGGACATGCACTTCCCGTCTGATATGGACCAGACAGAGATGAAGGAGAGAAGAGCTGCAGAGGAGGAGGAAGAGGAGAAGGAAAACCTGTTTATGTCTACCTCCACACCTCCATCTGCAGAGGCCTTTAATTTGATGGCACAACCTCAGCTGGGTGCCTCACCCTTAGATGATTTCATTTCCAGAGACTTGGTCTCTCCACATGAAAAAGAGGTGGCAGTGGAAAAGGCAGATGAAGAGATCAATGAGGATGATGATGAGGATGAAGAAGATGAAGATGAGGAACAGAGGATGAGAATCACTGACATGAGTACATCTCAGCCCTCTGAGGAGTTTCAAGTCAGGTCTTCAGCTTTTGGCGGCTCAGCGGGCTGGCACGGTGACGACCTGCTGTCTGGAATGGACTCTGAGGACGTCAGCAGCTGCACCAGCAGTCGGCAGCAGGGCGTGTCTGACCTCAGCAGCACCCAGCACACGGCGATACTGGAGGGCACTCAGAGCTCAGACGCCCTGGTTGACTCGAGCTTCCGTGGCTCTGAGGGAGACGGGAACCTCATGGGCTCCCCTAATGTGGAAACCCTTGCCAATGAGGAAGAGGAAGATGAGGATGATGAGGATGAGCGGGTGGATGATATGGATCTGAGTTCAGAGAGAGTAGAGGAGCATCACAAAGTCTTCCAACATCAAGAACAAGATGAGGATGAAGATGTTGAGATGCACAGTGAAGGAGTGACCGAAAGCTGTGAGAATGTCGATGAAGATGACTTTAATGAGGAGGAGCGTTTAGACAACCTTAATCGCTCTGGCCTCCCCGCCTCCTCCTGGGGTCAGACAAACCCATTCGCTGATACCTGGGCTCAGCCAACCTCACTGCTGTCTGTCTCCTCCCCCAGCCCTCTGTCTGATCATGGTGCAACTGAGTCTGAAACACCAACCCAGTCTCCAGCCCAAACATGCTTGGACAGCAGTGCCCCCTCCTTCGCTCCTCAGTCAGAACAGGAGCCCCCGAAGCACGACTTGGCTCCCGAGGAGGCTCACGACCTGCTCACCACCCCTGGTGTAGGCGTGTCCCAGTCCAGCACTCCAGCCCCACACAGCCACAGCGAAACGAGCACACCAGAGGAGCTGCGTGATTACGACAGCAGCTCTGGGGTGGAGTCTCGCTCTGACAAACAGCAGACCCCGGTGCCAGCTCCAGTTCAACCTGACATGGAGCAGGACTTGGGCATACACTTGGAGAAAGGTGATGGTGAGGAAGAGGAGGCTGAGACTCTCCCTGCAGATGAGGTTCTGGGAACAGGACCCCCAACTGCCCCGGCATCCGCCCCATCTTCTGCATCCACCTCAGGAGATGAAGCCAGTGACACAGAGGGTGAGATGCAGATAAATGACCCCGACGCACCCATGTTGATGGACGAGACCACTGGATTCGAAAGCCCAACTCCCACCTGCAACCTCCCTGCTCTTGAGGAAGATGAGGAGGCAGCACAAGCAGGCGAGGGTGAAGAAGATGGAGGTGGCGCCACTCCTCAGTCAGCCAATTCGGTGGCGTCTTACGGTTTTGACTGTACCACCTCCAACTCTAACGCCCACTCAATGGCCGAGAGCTGTGGAAAGAGCCCAGGGATCTTCTCCCTGGAGAATGAAGAGCAGCTGCCGGAGGAGGCCAAGGACCCATCCCTCATCAAGGAGCTGACTCTGCCATCGGCCGCTGCTGCACAGGCAGAGGACCTGCTGGGCAAACCTGTGGACCTGATGCCTTTGGGCAATCCAGTAGACTTCCAACCCAGTCTAGATGAGCACCACTACATGCTGGCGGGAAAGATCGCTGCCGACCACCTGGAGGAGGTCGACCCACTGGAGCCCCGTCTCGGGACCCAGGAATCTGAGGACAGCGGTGACAGCCAGCCGCCCTACTACTCTACCATATGTGATAAGACTGATAGTTTTCTGGCAGGTAACGTATAAGTCCCTCCTATTAACCCCTGGAATGCACCTTTTCCCCGCAACCCTCCCCCTGTACCTGTTGTTTGTTTTCTCTCCACTTGGGTTAGATGGCTTAGAAGAAAAAAGGAGAGCCAGATTGTAGAAAAAGATTTTAAAAAAATGAACAAAGGAGATGGAAAAAAATGACTGTAGCAATTTTTAAATGAAGCCTCCCTCTTTCATACTGTTATGGTCATGGTTATGAGTGTACGGCTTAAACTTCTTTATGTACAATAGCTACTACCATTTTCTAGTAGAATGTTCTTTTTAAGTAACACTGCATATTCTGTAGCCCCGGATGGGGTATTGACTGATTGGTCCAATGTGACTACACTTTTAAACCGAAAAAGAAAAAAAAAACCAGATTGAAAGAAATGGACTCATCGTGTATTTATCCTACTGTTTTTACCGATCAAATGTCAATGATTTTATTTTGTATTTGCTTATTTGTTATTTTTTCATTTGTTTTTTTTTTTGTTTTTTTCTGTTGAAACCTGGTCCTCCTTACCCTGTGTACACACACTCCATGTTCAACAGCACCATAGCGATAGTTACATGCTCCTTTTGAAAGGTTTGTGTTCTTGTTTCAAGACTCTTTAGCTATCAAAATAAAAAAGGCTAGATATTAACATGGCTCTGTGGCCTTGCAGATTTGTTTGAGGTAGGTGTGGGAGCAGTAGGTTGCAGTTGGTAAAGTGTTTTTAATGTGTGCTTTAAGAGGTTCTACGCTCTTTGCATAGGTTGTTAAGGTATATAACGTGCAGTCACGTACAGTATGTGTTGCAGGCATTTGGTTTTAAGTGGCTAAAGCTTCAAGCCTCGGTTAGCTGACCATTTGTTTCAGAAGAGACTAACAACTAGCCTATTTTTTGTGATGAGACTCTGCATTGTCCTACATTGCTTTCACAGTTAAGCTTTTCACTTCGCTGAAACGTTTTCATAGTGGGCGTTTGGTTTACTATTTCAACAGTATATTGCATGTTTAACTAACAGAAAGACTGTGTACTACCTGATGAATTTGAAACAACTCTACACTAGACATGTTCATAAATGAATGGTTCACAGTAGGTTATCTTTCAAAATTCCATTAAAACATCATTGCAAGGCATTTTGCTCCTGTTTCTTATTTCCCCTATGGGTCCAGCATGCCTGAACCTACTGTCCTGTGTTCGACCGGCTGTGTTTGTATGTTGACACGAGTCATTTTCCCATGCCGTCTCCTACTCCTCACCATGGGAATAACTGGTAAACAGGAAGTGATGCAACACAGTACAATGGTGTTGTGTGGAAAAATGGAATTTTGGTAAAAAATCAAAGAGGTGATCCAAATGGTGTCCCAGTGTCCTGCTTTTCCAGCATGTTTATACCTTGATGATGTTTTCAGATGTCACATCCGCAAACAGTCTTTGACCAGCAGTGCGAACAGTCAAATAGTTAGGCTGTAAATGCACCGACAATTGGATATACAAGTGTTTTAAACCCTCAGGTCTGTTTGCATCCTCCTCAGTGTTTGTTTCACACACGTATACACTCAAGGACGTCCCCTTCTGTGTACGAGCCACGTGAATGCATCTCGGTGTGTGAATTCTGAAGCGCTCCTTTTCCTGCCTTTATCCTCTGACCTGCCTGCTCCTGCTCTTCGAGACCCTGATGGAAGCACGCCAGACCCCTGTATCAAATCAAACGCACTCCTTTTGTCTGCCTGGACCACCTCCAAACTTAAGATCGTCACAATATTGAAATTTGAATTAAATATTCATTCACAAAAACCGCAATTAACTGTATTAACTTTATGTCACCACTCTAATATAAGTCCAATAATAGTTTAATTGTACGCATACACCTTAAAGTGGTATAGATTTCTTTGAAAGGTGTAAAATGGTTTTTATTATTTTTTTGCTTTTGTTTATGAAAAATACACATGGCAGACTTTACTATGCATAGCTTTGAGTATTTCAGACAAGTGAACAAGGATTTGGTAAATCTATGACCTAAAAAGATCATAATTAAAAAGTAAAGTGGGCACATGTAACTTAAATATACAAAGCCATAACTGAAATATTAGACTACTGATCAAAATAAATTGTTTGAAATGTTATGTCATGGTAAGTGAATTGAGATGGTTATTTGAAATGACCTGTATATTTAGCCACTATAATAATAATCACTGTATGGTAATGTATAATGACAGACAAGCCTACCCAATCTTGTACTTGTAGATTATAAAAGCGTAGTCACAGGTTTGTCTTGTGGAATGCCATCGCATTTAGTTTGAAAATCTACACTAATACCCACAGAAAAACTAGAATGAAAAAGTCAGGTGTTTTTAATAACGGCCTAAAATGCATACTGTCATACTGTACCACTGTAATGTTATCTATTCTGTTAAGTGTTTTTTCATCAATTTGTCTCCCATGTGTGTCTTCAAGTGTTCATCTGTATTGTACCGTGGATATCTCATCACTGTCTTGCATGATAAATACAGGATTTCTGCAGGTCCTTAAAAATGCTTTAAGACTAGACTTGATTATTGGTACAGTCTTCAGTATTTCTAATATAAGATGTGTTTTTAGGGAAAAATGGTACTGATCACAATGTAGTGAAAGAAACAACAGACACTAGAAACGCTGAAAACTGCACAGATGAATTCTGATGAGAAAAGCACCGTGTGCAATAAAACACTTAAGGAACATGTGGAGTATCAGTCATATTTTTATGCTAGTATGGAATTGAAGTAGTTCTTACACTGTTCAGAATGGTCTAAAAATAACTGGATGAAACCTGCAGAAATTCTGTAAATAATATGTAAAGTCAAAGCTGAAAGTGAAATCCTTCAGAATGAAACCAAATGCATACACACATTACAAACTATAACAGTAGTGTGCTAAATGAGTTTTTGAACAGTTTTTATTAATGATTCACTTCTAAAAATGAAGTGTTTTGTTTTGGGTCACGTGGTTTGTAGCTACTGTACATAGTTTTCCTGTGTCGTGGATGTCACTGTTTTTCTGCCCTTTTCCTTTTTTGAGTTCCACCTTCGTTCTCGTGTCGAATCTTTCCTGAATCCTCTTGATCCCAGCCCCTGTCGTTGTACCACCTGTTCTGTTTGATGCATGCATCTCTAATGGATGCAACAAGTGACCTTAACTGTCTCACAGGAGACGAGAAGAAGGATGACGTGGCTGAAGATCACAGGCTGCAAACACTCTCACAGGAAGACAACCAGAACCAGAACCACACTAAACCTGTTCCTATTGCTAATGGTCACTATCTGGCACTGGTGCCAGGAAACAGGAGGCCCATCGATCCCACTCTTGCAGCACATTTCACCAAAATTGCACCCCCTCCACCTTTGATAGATCCCGGTGCTGATGGTCGTACTGGTGGTGAACAGTTGAGGAGGTTAGAGCAACACCAGGAGAAGTTGAGAGAGATGCAGCACCGCCAGGAGCAGGAGAGGCAGAAGAGGCAGTGGTTGGAGGAGGAGAGGCTCAGGCTGGAGCAGCAGAAACAGTTGGAGAAGCAGCGGCGGGAGCTTCTCCAGCTGCAGCTGCAACAGCAGCAGCAGGAACACCGACACCGCAGGCAGGTCCTGCAGTGGCAGCTGGAGCTGGAGCAGCAGTACCGCATGCAGCAGAAGCAGATCCAGCAGCAGCAGCAGCTCAGGAGGAGCCCCACCGGAATCATGATCTCCCCATCGTCAGGCCTCTGCACCATCTATGAGGCCATGGAGACCAGCGACGAGGAGGACGAGGCAAGAGGAGAGCACAACAGGAACACACAGAGGGGGGTGGAGGTGTTTGGGAGGATGGTTCCCTGCAGCCAGAGTGTCACCCAGAATCTCCAGAGGCAAATGCGTCCAGTGCCTCCGCAGGAGCTGGAATGGAACAAGAAGGTGGACATGGTGCAGCAGCTCATCAACCAGACCTTAATGCTGTCTGGAGATGGAGGCTGCCCACCTCTGCTCCTCCTCCCTGTGGGTACGGGGGGCACCCTGAGCCCCTTGGAGAGCAGCATGTGGCCTAACATGCTGCCCCAGTTCAGCCCTCCTGCTGCGACAGTCACCTCCGTCAGCAGCTACTCCCCAGACAGCCGGGGCAGCTCCCCACCTGGAGACTGGACCGTGGTGGAGGTGGAGACCCAGCACTGAGATCAAATAATCAATACATAATCATGGATGTGCAATAAGTTAGAACTGCTGTATAACATCAGTATTTTATATAAGTGTAGGATCACCAGTAGTAAAACATCACATACAGTTTATCACATACAGTCTAACTCACACTGTTATAACCTTAATTCTGTTAATTTACTGTAAAGATTTCAGCAGGGATACTCACCTCGCATCACCAGTGATAAACAAACTATATTTATCAGGTAACATGAATAAAGAAAAAGCCCAATTATGATTACGATGATTGGGATAAGTTGAAATAAGTATAGAAAACCTGAAGGGATATTTCTTATTATTTAGCCTTTTGTTTTGGATCAAGAGCTACTGACAGAAGGTGTGTATTTTCAGATTCTCTTGTTTGTTTTTCCCCGGATTTTCAGTCCCTCACCTTTAAAAGTTTGCTACATCTGAACAAATTTTAAAGAAATTGGATTCATGTCTGATTTAAGTGTTTTTTTGCTTCCATACACATTTTTGAGAAGTTCAAAATATGTATAAAATCCACCTCTGGAAATGCACCAAATGCCTTTCTTCAGCTCCAACAGCAGCAACAGTGTCCACCACTACATACTGTTAGAAAAAAGAGCCAGCTAACTCTACCTGAGCACAAGATAATCCAAAATATTACATGTTGAACCTTCAACTGAAGCACAAACGCTAAATGGTCTGTACTTGTATGACACTATTTTACACATTAATGGTACTTAAAGCGCTTTACGATACAAGCGTCACATTCATACACCAGTGGGCTGCCACTATACCAGGTACTATCAGACCTCACTGGGAGCAATGTAGGGTTCAGTGTCTTGCCCAAGGGCACTTTGCCATGCGGACAGATTCGAACCGCTGACCCTTCGACTGCTGGACGACCCGCCCTACCACCTGCGCCACAGCTGCTCCAAGGACTGGTGAATGTCCATTTTGTCACATAATTTTGATATTTCACTGCGTGTACTGTAGCTTCAACTGCATTCAGTTACAAAAGTTGTGAATGAGTCAACACATTGTAATATTCTGGAAATTTAAACCTAAATTATTCATGAAACAGTTTTCCAAAAAATCCCAGTGTGACTCCATTTATGGTGATTGTGAATGACAAAATGGCCAGTGGGTGTGCTGGCGTTCTGGTCTGCTGGCATTAAGTGAAGTATCTCTGTATTAAGAAGCAATCGTGAGTCTTTCAGTGTGATCACATGTCATAATATCATATGACTACACAAACTTGTCTTCAAATTGATTTTCGATCAACACCCTTATTTCAGATGGAATGGATGCCCCATGGTGGTGATTACTGTCACAGACATGCATATTACATAGAGTAGCATCACATTAAAGCATGTTTCCTATCCAGAGGCACTTAATAACGGCATTAGTCTGATGTGTACTGTAGCTGCTTTCAAAGCCCTGTCGTCACATGTTCAGTGTGGCTTCACTGGATTGTGTCTTTTACATTTTATATACATATATATGTGTGTGTGTGTGTGTGTGTGTGTGTATGTATGTGTGAGACCAACCTCTCAAATGAGGAACTGAGCTATGACAAATTGCACTTATTTCTTCCCTTTATAACTTTTGTTTAGACCAAAGTGTGTGTACAGGTAAGTTTAAGTAGATTTCTATGTTTGTACATACTCCTAGTGAAGTGTACGGGAACCAAAAAAAAAAAAGAAAAGCCAAAACAAGTCATTGTGTGTGTCAAATAGGATTATTTATGGATGTGAAAAAGCCTATGGGAAATGATGCAGTGATACCCCCCCCCACACACACACACACACACACACACACACACACCCACACACACACACTCGCCCTTTATATCCTACATTGTCTCATCAGTAAATGTTACTGTGACTTCACCGGACAGGCAGGTTTTCATGGACTTAATAGAGCCGTCAGTCATGGAGGAAGAAGAAGGGGGCGTGAGAGAGGAGGACAAGAAGGCCTCACTTGTTCTGAAGAAGGGAGGGAGGAGGGTGCCGTTGCCTCTGGGGCTGAGGGTGCTGTGGGTGGTGGGTGGGTGTTGAGGGGAGAGAGTTGTTGTCTTCACTCTCACATTCCAAAGGTGTAGCCTCATTTCCTGGGTCGGCCAGTGCTCGGGGAGTCTCCGGGGTTACCGCTGATGTCATGGGAGAGAGAAAGAGCGAGAGAGAGAGAGAGGATGTCTGAGATGAGACAATGTACAGTGGGAGTGGGGTGGGAGTAAACCCATGTTAACCCTATAATACCAAACGTATCATATTTGATGCATGAGTTTTGAGTGTATTGTTTCCCTGAAAAACCTGATGTATACAATTAGATACATGCAATACATGGATAATCCACCAGAGGGCAGTAATGAGTTCACCAGA
>JAPTGZ010000027.1:5007162-5017280 GCA_029814645.1 Fowleria isostigma | reverse complement strand
GTTTTAGATGTTTCCCTCTTCCAACACACCTGATTCAAATGATAAGCCTTTCATCAAGCTCTGCAGAAGACTGATAACAACCATCAGGTGTGTTGGAAGTTGGAAACATCTAAAACATGCAGGATAGTAGCCCTTGGGGACTAGGATTGGTGACTCCTGGACTGGTTGTTTGTCTCTCTATGCCAGCCCTGTGATGAACTGGGTGTACCCAACCTTCACCCATAAGTACATGGGATAGGGTCCAGCACCCCAGCGACCCTCTGGAAGACAAAGTGGTTCGGAAAATAAGATAAGCCTTTATTGACCCCATTGTGTGGAAACTGTAGCATTTACAGAAGCAAAATTTTAAAAAAAAACAAAGTGCAGAAAGAGGCAGAAACATTTGAGAGTGAAACAGGAAATATAAAAATGACTCTGCTATTTATAGTATTTTTTTCTGATATTAAGAAGCAGCAGACATTTGCTGGAAAAATCTTGTGAAATTTCAGAGTACATTGAAGCTGATTGTTACAGTGGATAAAGACATTTCATTTTCAGTAATGTTTTAATATTCGCATTGTCATCACATTGAACCGGAGGGATTAGACATGTATGAGCAGATGGTGCTGTGGGCCGGACATTTCTCAAGAACAGTTCTAGTCTTTCCTGGTAACTACAGATAGAACAAGGCCGCTGCATTAGGGCTGATTTATTTCATTTCATTTAATGATCATGTAAAAATGCTGAATGTAGGGTCCAGTATTCAGTCTGTCCCTGCTTTAGACCACAGTGGAAACACTGACAACCTTTCCTTTCACTTAAGTTTAAAAGTTCTGTTTCACTTTTACTACTTTCCTGCCTAATGACGTCGAGGCAAGATGGTGGCTTGTGTGTGAGCGATGGGTTTCTGCTTGTTTTTGTTTTTTAAAATTATTTATTTTTCGCACCAGAGTATAAGTTGCACTCGTCAAAAAATGGATCATGAAGAAGAAAAAAACATATATAAGTCGCACCAGAGTATAAGTCGCAGGACCAGTGAAACTATGAAAAAAAGTGTGACTTATAGTCCAAAAAATATGGTAGCTACCTTTATTTGCATAGTAGGTTTTATATATAATGCATGGAATGAATTTTTAATGTTGTACTTGTTACAATGACATTACAGACATTTTATTGTGATGGGATTACCTCGGTTTGCTTCGACTGCACAGGTCCGTTTGACACCTGTATGTTGCATCCCATCTGCAGTTACAGTATTCTCTTGTTATAATAACTTTTTCTCAATATACACTACTGGTCAAAAGTTTTAGAACACCCCAGTTTTTCCAGAATTTCATTGAAAATTATGCCGTTTAATGTCTAGTGTACTCTGAAATTAAAGCATAGGACAAATAAACATTTGAAGTTGAAAAGAAATTATGGAATCAATTGAGAAACCAAAATGTATTCTAAACTTTTGACTCGTCAAAGTATCCATCTTTGGCAGATATAACAGTTGAACACACTCGTGGCATTCTTTCTACAATGGAAATCAAATATTCTTCAGAAAATTCTTCCCAACTCTGTTGCAGAAGTTCCATAAATGTGTAGAACACCAGGAGGAACTGGTAGAACCAACTGTCAACGTTTGCTCAACCTCCATTGCTGCAGAACTGCTTTAAGTTGTTAACCCATTTCTTGTTCCCTGAAAAAGGCCTTTTTGTATAATTCTGAAATGTACTAGCAGAGCAAATAAGTGAAACAATCATTCACTTGGTGATGCAAGCATGAAATTTGGTACATGTATTCTTCAAAGCAAATGCCACTGGCCACACAAAAATTCAACATGGCAGCCATTTTTCAAGATGGTTGACTGAACCCTACTGCTATGGACCAGATAATTGGAAGAAAGGAAGACATAAATACAATCCAGCCCATTTTTTATTTATTTTTTTTTTGCGATTTTGTCCAAAACAGTTGCATATTAGACTTTAACTAAGATGGCGTCCAAGATGGCTGCCGTTAAAGACCAAATTTATGGTATTTCGGTGATAAATAGAGGTACACAAAGGATTTTTTCATCCAATCCTACATTTTTAGGGTCAAAGAATTAGAAAAAAAAATGTCCAAAATGTAAATGTTCAGTAGTAGTTAAATGTTCAGTAGTTGCTTAGATATGAACAATTGAAATTAATGACAGCCATCTTGGATTCCATCTTAAAATTCCATTTATGGACCTATGACAATAACTAAAAGAGTGCTTCTCATTAATCTGGTTAGCAAGAAACATTTGTCTCTTAAAAATGTTCACCAGGTATTAATGAAGATAATAATTTAAGCAATATGTGGTCAGGAATGGCAGCCATCTTGAAAAATGGCCACCATCTTGCATTTTTGCATGGCCAGCGGTATTTCTGAAAAGCGTGGACCTTGAAGGGTACATGTACCAAATTTCATGCTTGCGTTACAAAATGAACGATTCTTCTGAAATATGCAATTAGCAGCTGCACTATACATTATTTTTCAGTTTTGGTTAACCTTACCTTTTTTTTTTGTTTTGTTTGTTTTTTTACATCTACTATTTACATCATACTACAGGTGGAAATTAGCATCTATTGCTATAACCTGGCACATGGCATCTCTTCTTGTCATAGACTAATGTCTTTTGTGCATTGTCCCTGATCAAATCTGGCAGTTCACCACTTATCTTTGTACCATTTCAAACTGTTCATTGGATTTGAACTGCTTGACTTTCAATAAAAAACTGGAAAAAAATGGGGTGTTCTAAAACTTTTGACCAGTGGTGTAGTTCAGACTAATCAGACTACCTGATTCTGTGCGTCAAAGAACAATGTTAGTGTTGGCTTTGTGCTTCAGAATGAGAATATTTTACCCTTGGACACCTTTCAGTTAGAGTTGGATTACTAACCCTAACCCTAACCTGACACACACAGACATGGTCCAACAGTCTGACAGTCTATCACAACAGCCTGTCTGAGTTTTGGAGACTCAGTAGCACAAACCAGAGTGTCTGCAGAGCTCTCTCTCACTTACAAAACCGTCCATTTGTGTTTCTATGTGTGTACAAAGTGTGTGACGCCTCTGTCTCTATGTGGCAAAGAGCAGAACAGGAAACAGCGAGGTGGGGCCCGGACTGAGCCGTTTGCCTCTTCCTCCTCTCCTCTTCCGCCTCATTCACTCACTCCAGATTTAGACTGGCTTTTGATTCCTGGCGGGAAGGACATCCTGAACTTTTTGAGGAGGCGGGAATAGTCCGTGCTGCTGCTGCCGCTGCTGTCAGTGCAGATAGTGCGATAGTGTTGGGGGACAGTGGGGGAGGGGAGGGTGGACGGGGAACAAAGAAGCCACAGGGCCACAACCATGGACAGTGAGGACATTCTGGAGGACTTACCGGGGGATCAAGCCATGGATTCCCCGGTACACGTCGAGCAGGGTGACACAGAGTCATCGGTAGGCACCTGTAGCTGATCCAGACCTCATCACCGTCGCTGTCTTTCCCTCCGTCACCAGGGCCCTTCTCTTTTCTGCTGACTTCCTGTAAAAACATCTTTTTTCTAGTGGCTTTCCATCCTTGTCTGCTGTTGCGATTTCACCCTGCTGTGTGATGTGTCTTGCGTCTTTTTTCCAGAGAGTCTTTGTTATAAAACACCGGGGATTTAGTCTTGTTGTGTTGAATAGGAGTGCGTCACGGCAAAAATTCTCCCTTCCTACTGTTCGTGGTGTGTTACTGCGTCTGCTTTCTCCTCTTCCTTTTTTGACTCTGACCCCTTACTACTGTTCCTACCACCTCAACAATGGTGTTCACATGTGCTGAGGTTCATGTTCACAACAAATGTGTTGGCCATTAATGTCACTTTGTGTATTTGCTAACATCTTTATAAGGCTTAAGGTGGTAGAACTTATTTTGTGTATATAGGTCAGAGTTCCTGACAGAAAAAAAAACCCACATTTATAGTTATTCAAATACTGTTTTCAGGTTTCTACAGTTTACTTGACTATTTTTTCCTGAATTTTTACTTTTGCGGCCTACATTTTTACTCAAATATCTATACTTTTTATTCTGTGCATTTTCAAAACAAGCTTGGTACTTGATATTTAATGAATTTCAAGCTGAATAACAGTGTCAGTATTATCTTGAATCATTGTGCTTCTGCCCAACATCAAGATCAACCTCAGCATAAGTGGTTAGAACAGTAACACATAGAAATGGTGGACCACTCAGTGTATTCAGTGGTTTATAGCACACCTAACATAATAACAAGAAACAGACATTAAAAGGAGACAGGATGGCAGAAAAAAGGCATCACAATGTTTCAAATTCTGTTGCTCACATTGAAGTTAGAATAGTCAATTAATGGCTATGACTAATGGTATTTTGGGTCTGTAAAATGTCAGAAAATGGTGAAAAACTGTTTCCCAAAGCCCAACATGACCTGTTCTCAAACATCTTGTTTAGCCACAACCCAAAGCAATTCACTTTAATGCCACAGAAGATAAAAGAAAGTAGGAAGAAAAAAATACTCAAGCCAGTTCTCGTCAGTTGCTTTGCACAGAAACAGATGATTCAGAGCCTCAACTTTTGCTGCAGTAAAGAAGCTGAATCAGCACTTCAGACAAAAGGACAGAAAAATACAAATCAGTTCTCTCCACCTTGATTCTTTCGGGTTTGATCTTCAGGTCCAGGTTTATTGTTGAATTATCATTGATTATTTAAGCTGGTTGTGTGGTGGAGTATATTTTTTATAATCAAGTGTTTATTTTGGATAATCAGCAGAAAATAAGAATTGTGTTGAGAGTATCTACAGTGCAAGAGAGTCACTGTTCACATGCTCCACTGTGCTATGCCACCATGTTTCTACTTCCTCTTCCTTCTTTTTGTTGTTTTGGTGTGGGTGGCATCTTGTGTTATAAAGTTCAGAGCAGACTAAACTAATACAGGTTGAATGAGGGTCCTCCTAGTGCAATCTGCAACTCCACCACTACATATAACTAAACATTACACACTGAACTTTTAAGTGATTTAGTCATTTAAGTATTTAATACATGGATGTTCAAGACAATAGTCTTCAGGTTTCTTAGAAAGTCTTTGATACTTACATTTAAACCATACATTGATAGACATATACCTATGTGTGTGTGTGTGTGTGTGTGTGTGTGTGTGTGTGTGTGTGTGTGTGTGTGTGTGTGTGTGTGTGTGTGTGTGTAGATCACACACACATGCATATACATATACACATACATACATACAGTGCTCAGCATAAATAACTACACCCTGACAGATTTGTCACAAAACCTTTAGTTTCCTTTGAAAATCAACATTTTCTATGGAACACCATACAACATATCATGTTCTTAATTAAGGAAATGTTCTATAAAACTCAATTTTGTCAATTTTTTTTGAAACTATGCTTATGTTCATTGAGGTATTGATCAAAATCTGACTTTTCAAACGGGGTGCACTAATTTATGCTGAGCACTTTATATACATATACACAGTATTAATAGTGCATGTTTGCTGATTCATCCTCTATATAAATATACACCAGTCAGTAATAAATGTGTGACCACTGCCAGGTTAAGTGATATTAATGTTGATTATCTCATTACAGTGGGACCTGCCAGTGGGTGGAACATATTAGGCAGCAAGTGAACAAGTAAACCAAAAAAGGCAAGAGTAGGGATCTGAGAAACCTCAATAAGAGAGAAATCGTGATGGACAAATCACAGAACACCTCCAGATTTTGTTGTTTAGTCCCAATGTAAAGTGATTATTATCTACCAAAAGTATCTAAAGAAGAACCACCAGATCTCAACCAATCCAGCATTTATGGCAACATAATATTATTACCACCTGTCTAATATTGAATAGGTCCCTCTTTTTTCACAAAAACAGCTCTGACCTGAGGTCTAGACTCTACTAGACCTCTGAAGAAGTGCTGTGGTATCTAGACCAAGACATTAGTATTAGATCATTTAAGTCTTGAAAGCAGAGAGGTGAACCTCCATGGATCAGATTTATTTGTCCAATGCTCCCACAGACGATCAGTTGTACTGAGATTGGGATGTCCTTCCTTAGTCCATTTTTAGATGGTACAAACCACTGCAGACCAGGAACACTCAACAAGACTTGCAGTTGTGGAGATGCTCTGACCCAGTAATCGCATTTACAATATGGACCATGAACACATAAGCTTTGAGGACTAAATGTTGACTTGCTGCCTAATATATCTAACCCAGTGAAAGGTACTTCTCCTGTCAGTGGTCAAAAAGTTATGGCTGACTGGTGTATATACTCTATATATGCAAATTTCTGTACACTACACACAACACTCATTGCTCTTTTTGTCCATCCAGGAAGTGGGGTTTCTCTGGGTTTTTTCACTGAATGTTGAATAGGAGGGTGTGGACCATTAAACAGACTGTAAAGCCCTTTGAGGTACATCTGTGATACTGGGATATATCAATCAAATTGGCTTGACTTCCTTTTTCTATCTATTGATATTTAAATTTTTCACTCTCTGTCCACGTATAGTCCCTGGTCATGTTCCAGTTTGTGGAATCAAGTTGTGCAGGTGCATTAAAGCAGTGGTTCAAATCCTGCAAACTACACTTTGTGCTGAATGGTTTGGTTGGCTGCTCAGGCCTGTTGCCTGACTGCCGTATTGTGTTGCAGATGGATTATGGCTTTAATGAGAGCAGAGCTGTAGCTCCAGCCTGCATGTAGCTGGACAGACACAGAGACCTAAGAAGTTGTAATCAGATCTGCTAAGCTGGATGGCTGGCTGCATGGTGCAGTGAAAGGCCACTGAGCACCCCGTCATTATACTCTGGTAAAGGGAGGGGACAGTGCGTTTGTGTGGCAACAAGATCTACTGTCACAACATTAAATAACACATGACATCTTCAGGGTTTCAAGACTATTCTTGTAGATATGTGCAAAGTATGTGTGAGATATAGGAACATGGCATGGATTGAAAAACATGAACAACTTTAAAATGTCGTCCACTGTGTGCGTGACATTTAGATTGCGCTGTAAGTTGTGGTGTTTTAGCAGCCAGAAAGGTCCCAGCATTATTGTTTGTATCCTTTATTTTGTCTGATAACCTTCTGTGGAGGACCGGCATTAGGAGACTTTGTCATTTCCAACAGCTATTTTGAAGTTTTTCTTTGTTTTTGTGTGAGCATTACTTGGTGCTTTTTTTTTGCATTTTCCAAATCTAGAGTTATAGTTTTTAATTCAAGTGAAACTTGGATTGTAATGTACAATTTCTGCAGCTTTTGTATTACATATCGTGTTGTAAGATGATGTCTTGTGTATTGTGACATGTTTTGTGATACTGTATTGACTCAACTTTAAATGAATATGTAAAAAAGGTGTAAGCTTCATGGCAGACAGATAAATTTTTTGTTATATTTCATTTTGGCTGTTAGAGGATTGGTGAAATTGTGCAAAATATGGTAGATCCCTTTTGTTCAATTAAATGAAAAACTTTTTTCCTTTGTTTTCTCTTGTTTAATTGTTTGCACCCTATCAATGACCCAGTTTTTCTCCCCAACTTGTAGAAGGAGCTGTGCAGCATTGTGTTCAACACAGACTGAATATAAATAGTAGACAAAGCTTCTGTGATGTCAACTGCTTTGTGAATGTTTGAAAGACTAGAGGTGTTTTTTTTTTTTTTTTTTTGAAAACCAGTCAGTCTATAGAGAAGCAAAGTCCTGTCCCCTCCAGTTTTGCCTAAAGGGACATTATTTAAATAAATGAATAAATAAAAACACTTTCTATTGATTAATAAAAATGAAATACAAAAATAGAAAGACTACTCGAGGTGATGTCATAACTATTCAGTGTCCTTGAGGATGTCTGCAGTGTCAACATAACTAATTTAATACCTTTTTACCTCACTCTTGAAAAACAAAGTGAAATTTACCAAGTAGTAGTGTTGTTGTTGAAGACATGTGGTAAGAATGTTCACAATATATTGGTAATGCAAGGGAGTTTGCACAAACAGTTAATTCTAGGCTTTGAAAAAAATATATATCACGCTTATACAATAAAAAGAATGACTTGAAGACAGACTTGGCTTCTAGTTTCATCAAAGTGAGACCTCCAGCTTCTACTGAGGTGATTTTCAGCTGAGTGTGAAGTATTTGGGATTACCTTCAAATCTGAGGCCACAGTTCTCAGCCAGAAAAGGGTGGAGTATTGCCTCAAGGCTGAGAACCATAGGTGGACCGGGGCAGCATCAGTAGTGATGCAGAGGCTGTGGCCGTCTGGTGGTGGTGAAGAAAGAGCTCTCAATTTACTGGTCGACCTACGTTCCTTCTCTCACCTATGATCCTGAGATGTGAATGGTGACATAAAGAAAGAGACTGTGGATATAAATGTCAGAAATTACTTTCCTCCGCAGGGAACGAGAGGAGGTGGCTGTAGGATAGATGGGTGGATGGGTGGGTAGGTGGATGATGGATGAATGTACGGACGGACGGATAGATGGGTGGATGGATGGATATTTACATTCAACTCTATGCAAACGACACTGTAATTTACAGTAATGATAACAGTATTTTGCAAGTAGCTGAGGATCTCACACAGTCTATGGTCCATGTCTTAGCATGGTTGATTCAGTTTTGCTTACAAATTAACCCTTTCATGCATAGTTGTCACTACAGTGGACAGCTATTCTACTACTGTTCTCTTGTATATTCATGGATTTTGTCGTTTTAGTTCCATATCAGCCAACACATTAGACGCTGATGCATCATATCATACACTGGCATTCATACCATCACTTTAACTTTGCTATTCTTGATAAACCTGATCTGCAGTAACACATTTGAGTGTGAAGTAACTGCTTGTTATTGTAATTCACAGGTTTAAAAAAAAAAAAAATCACCATAAAGTAAGTAATGACTAGCATCAAAGTATTGAAATGTGAGAAAATATCAGATTAGCAGCATCAAAAGGTTTTTATTTCATAGTTTTTACTCAGTATTTAAGTAAATACATGTTTGCTTCTAAAATTAAATTCACTGTGTCCATAAAAAATTGGTTCATAAAAAATTTTAATTGCATTGTTTTTCAATAATTAAAAGTGAATAAAAACAATCAGGAAAAAAAATCTTGACTAAGGTTGTTATAATTCATGCATGAAAGGGTTAATGTTGTTAAGACATTGGCCATGTTTTTCACAAGGTCCAAATGTCCCAGTGTGCAGCCTGATGTTCTTGTGGCAGGACAAAAGTTACAAATCGTATCTTAATTTAAATATCTTGGAGTGTGGATAGACGGCAAATTAACATTCAAATCACACATCAAGAAAGTCTGTAACCGAGTCAAACTCAATCTCTCAAATTTCCACTTTATTGGTCACAATTATCAACAGAGGCTTCCAAAATGTATAGGCACAACATGGTACTGTCTCACATTACATACTATCTAATTACCTGGTCACTCGCAAACATCACTACACTCAAACCACTAGAGTCTCTATATAAACAAACAATAAAAATACTTGATGGGAAACCAACTCATTATCACCACTGCCCCATATTACATAAATATAACCTGCTACGCTGGGAAAACTTCATCAAGCATACAAATTCTTGTTTACTGTTCTGTGTAAATTATTAATGACTTGTCCTCTCCACTCAGACAGTTTGGAAATATAAGAACAGCCTCATACCATTTTAAAAGCGGTGCAGCCAGAGGGGACGACATAGTTCCACTGAGAAAAAAGTGTTTTTGGTCTGAAATCATTTGCAGTTTCAGCTGCATATGAGTGAAACTCTATTCCAGTGGCAATTAGAGAATTATCACCTTATAATTATTTCAAAATGCACCTAAAAAAAAATGGTACGTTAATAATTAGAGGTGCTAACATCAGAAATGTTTTAGTCCTATTTCTGTTGTATTTTTTTAATATGTCTAAGGGTCATTCTCCAACTACAGTCAAATTTGATCATGATATTTTTTAGAAAATCCAACACATATCTTTAGAAATATTTTGATTTGTTTTACTTATAATAAATAATAAATAAAAAAAGGTTAAAAAAAATAAAAGTAATAAAATAATAGTAATATTAAAATAATATTTCTTAGCATTTCTTTTAAAATCTCATGACATGTTAGCATGCTAATC
>JAPTGZ010000027.1:4855649-4867201 GCA_029814645.1 Fowleria isostigma | reverse complement strand
TCTGGTGACACAAGGAGTTTGAGAGGGTCAAGTGGGTTTTGTTTGATTTTTTTGTTTTTGTTCTGGGTTTTTTTTTTTTTTTTTTTTACACCACCATATTCTCCCACTATTGCTCTCTCCGCATCTGGTCCTGCTCAAGTTAAAAGGGACACTATATGACCTTTAACTTCTCAGCTGAAATTTCAGATATTTCCCATCCATGCCCGAGAGGATGGGGGGGAACTGTGAGATTTATTGATTTTTCCAAGTCTGTTGAATGTTCAGTGTTGTCCGCTACATAGGCTACGTGTGATGCCCAGCTGTTAAACATATAGGAAAACACACGGACACATTCCTTTCATAATGACACATAGTGAGCATAAATCACACATTGTACAAAAAATTTGGTTTTCCTATGTTTGTCTGCAGATGCCTGCCATACCTGACATTGGTTTAAAATATAATGTGACTTCTTGTAAAACAGTATAAGAGTCTCCTTGTATGGCATCCTGAATGTGCAATTGTGTAATTTGATTACATTGCAGAGCCAAAGTTGTTTATCCCGGGTCACCATCCTCTGTTGCATACTCCTTTAGCATCATCAATAGCATCGGTCGACCTCAGTGCTGCTAATTCTGTAAATCAATATTTCACATAGAAAGTGAGAAATATTTGTTTTCCATTGCTAATACCTCCCTGCCGGTTTTGGCATGCGTGTTGGCCTGAAGCTTTTGGTTCCACTCGGGGAAAAAAAAAAAAAAATGGGCTCACATCACCCAATCTGAATCCCAGGGGAGTATTTGAGGTAAACAGGTTCACATTGTACCGTTCCATTCTTCTGTGTAGACTTTGGCAGTGGTACTGCACAACTTTCATATCAACATCCATCATCTCACACATTTTATTTCTTTTTTTTTTGTCAAGTTTCTGGCTCTGCTCCCTTTTCCTATTTCATACTAATATTACTCTCTTTTTTATCCCATTCTGGGATAAAAAAAAGAGTAATACCTTATGCAATATAACTGATATTACGAATACAACTATGTGCACTTGCTCTGGGCATGTGCTTTGGATATATGTTATATGTATTTTCACTCCATTAACCTTCCTACATAATCTACGAGGGATAGTTTGTATTAAAGATAGACAAGACTAATTGTCTCCTCTGCTAGTTTGTTTTCATATGCATATTTTTCATGTACAGTTCTGGAAGCATAACTCTATTTGCAGATTTTCTTGTACAGATCTTGTGCAGACTTGTGCATATACCATGCTCGTTTTTGTTCTATTTCTTATTGGTTATGTTTTATCTGTTTTTATTTACTAATTATTTATTTTCTCTCTTGTTAATCTTTCTATGTACCTCTGTGTACACATGTATGAGGTGTATATGAACAGTATTGATTATTGTGCTTGTGTGTGAATTGCCACTGTACATGAAGTGCATAAGCTCAAAGTAAAGTAAACTAAACTAAACTAAACTAAACTAAACTAAACTAAACTAAACTAGACTAATCCCAGATTTTTTTTTGATTACTTATTTTCTTGATATCTGCTGCTTTGCATCTGATTGGACCTACATACAGATGATAACTAACAATAAAATGTGTTTTTTTATAAGGCCATACACCACCATACGCTATTAAAAGCAGAGATGTCTTCCTCCCTAATTTTATCATAAACTACTGTAGGCCTAAACATGTATCTGTAGTAATAATAATCTTTGACAGTGGCATAGGTTGAAATCTTACCATATTTGAATCTTCATTTACCACCATTGCTGGTGCATTTTTCACTGTTAATGTATTTCCTCTGCTAATTTTAATGTAACCATGATACAAATTGCTTGGAACTCAAAAACAAACAGATGACAGCAGACTTATCATTTCACTTTTTTCAAGATACTCACTTTGATGTCCTTGACAAAACATATACAGTATTCTTCAACACTGATTCTGTAAGTCTCTGAGTCTACTATAGCAATGAACTCCAGAAGACATTGCTGTTTCGATGATGGTGCAGTAGGACAGTGAAGGCCATAAGATATAATTCACATCCACAAAACAATCACTCTTCCTTCCTTATGAAAGGAGGCATGATCTACTCTAAATACTCCTCTAATAGAGTTTTCCTTTAATTTGTTAGCTGTCTGTACATTAGAAATACTGCTTTTTTTCACCTTCTCATCACCGAGACTAACAAGTCAGACAGACATGAAGTGCCAAAGCAAACAAATCCCAAGAGTGTTTAGAGGATTGCACAAGTATTTTCTTTACCGCACATCAATTAGATTTTCACCTGCAGCGGTTCCCAGACTGTGTTAACGTGTCTGGTCATGAATCTAAGGTGAACCTGTTTTAATGATGGGAACCTGCTGTGAGAATAAATCTGATAACTGTAATTTGTCAGTCCTCTTGATCTTATCATCTATGAATTGGCATTCTGGTTTATTTTAAACAAAGAAACATTAATAAAAATGTGTACAAGAATACAGGCAGTTATATATGGCTTTTTTATGATTTTTTACTAATACAATTAATAAATATAAATCTATTTAGTGTCATGGGCCAAATATACATGTCTCATTTTAGAATACTTTAGATAGGCGTGTGTGTGGGATTTGTCTGATAACTGGAAGTATTACAACAAACATAGATAGCAGTGATGGTTACAGACTGTTACAGACAGCGGTCAGACAAGACCTGTTGACACAAGAAGACCCTGGATGATGCAGTCCATCCTGAAAGTGACTGGTTGGCTACTTATATGGTCATAAAACTCCTTAGTATGCACATACCTCTCACATTAAACACGGCCTCGGCTGTACCCCTCCCTCTGCTCCCAACTCTTTCAAGTTCAGTTTTTGGCCCCGCCCAGTGGCTGTCGCCCCTCCGCTTTACGGAGAATATGATTGGCCGAAAGTGTACAGATTATGAACGCGGCTTTGCTATTGGTCGGAAGGCGGGCAGATGCGGAAGTAGACCCGCCTCTGCTTGGACCGCACCCCGGCTCCGGCTGGCTGCTCACTGACTGAAATTACACGAACCAGTCAGCAGTCAGTTGAAGAGGGAGGGCAGAAGGAAGAGGGTAGAGAGAGAAAAAAAAAAGGTAGAAAGAGTGACTGAAGTGGAGAAAGAGAGGGAGGAAACGAGCACTGTAGTTTAGCCTGAACTCTGCGGAGCTGCTGTCGAAGAGAAGAAGACGTTTGACCCACGGAGACGCTGACTGAACCGCCCGGTTGTCGTTAGCCATCCTCTCGAAGGCGTCCTGCACCCGAAAAAGCAGGTAAAATCCTCTACTTGGAATATTTTATGGCTGCCATGCTTTGTGTGTGTAAGCTATCACGCTTCATTCAATGTCCCGTCACTCCAGCAAGTGCAGTGAACCAGGAAGCTCCGGTGCTAGTTTACGGCTACAACTTCAGCAGCAAAACCGCGCTGGGTGGAGCAAAGTGGAGTATGCACTGCTCAACAGATTTATACTGGGGTTGTCTGGAACTTTTTTTCCGCAGCCGGAAACTTCTACTGCTGTTTCAACTTTAATAGACAAGTTTGAGTCCGCTGTGTGTTTTAAAGTCGTCAAGTTCGGCGGTAGCTGGCGTGAAGCTAACCAAAAAGCCCTAACGGTAGATCCAGGAAGTGATTCGGTTGAATGAGTCGCACCAAAAACGGGGGCCCGCAATGAGCTTTCACGCAACTGGGATGGAAATCAAAGTGAAGTGAATATAAGCGACATGTGCACCGTCTCTGTCGTGGACATCGGGAAGTGTATGATTAGTTTGTGGTTGAACTTTTCGGCACACAGCGGTCGGAGCAGACGCTGTGTGTGGTCAGTAATGTCTGTCTGGCGGCATGACGTCACTCGTTCACCGGTCGACCGAAGGGGAAAACCGCGCCGTGCTCCTGAACGCACCACCTCAGCCTCGCTGAACCATGTCAACTGCCCATCTGAGCTCTTGTTTCTCCACTTATTTCTTACATATTCACTCCTCGGGATCACAACAAGCAAAACTCCTTGCATGAATTACCACACAGTCGAGTCTGCCAGTGTAGGACGTAAATCACGGATAGAATCGAGATATTTCGACAAGGTTATCTTGCAGCCACATAACACATACAGTTCAACTGCTAATAAAAGCAATACATGACTGACTTTTTTTGCTGTCAGACCATGTCATATCTTGCTTGTGTTGTTTTTGTTTAAAAACTACTTATTTTCATTGGTGAACTAAACTCATATCATTATTGTCAATAAAACCCAAGGAATTGAGGAGAGAGATCCTATACTTAGACAAATAATTGCCATTTTAAACAGAACAATGCCATTGTATGACAGAATACATTAACATAAGTTAAAGAGTATCAAAAATCTAAGATTTCCATGCAAAATAAAGTTTTTAAATTACTGTATTTTTTTTTTCCTTTTCAACTTGGCCCTCATGAAATCTTGTTCAACTGTTAGACATTCAGTCCTATGTAAACATACATGTTGGAGCTACAGGTATTCATTCCCACGAATCTCTTGCAGTGGTTACATGGATCTCACACTTTTTCTTGGCTCTGAAGTTTTAAAATTTTCATCTTGCCTCACTGCTTTGTCACTGTGCCTCTGCGCAAGTGTTGAGCTTTGTCAGTGCAATTTGTGTTTGCTCTGTTAGACGTCACATCATTGTGTTTGCACTCTGGGAAGCAAACAGTCTCTGGTATGCTCGCACACCCTTCTTGTCTGGAGTATGGCAAGTTGCATGGCTCAGTCTTTGAAATGATTTTTTGCAAGATTTAATCTTGAAGCCAGACTGGTCTTGTGAAGTGCTTACAGCTCTGGACCTCATCCACTCAAACCTGCTTCTTATTGTTGGATTTGTGAGAGGTGAGAGCACCACCTTTTTTTTTTTTTAACCACACAGTTGTAGTAATCAGGAACACACATCAGGGTCCTGTTGTCTTCTGCCAAAAAGCTGTTAAGCTCCAGTTTGAGCTCACCAAATGAAGTGTTTTAATTCTCACGCATACAATGGGGAAGCCACAATTACAGTAGCTACACAAATGCTTGTGGGTGTGTGCGTATAGACACTTGTAGCTGTGACTATGTATACCAGTGTTGGAGCAATACTAGACCAATATGATGCTGCTTAAGATGCAGTGGTACATGTCTAACCATAAAGGGTCACATTCGGAGACTTATGGTATGTCATATCCTGTTATTGCATCTGAGTCATGCATTAAACTCTGGTAATCCGTTGCACAACATCAACTCTGGAGTACAGTTCTTCTCACTTATTACCAGTTTCAGTGTTGTTATGGACCCCCTGCAGAGATCATTACATTCCATCATGTGTGTGTCAGCAATGTCCATACTGGAGGCCTTCTGGGAGAGTTATGTACTTTAAGGCTGGGCAAAATTAAACACAGATATCTTGAACAGTGGACTGGGAGCTAGTGAGGCTGTTCAATCTTCTCAAAATGATAGTGTGAGTGAATATGCCTGTGGATGTTTAGATTTCACTGGAGGAAGGTTGCCCCGGCTGAGGCAGATTACTTGCAGGCCTCTTGCTGTAGCTGCAAAAGGGACTCCAAGATGGAAACAGCAGTGTGACACAGTTGGTAGATTGTAATTATTTCCCCTCGCCCTCTCAAGTTTGTGGGTCAGAAATCCACTGGCAAGATGTCAGGCTTTACTTCACACGATACAATTTATTTATTTATTTATTTATTTATTTTTTATTGGTGGTTATCAAATTAAGGTAATTGTCATGTCCTTGAGGGTTTGTCCGCAACTCATTTTATTGCACTGCAGTGTTTTTACTTCTCGGAAACTCGAGACAAAGTATGCCGGAAAGTATGAAGGTTCACCTACATCCTCAAACACCATGACTTTTTCCAGGATATTTGGAATACAGAGATGAGAAGGAAGCAGAATAGATTTAACTTGAGCTTAACGTAGGTTTAAGCTAATGTTAGCTAGCCCATGTAGCTGCAATTTTTTTTTTTTTCAGAACTGAAGACAAAGGTGTTGATTTTTTTTATCACTTGCCTGATTAGACAGTAGGTTCCTACATTTGCTAGTAACCTGGTGTTTTATTTTCTCCAGGACATCCTTATTGTTGAGGCTTCAGTTGTTTAAATCAAGGAACCAATTGTTCTTTGCATGGAGTGTCTTTCAGTTATTCTGAATAAACATCATTCATATAACACAGGTTGGGTCAGAAAATCTATGAGAAAGTAACGGTACCTGAACCTAATTCAGTAGATTAGTTTAAGGGAAAATTTACTAGCAACAATTTGACAAACCTCTACAGAAGTCAAAGCTTTTTCACAACTGTTTGATTGGTGACCGCCTTACTTGCATGACGATAAAGATTCAACCATATCGGTTTCCTTTTTTGAGTTCATCAACCGTGCATTTCCATGCTCGGCTTGTTTTGTCTGTGATTGATAAGGCATTCAAGTATCAAGCACATCCTATCCTAGTTTCCTACGAGGCCCAGTCAGCTGAGATTCATTCATGTGTGCAAAACATTCCAGTCAGAGGGAGATTGTTAAGATTCTCCATTAACCGTGGCAGAGCTGATCATGGCATTTCTCAGTATGTAGTCTTAAATCCAGGCCTTCCAAACACCTAGTTTTTTCTCATTTGTTTTTGGCCTGTCCAAACCTATTTTGTGTGCTTGACAAATGACATGATTATGCCACAGTTGGACTAGTTGAACCGACAGAACTCAAAGTATAAATTTGCAGTAGTGTTTGTTGTGGGTTTCCCGCTTCCTTTCACTACTGCCCTTACATTTCCTCATCGTCTTGGTCTCCTCAACAGACCTTTCTTGGTAACCTCTGTTCCTTGTCTATCTTTATTTTCTCTCCCCTGCCTCCTTCCTTTCCTCTGTATGTTTTTTTGCCACCACCCCATCCTTTCCTCCATCCTTGCAGCTCACACCTGTAATGTTTCAATAGAAGTGGACACAATGCCAGGAAATGGCTACGCTCTGGCTTGCACTACACACAAAAAAGGACTAGTACAAATCTGTAATCTTGAAGGAAAGACTTTGACCTCCCCACATCCCCACCACCACCCAACTCTTGTGATAGGTGGTTTTGTTATAGTAGATACTAGATGAATCTACCCTGTGTTTGGTGCTATAAATGATGAGGTAATGTTAGATCAGAGATAAGTGCCCTTAGTATTGTCTGCTCTGGAATGCCAGTTTAATGATCTAACTTTCAGTTCAGATAATTAAGCTGAGACAAGCACTTGGCCACACACCTACCTTCATCTGATTCTAATAAATGCTCTGCAAAGCTATGATTGGTTTTTTTTTGGAACACTCTCTAGACCTTGTAGTTTTACTGACGCTTAGACGTATTTTGCAGTCAAGTGTAAAATAGGCGGTTGGAGGCTGGGTGTGTGTGAACTTGCGCACCTGGTATCTGATCATATAGTGAGAATGGTTAATACTTTGGAAATTGCTTAACAAATTTCACCACGGGCACTTTAAACAGTGACCTTTGAAACACGCGTTGAAACTCATGTCTGCCCTCTGACTTCCAAATTATTTTAATCTCAAATCAGTCCAAATATGCCTCAAAACTGAAGACCAACCCACCTACGTCTCTGTTGAATATATTATTCAATGAGTCAGGTAAACTACCCAGTATGCATCGCCTGAGTGAGTTGCTTTCACATTCAAAGGAGTGTCCTCAGTAAAGATAAGGTTGAAGAGCCATAAAATAATCCAGGACGGTGAAGCAGGAGCAGGTGCTGTCTGATGATTGATATTACAAGAATATAGGAGTACACGCAGAGTTACAGCTTCTCTGTTATAATTGATGGCCAAGCAATGCCAGCGCAAATTCTGCTGTATTCCATTGTAGAGAAATATTGCTGACAAACAAATGTGTATCTTAACTCCCCTCCGCATTCTTTCAGCGTCTGCTAAAAGGCTTACGTAACCACCTGCCTATTTATCTACTGGTCGATACAGTCTGAAAGAATTTAGTGAAAGAGCAAACTGGTACTGTGGAATATTTGCTGTAGTTTGTCAAATGACCAGTCAATTGTGCATTTATCGGTGTAATCAGAAAGTTGATTAAGCTGAATGTAAAACATGAAATGTGCTCTTTGACCCTAATGATGTGCTTATCAGACCAGCGATGCACATCATCTAAAAAACCGAGCATATACAGGAAAACATTTGACTTATCTAGAAGGTTCAGTGAGTACAGAGGGAGCGAGTCTTCTCCTTGAAGTTTACCATGTTTCTACTGTAGCAGACTTGGAGTCGTTATCATCTTGACCAAAAACCCCAGATTGGGCAAACCAAATGCTGGCTGTAATCAAGGCTTTCACTTTTCCTTTTTAGTGACTGCTGTCAGAGAGGGGTATTCAGTTGAGTGAAATTTGCAACCTCATTGTTAGATACCACTAAATAATGCACAGACCTTTTAATGGGTCCTTGCAGAGGCCTGTCATTGGTAATGGTAGAGGGCATTGCCTGGCTCAACACTTAAGAGTGCAACTGGATCTAGGTCTGGGCAGGAATGTGAAAAGTAATGTGGAAAGTGATGTGGATCTGTCATGCAGTGCGGTTATTTTCCACCCAGGGCCTAATTTACTTCTCAGTCCTCAGAGCCGCTCAGCATGTGCTCAAGAAAATACACCACCTTCTCCTCCTCCTTCTTGAAAGGGCTCAGCACAACAAGTTCCACAAATGGCAAAATAGTTTTCTCAGTTTGTCATTTCCTCTTTCCTCCCCAGTTCTTCTCCGTGCACCACCCTTCTAACTTTCAGAGAAAGGGGAGGTAGAAGAGGGGATGAGGGCAGATGATGCGTGAGGCTGTAATACATTTTGACTGACTCAGTAACTTTTTGGTTCCTGACAGGCACAGCGTGACTTATGAGTGTCTGTAGATCATTGGACAGTGTATGTGTGGGGGGGAGGTCATAGTAACAGAGGTCTGTTACGATAGAAAAATACACTTTTTGGAAAGATTAATAGCCAAAGAAGCCAGTGTGACACCAGCGCAAAACACAATATCCACAGTGTGAGGAGGACAGCTGAAGGTTTGCAGATTTGGCACATCCTGAACTAGTTGAGATATTGTTATGGGATGTAGTTGGAGGGAGTACAGTGTTATTGACCTAACGGTTCTATTACTGTTCCTGCCAATGGGGCCATCAGCACAGCACAGCTGGTTCGTGGTTAGCTGAAGCCGGAAATGAGACCAATACGTTTGACTGTACATGGTCATGCTTTTGAAGAAGTCGTCACGATTCCTGGGTTTTACAGTAACTAGGAAAGTCGCTGAGGCGGAATGGAATGAGAGGGGAGTCTGACGAATGGATGGACTACCTCGGTTTTACAGAGACTAAGGTTGACCTGCTTTCTAAACGGCCAGGACTGAAAAGGTCGCTGTGTAGCTCCTCCATTTTCCTTCCTTTGCCTCATTCCTCCTCCTCCACCCCTTTCAGATTCCTGGCTACAGCTTTACTTCCTCTGTTTGTAACCACACTCTGGTCTGTGTGATGAGGCTGGTTTCTAAAACTGGATTCCCTTCCTTCTCCCTTCCTTTTTGTTATTTATTTAATGGCTCCTCTTCTTTAATGTCAGATGCTGTCTTACAGGATACTGTTCACTCCTCACTGCAAACTCATTTTTAGAATAATCCTTTAATTGTATCTCTGTCAGATTCCATTTAATATTTTAAGAGTTTTTCAAAGACGAAATTTTGGATGACTTGATGCACCACCTACCACCAAGTATATAATTAATCTGTAATCCACGGTGTGGGTAACCAGATCACCTAATCTCATTGTAAATGGGTCTCAACAGAGTAGATAGTGAATGTTTTCACAGCTGAGTGGTGGTTCAAAGTGACAGTCAGGGAGACTCTGATTCTTACAGGATTATGGAGGACTTGGCAGGGAGGCAACAGGAACCTGAGCTATGAACTAGAGGTGGGGAGGGGGAAGGGGAAGGCAAAACACACTGTTTTACCTCAATGTCAAATCAACATCCATCTCTCACCATATCAGTCATCTTCCACAGGGGACTGTCTAAAATAGGACTGATGGGAGTTCTTTCTCTTTTCAATGTAGAGCAGCACTCGTCAAACTAGAATAGTTGTTGGAGTAATTTTAGCCCTCGTGCCACTCTCGAGAGAGGTATTGGGGAGTTAGAAGTGTGTCACTGATTTAACTGTGTCAAGCATATGAGTTGGACTATGGAAGACATCAACATATTTGACTTTTACTTATTTTTTTTCTGTTTTTGCACAAATTTGTCAGTACCCATGCATCAATCAATGCATTTTGTCAATGTAAATTTGATCTAGATTTACATAAGAAAAGGTTTACAGGAATGGCGGTGTTTTTCTTGGTAGCATTGTTAAAACATTGTAGGTTTTGGTAGGACTGTACTGAGCTTTTATGGCATTGGATGACTGGCTTGAAAGTTAGAATATCAAGTAACGTTGTTTGATATCCGAATTTTAATAAGTAAAGGGTATTCTCTACACCCGTCCATACAATGCTCTTACAAATTGTCATTATTATGTTAACACACCACTGCACATTGTCAAAAGTATAAGTTGAAATGGGTTTATTGTTTATATTTTAAGACGTATTTTAGGGGGGGAAATGCCAGGGTTAAACCACATTGTTGCAGGAACTTTAAAACTTTTTTTATAATTGATTTTACTTTATACAAAAATTTTTTATGTAAAAATGAAAGTAAATAAGGGCACTGTAATGTGTACTGTAATTTTTTTTTTCAGTGAATGAAACTGACTGGTGCCAGTTTGGCTCTAGACCACCCCTAGCCTTCTTTTGAGGTGTTTTTTTTTAAACTTGGAAATAAATTGTTTCATTTTCTTTTTAATCAAAATTCAAATTCAATTCAAAATCACTTTATTTATCCTTTAGGAACTTCACTTGCGGAAGAAGCGCCAATACGGGCTCAATAAAAACAGCAGCACAGCCATACAACACAATCGACATATGCAATAAATAAATACATTTAAAACAGTTACAAAAACAATCGACCAACAGACAAATGTCCAATCAGCTCAATTGGGAAAAACTGTCATATATGTTCTCATTTAGTAAACATTTAACTCGTGAATTTATCGATGGTTCTCCTGTGTCTGGCGGAGTGCTTTAACTTTGTTTATTACAGCCTTGTGTAACTTATAAGTTACTGCCACTTTCTGACACGGTCAACAGTCTGGGGCAGCCATGGCCTTGATGGCTGAGAGTCGGCTTGTGACTGATGGGTTGCCAATTCGATTCCCTGGACTGGCAGAGAGTTGTTGGCTGATGTGTCCTTGAGCAAGGCACTTAACCCCCTGTTTGCTCCCCGGGCGTCTGATATGGCGAGCCCACTGCTCCTAGTATGTAGTGTGTGATGCATGCATATTTCATCTAGTGATGGGTTAAAGGCAGAGGTCAGATTTCAGTGTGTTGCATGTTTACATGTGAACTTACTGACAAAGATTATTATTATCAGGGCTCTAGACTAACTTTTTCAGTTAGGAGCACTGGTGCTCCCAACTCCAAAAAGTTGGGCGCACCAGCAAAAA
>JAPTGZ010000027.1:4841929-4851971 GCA_029814645.1 Fowleria isostigma | reverse complement strand
TATATATGTGTACACACACATACAAGGATCAAATATTATATTGTAATGAATAATATTGTTTTATTGCTTGCCCTATCTCAAGTATCTTAGTACCTCATTAGTAACCTCTGAAATATACATGTATTTGCCCAAATTTTAAATGCATTTATGGATCTTGAAGTGACTGCATACACTAAAAGTTTAATTTATGAATAGTGGTTCAATGTTGAATAAAATGTCTGGGAATTGCCACGTTTGTGGTTTATAATGTTGAGCTTGAGAATTTGGCAACGGTACCAGGTCCCACCGGACCACACTGCAAATTGGAATGACTCTCACGGACATGAAACACATTCAGGCATATTAAGTGTAAGAATAAGCCAAACCTGACCTCAGTTGTGATTTTCCTACTGTTTGCATATGAGAAATGCAGCATATGCAAACAAGTCTGCATAGACCAACTGGGTTTTCCCTCAGGAGTGGAGGAACCTTGAAAGGTGAATGACCCAGGCTGCAGGGGGGAAGGTGGTGTCGCGCTCCTGCTGTGTTAGAATGATAATTGAGACTGTAAAGTCCGGAGTGCTGTGTCAGTGAAGGCACACCATGATCGGTTAACTGCTCGGAGTCTGCACTCTCCACTTGTGTGGCGTGAACACAGTATTTCCTCCCTTCAATACTGGTAATACTGGTCTAGTCACTTTCAATGTGGCTTAAACAGCACTCCCTCACCAACATATTATTTATGACCATTGAGAGGCATGTGAGAACAAAGACAGCTCATGCACAGTGCATCATTTATGTAATTTTTTAAATCTGTGACAATATTGCATATTTTGTACAAGATGCAATACTTTCAAAACAGGGTTTACAGTTTGGAAAAAGTAAAAGTAGCAGTGTAAATAACCAGAAAATCTTAACTGAACAGCAATCTATGGTGGATAATTTAAATGAATACAAAATAGAATTTCAGGTATGGTTATGCTAATGGTTTATGTTGTTGGAGGATAAAGTTTCCTTAAATGCTGTGATACATTATTTTATTTTTTCAAATTGATTTTACCTCAAGTCTTTCCTACTACCTGAAGAACTGAAACAGTTGGACTGGATACAAACTCAGTGAAGGCTTCTCACTTCCTAAAAACACCAAGTCATATTCACACCTACAGTTGTTCACGTTCCCTGAGAAAATTTGTCAAAATGTCAATCTTTCTCTAGTGTTGTCTTTTTATTTAATGATTGTGCCTTTGTAGATGCCTCCTAGTTTAATCTGAATCCAATTTAAAACAAGGGATGCTGGGCACTACAAACCCCGCCCCTCACATGTACTTCGCCCATTTTATGTAAATGGGAAGATTTCTTTTAAAATCATTAAAAAATTTGAACTTTGACCTACCTTTCCCAAAATGTAACGACACATTTATTCTGGGTCACTGTCAATCAGTCAATTCAATTTGGTATGAATTGAACCAATAGTTTTTCTGCTAAAGTGGTGGGGGGGGGGTGTAATAAAATAGTTGTGCCTTATCACTCATGTTTTCATTAAAGAAGGGTACACATTTTTACAAATTTTGCCAGGGTTTGTAAACAAAGACAAACTGGTTGGTGTAAAGAGAATCAAATGGCTCTGATGTAGAAGCAACCTAAAAGTACTTTTGCATTTATTAAAACAAACTGAAAAATTAAATAAAAGTTAGGAGAACTGCGAGAGTTCAGTGACATGCCCGCATCACATTATGCTTTTTGAATTCTAAACATAAATAGGGAACACAACTTAAAAACTTAGACCCTTTTAAAACTACAATTACTCTGTTCTCAAAGGCCCAATAATGTTTAAGCTGATGTGTGATACTAAATAATAAACTCCATGGTTGTTCCTTACCAGCAAATTATTTAACTGTACGTATATATAAATCTAAACTCCAATTATCCAGACATTCTAGAACAAAACAAAAAAATAAAAAAGGTAACATGAATACTTATCCAAGAGAAACTAAATATGTCGGTTCATTGCAAGAAACAGCATGATAGTCATGCAACTTAAATATAGCTCACTTCATGATTGCTTATCACTTTATTTCTATAGCTCTTCTGACGCTAAGAAATCTCAAGACAGGAATGTATAAAAAGAACTCTTGATTCCTGGTTTTGCTGTTGGATTTAGTTCCTGGGACTGCCTGTTAAGGGCCGTAAGTCATGCAGATTTTCCTATCTCTCCATCGTTCCCTCCTGCCTCTGAACAGGCGTCACTGAGAACAACGGTGAGCTGCTCCCTCACAGATCCAAACACACACCGGACTCACGGACCCAGTCAGGCTCAGAGACTCTGCTGAGAGCTCTGATCTTCTCCCCGTCACCTGGGATGGTCCAGCCGTTGGAAATTTGATTAAGTGTTCACAGCAGTTGGCCAAGGAGTAACACGGGGCCTCATTTGACATGGCTGTGTTTAACAGTGACTTAACACAAGCAGACTTTCTGTTGCACATCACATCACTGTGCCCTTTGCATTCCTCTGAGATTGCATGTATGAGATGGACAGAAACCAAATGTCTGGTTGTGCTTTATGGGACCAGTTTGCTTGTTTTTAAACATAATTGAAGGCACGTAATAATACACAGAATAGGTTATTTAGAGCAAACGCTGATATTCTAATGAAAGTTAACCAGTTTGTTGTAGTTCCAAGGCTTCAGTAAATTCGATGGATACTTTGACTTGTACTTATTAGTGAACTGTTGAATTTTTTGGCCTTAACCAGAGACATTCTTTCTCATGTTCTCCACAGCCACCATGTCATCAGATGCAGACAGGTTCCTGTATGCAGACCGTAACCTGGTCAACAACCCTCTGGCACAGGCTGACTGGGCCTCCAAGAAGCTGGTATGGATCCCCTCAGAGCGCCTGGGCTTCGAGCCCGGCTCTGTAAAGGAAGAACGTGGCGATGAGTGCGTGGTCGAGCTGGTAGACTCTGGTAAGAAGGTCCGGGTGAACAAGGATGACATCCAGAAGATGAACCCACCCAAGTTCAGCAAGGTTGAGGACATGGCCGAGCTGACCTGTCTGAACGAGGCCTCTGTGCTACATAACCTGAAGGAGAGATACTACTCTGGACTTATATATGTGAGTATGGAACAAAGCGAGATGTGATCACCAGGCTGTGTGTAAATTCAGTACTTATCTCTGCAGTAATGTCAGCACTTTTAGTTTTCTCTTTATTCTTTTTCCACTATAATGATACTTTTATTTTTTTCTCTCTCAACTTATTTTGAGTTTTTTATCACAGGATACATATATAAAACACACCTTTGTATAAAAGAAAATATAAAGTCTGTAACCTAAGTGGCAGCAAAATATAAAAACAAAACTCCAACAAAGAACAAAACGGATAACAAGCCATACCTTGACATTAAAGAGTACAATTATATGGTCCTATGTAGGTCAGTCAGTATAAACAGTATGGACCATCTCAGCGTTTAAGGTGCCTCATTACACACATAAGCTCAGGCTTCTATATGTTCAGCAATAAACAAGGTTAACTCATTCTAGTCCAGCGGGAGAATGGCCACATATGCAAGTACAAATGAAAAAATAATCAGTCGGGAATAGCAGGGAGATTTACATCTCTCGTATATGAAAGAAAAAGAGTCCACATTGTGCGGAATTTGGTCTTGGAGCCTTGAAGTGTATATCATATGACATTAAATTTCCCTCAGGATTAATAAAGTATCTAACCATCTATCTATATCTTCTCTAGATGTAGGTGTAGTGATACTTTTAGATCCTTTTTTTTTTAAATTTTAAAGTAGAAATAATGTATATAGGTCCTGTTCAAAATGAGATTTATGCAAAGAAATCGCTGATAAAAACGTATTCACTGAAATGTGGAGATAAACACTAAGCAGCAGTTATTAGCAATAAAGCTCAAAAATAATGTAATCATAACAGGACACAGAAAGATGACAGCAGTCAAACCACAAATGGTTTAAAACAACTGGAAAAAGTGATGGAAATATGACCTTTCATCAAGTTTCCAGTGGTGAGATTCTTCACTGGCCTTTGACTTTAGTTAGGATTCACATGTCGGTGATTTTTCTTGACTGCATCTGTCGCATTCTCAGTTTATAAATTTTGCACGTAGCCACTTTTCATAAGTTCACCAGTGTGGATTTACTATCGCTAGGCATCTCTCAACTGAAACAATAGCAGAAAAGGTCAGTTGTCCTGCATCACAGATCCATGACTGCAACAAAAAAACATTTAACCTGTGTACCTGAACTTACTGTCAGCCTTGTATCTGTGGGGCTCTCCTTGGTATGTAAATGTGACAAAAACCGTTGAGAAATTCTTCTGCAGGGGATGCAAGTGTGCACTAGCCTACTGATTTTCATATCATCATCTATCTTTGTTTCATCCATCTGTTTTTTTGTTGTTTTTTTTTTAAGTAAATGGAAATGATTGTTATGATTCTGCAAAATTATCACAAGCAGACGGTTGCATAACGATTGCACCAGGACTAGATGTATGTTTGCTGAAGTTAATGAGGCAGAATAAATGGAGATAATTTTTAGTCCACTTTATTTCCCCAGATGTTTCTCCTTATTACAATTTAAACAAAACCTAATGGAGGGACATTTTAGGGTTCCACGAAAGCAAAATGTGGTATTTGACAGTTTCTGCATTAATGTGTTGCTGTCACTTTTCTTGCCTTTGCCTGATATGAACTCGTTCCTTTTGTCGTGGTCTGAAGCTGTTTCCTCTGAATCGTAATGAAAGCACAGCTGGTCTATAGAAAAAGGATCTGCCCAGGCTGTTCTCCAAACCAATTCATCTCTCTGTCCAACCTCCTGATTATCTCGTTAAGCTCCATTGTTTAAGACGGTCCATTATGCGCAAATGGTTGCTGCACAGAAGTGAGCAATCTGTTAACACAGACGTGGTATGCAAGTTTGTTTTCTTTTAGCCTCCTTTTTCTCTTGTTTGCTCTATTTTGTCTCTTGTCTTTCTTTCCATGTTTAGAGTTCTCTTGTAAACAGGAAACTGTAGGGAACAATGCAATCCAGAGTATGGGATTTGAAGAACAAACCAGAAAATGGAGGAGGGGGGCTTCAGTGTCCAGTCTTGGCATAGTCACAGACATGGAATGTAAATGCTGTTGTAACTGCCCCATAATTAATGTTATTTATCCCCAATGGCCTGGGCTGGGAGTGATTTGGTGTCTTTGACTCAGTGATGTGACCCGGTCATATCAACACAGCCTGTTGTCCCCTCCCTCAGATCTAGGCTATGGTTGGGTTGAGTGGCTCCAGGGGCTGTCGACTGACCACCTCTCAGGGGAGAGTGGGTGTGTGAATAGGGGAGGGGGCTGAGGCCATCATAGGGATTTGGCAAAAAACATTCCGAACTATAAAAAAAAAAAAAAAAAAAGTTTTAGTGGTGCTTGGAAGGGAATGGAGGAGGTTTTAAAAGTTGGCAAACAGCAGATAAGACAAATGTAGATCATAGATAGGACTTAACCTGTCAAATAGCTGCGGTTGTTCGATGCCAAGGTCGCTCATCAGTTCCAACTTGCTGCAGGGTGGGGCCAAGATTACATAATAGAGGAGGAGACCAAATCAGAGTTCATGAGAAACTGTTCAAGTGGGTTGGGTTGTCCTGAATCAGTAATGACTTCAACCTCAGTTTTATGCAGAAACATTTTTTGGGGAAGCTTTTGCAAGTAAGCATGAATATTAAATGACCACTATCCTAGTTGATAACTTGGACCCTGGCTTAAATCTATTAAATTCACGCTTTTCCCCCCTTGTTTTCTGATCTTCACTTGTCCACTATCGAGGAGTTGACCATAAATCATTTTAGCTTCAGCATTGTTGTCTAATGTCAACTCTCTATTTTGTACATATACTACAAGGACTGGGTAATTTAAAAACCTTTTCAAAATATTGTGATTAAAATATATGTCAATAATGACGCTTTTGTATTTTAGACAGACCTTTAGTTAGGAAATCTCTGAACACTGATGTAGTTAAAAAAAGACAAAACTGCAGTCTGTACTGTTTGGTCTCATCCACAGGAAAAACTCTTTGACTCACAGTCATGGCAAATTCAATCCACCTTGTAAACTCTGAAATGTCAATTGTTTTGAATGTTAAGTGGCAACAGATGCAATGTTGCATTCAGGTATGCTTTATACTGAGAAGTCTACATTCATGTGACTGCAAATCTTATTTACCCTCAGAATGTTTTATTTAATTTTTTTTTTTTTAAGAGTGTGAAAATGCTTTGCCATGTTAAGTTTAGCCACTGCACAGTCTTTCTTCAGCCTTCAGGTGTTATCAGGACACACTTCCATTTTGCAGCATTGTCAAATACCACATTTAATATATGGTCAATATCTATATCAACCAGTATAGAAAAATTGTGATATTTTGGGTTTATTTCTCAGCCCTCCATACCAGTCAATGGTTTTTGCTCATGAATGATACAATAAAGGTAGAGTTGTTCCTTTTCTTATTGATATTGTTGTTTTTTTTGTATCCAGGAGATAAACTAGTTTATTTTCAGCCATCTTATCCTCTTAAACATGTCCTTTCCCTCTGTAATGTGATGCTGCTGCAGTCTTTCTAACGCCGCCTCTCTCTGTTCTGCAGACATACTCTGGTCTCTTCTGTGTTGTCATAAACCCATACAAGAACCTGCCCATCTATTCAGATGAAATTGTCGAAATGTACAAGGGCAAGAAGAGACATGAAATGCCACCTCACATCTACGCCATCTCTGACACATCTTACAGAAGCATGATGCAGGGTAAGTTCTTTTAAAACCACAAACTGATGACATTATTAGCAGCCGCTGGCTCACATGCAGTTACTGCTTCTAATATGGGCCCCTTTAGATTCCATTATCAATGAAGCTACTGTGCTCTGAATGGTCCTGCACAGACCTATAAAGTGTAAACCTCCTAAGGGGCTGAGTTTTATGCTGCTTTACCAGCACGGTTAAATTTGTTATGCTGCACACTCAAAAAACTGAAGAGGTTCATGAGAAAAGCTTGTAACTTAAGTCAGGACCATTTAATGGCAGACACTGGGGATACTTTTCAGCAAAGTATTAGAATTGATTCTTTTAGACCATTTTGAATAGTTTTGTTTGCCCCATCGGGCTCAGAAAATCTACAACACTCTCAGTCCTACCCTAAAAAGAATGAAGCATGTGTGTCCCACACACATGTGTCACAATGAAAAAAAACAAAAAACAAATCTACCATAAGTTCATGCTTTGTCAAGCTCATTTTGTTTGTTGGTCCCTTGAGGCTGTTATCTTCCCAAGGCCATAGTTTACAGTTATTGTATTTGGAAATATTCTGTCATGTGGGACGGCCTTGGCTCAGGATTTAGAGCAGGTCGTCCAATAACCGGAAGGTTGGCGGTTCGGTTCCTGCCCATATGCTGTTGTGTCCTTGGGTAAGACCACCCACCTTACCTCCAGTGTGTCTACTCACACTGGTGTATGGATGCATATGAATGTTCGGTGGTGGTCAGAGGGGCCAAAGGCACAGATTGTGCAGCCACGCTTCTGTCAGTGTACCCAGGGCAGTTGTGGCTACAAATGTAGTTTACCACCACCAGAGTATGAATGAGTGAGTGAATGGATCCACTGCATGAGCTTTGAGTATGCCTTAATAGAAATAGAAAAGCGCCATATAAATCTAATCCATTATTATTATTATTATTATTATTATTATTATTATTATTATATGGCCCTTCATGTAGCCTTCATGTGTGATATACCATTTTATTTCTTTGAGGTACACAATAGCATTGCACATTGTTTACTGGATTAAATCGGTCACATTCAGACTGAACCGTAAAAGCACAAAACTGGTATTTCCTCCACAGCTATTGTACTATAATGTGTTTCTTTATTCTACCTCCTGTGTGTATTCTCTTGACGCTCAGCCTTTTCAGTCCTGTCATCTGCTGTGAACCACCGCCCAAACTTACTCTGCGTCTAATCAGTTCCATTAACGGAGGCCATGGGTAATTGGCTGCATAGCTAGAAGCCCAGCAGCACCTTTCCAGTCACAGGAAGCCGGATATTGGCTTCCTGTCTGTGGCCACTGTATTTCCTGTTGTATAAAGTAAAACTATATGCACTGTCGTGATAACGCATCCCATTTTGAGAATGTGCAGCACTGGTGTTCTTCAAATGGTGCATGACTGGACTTTTTTTTTTTTTTGTTCCTCCCAGATCGTGAAGACCAGTCCATTCTTTGCACGTAAGTTACAGATGCACACATCACACAAGCATGACGTTTTTAATTTCAGTTCACTCTGTTATTTCTTGGGTCTCTTTGCTCTTTACTCCTTTGTAATTGTTTCACTCTGTTTTCAACATTTAGAGGAGAGTCTGGAGCTGGTAAGACGGAGAACACCAAGAAGGTCATCCAGTATCTTGCTCATGTGGCCTCCTCTCACAAGACCAGGAAAGACCAGGTCAGTCCTGCCTCCGCCCTCAGCAATTTTTTTTTTTTTTTTAAAGTCATCCTTTACTGTGTATCTTACACGAACAACATTGTCATTTCCTGTTTTGTATATGTGCATAACAGCCACTGGTACTTAACTACACTTGATTATTAATCCACTATTGTATTTTTTTGAATACAGATATTTAATTTTCTGCATTACACAAACATTGGTATGGAGTATGCCCTGCCAAAACTTAAACAGATAAATATGCTTTGCAAATATACTAGAGTTAACTAACAAGCACAGTGTGATCTGTAAATGCAAAACACAAGTACCAAAATAATGCATTTTGTTATGCAAATACAAAAAACACCCTTCAAACAAATACACAACATATTTCTAATATCTCAAGCTTCAGAAACAAATACCACTTGTCTTACAAGTACTTTAACATACAAATACAAAAACAATATTGTCACTTTTGGCACAGTCTCTTTACTGTGTTTGTGCCGAGAATTTTCTAACAAATATAAATTGTAAGAATGAGCAATGTCTGAAAATAAGCATTTAAGCAATGCTGATTTTGGCAGCAACAAGCTGAACAACAGTGTTTTTAAATTGAGAGAAAGTTCTTGGCACAAGCAGGATGCAAAGATGGTACCAAGGCACAGTTTGTCTGTGTGTGCAAAAGTCCACACATTGGTTGAAGAACAGATAGATTTTGTAAAACAGTATTTTGGTAAAAGTAGAAGTACTGATTCACTTTCTTACTCAAGTAAATATACAAACTCTTAGAATTAAAGTATTTCTGCTAGCATCATTCATGTATTTGAGTTTCTACTTCTGTTGGAAAGTACAGATATTTTATTTAAAATACAGGAAGTAAAAGTAAAAATTTTAGTTATTCATTTACCCAAACCATTTAGTTAACTATCCCAAGTACCACTAGGTGAAAAAGTTAAAAAAAAAAAAACAAAAAGCAAAAAAAAAACAAGTGTTGCATATAAATTATTAAAAACTGTTATTTATACTTTTCTTGTTTCTCAACTATTTTATTATTTGTTTTGCTTAGCAGTATTAGTTGTATTTGTACAACAAAATCCATTAGTTTTGAGTCATGTTTTGTATGTGCACAATACACTACTTGTTAATAAATTATCAATCAGGTTCAGGCACAAAAATGTCTCCATTTACCTTTTTTTTTTATTAGTACAGCTGTCACAGAAAACAACAGCTATCAAAGTGAAAGGGGTGGCAATCGCCGAGAAAACAAGTAGTGCAGACTCCAAGTGGTCTGACATTTAACTCTTTCCCCCATAAAGACGACATTTGACAACTCCTTCGTATCCTTAATGACGAGTTTTGACACCTGTTATTTCATTAAGATGTGATTTGATGACTGTTAGAACAGGTTCTGTTTTTTCAATTGTAACAGATGTTGTGATAGGTGGAGGTGACAACTCATTTTAGGCCAACCAGTAGAATTAAATAATAAATTTTCTTTATTTTTTCACCTTTAATTTTTTTTCCTTTTTATTTTAAATTTTTTTAAAATTATTTTCTTTCTTTTTTCTTTATTTATTCTTTGTTATTTTGATTTTTAT
>JAPTGZ010000027.1:4821247-4836713 GCA_029814645.1 Fowleria isostigma | reverse complement strand
AGTTCATCGCAGGGCTGACATATAGAGACAAACAACCAATCACTCTCACATTCACACCTATGGACAATTTAGATTATAATCATGATTAGGAGATATCGTCACATTTATTAATATTTGTACTTAGGTGCCTATAAATTTTATAGTTTGATTATGTAAATCTGATTGTGTGTGAGGTGACTATAAAAGTGTATGGTGAATGGTTTGCATGGATGTTTTTTGTTATTGTAAAAATATATTTAAGAAAGGTATGTTGGCAAGGCAAAGGAAGCTGAATTAATTTAATTATTATTTTTTTGTGTGTGTGGGGGGGGTGGGAATCTATAAGTTATACTTCTTCCCATTCTTTTTCGAGCGCCCAAAATTTTGTTTGTTTATGTTGTATTATTCATTGTTATTGGATGATTTTATGTGCTCAAAATAACAATAAACTTAATTTATTTATAATTTAAGACCAAATACTGTATTACTATAATCAGTGACACAGTTCTGTGGTAGAACCTGGTGATGCTGTTACCATAGACCTTCAGACACAAACACAGTCAAATATTTGGTCATTTTATTCAAGTATAATAACTTGTAAATGGCATGGATGTGTTTCATAATAACTTAAGTGTCAGAGTACCAACACGGAAGAGCTTTAATTGATGCCTGGTTTGGTAAATACTGAATATAAGCGTTCAGGCCTTGTTGTTGTGCTCTGAAAATATTCACGTCTTTTTAACATTAATAACAACATTTCAACATTTCTCATTAAGGAAGCAAAAATAATGTTATGTTATATTAATGTGAGAGGGGGGTGGGATTTAATAAGTTTTCTTCTTCCCACTCCTTTTTGAGCTGTATATTTTGAGCATGTTTTGTTATGGCTAATGTACATGACATTGCTTTATGTGCCATTGCTTTATTTTTTCCACTTCTGTCATTAATAGATATCAGCTCTGAAATAAACTACTACTACTACCGTTATACATGAAAGGGTTAAAATTTCCTCCATCTGTTCTCCAATTGGAACTTAATATACATTTACTATTGTTGTGGCAGCACACAGCTGTTAATGTTTGCAAATTTCTGTTTTGTTTTGTTTTTTTGTTTTTTTTGTGCAGGTTTGTTAAAAGTGGTGTCCGGTGTGCTGCAGCTCGGCAACATAACTTTCAAGAAGGAGCGCCACACAGACCAGGCCTCCATGCCTGACAACACAGGTAGGTCACAACGTATTCAGTATCCAAGAAAACCTTCAACATCACATGAAAGCGTTCTGCATTATTTGCTTGTATTCTACATCTAACGGTCTAACTCCATGTCCTCTTCTCCCACACATCCTCCTTGTTTCCCTGCGCCGCTCTTGATACTTGAAGCTGCCCAGAAGATGTGCCACCTGTTCGGCATAAGCGTGACAGAGTTCACTCGGGCCATCCTGTCACCTAGGATCAAGGTGGGCCGAGACTATGTCCAGAAGGCTCAGACCCAGGAGCAGGCAGAGTTTGCAGTGGAGGCCTTGGCCAAAGCCACATATGAGAGGATGTTCCGCTGGCTGGTTATGAGGATCAACAAAGCCCTGGACAAGACCAAGAGGCAGGGAGCCTCCTTCATCGGCATCCTAGATATTGCTGGATTTGAGATCTTTGAGGTGAGCTACATTTCTGGCAGGACAAGCAATGCATGCAAATAGTCTGACAGTTTTGAGATACCAGTCTAACATGGGTTTTTAATCATTGTCTTTTACATGTAGTGCAAACATTAATGACAATGAACAATACAGAACTGTGCATTTCAGAGAAGAAGGAAAAAACAAAACAAAACAAAAATTTAAAACAATCCCTAAACAATAATAAAATAATCCCCTCAAAGTAATCCCATTTATCCCCAAGTAGTTCAGTATCACAGGCCCAACACATTCCCTCACCTGTCAGGATGTAGTTGTACTAGATAAAAAAAAATAATAGAATCCATGAGTCGGATTACTCTGTGAATTCTGGAATGTGTCTGGAAAAGGGGCCCCATATACTATAAAACTTTGCAGTTGTACGCTGAAGCGAGTTTATTTTTTCCAGTTTTAAAGAGGACATAAGGTCATGGAGCCACTGTGCAGGAGTAGGAGGGGCGGAGTCTCTCCATTTGAGTAGGACAGCACAGGGGTCTAACCCGGGTTTAAAGTTGTAATGTGGCTTCCCCTCTTGTCTTTCAAGAGTAAATTATCAAAAACCATTGTTATACTATAAAAAACTAAAATTTTACTGAATACAAAGTGTTTGCATATATTGTAGTCCTCTCATGATGCCGTACTTATCATATTGCTCGGAAATTTGGGGGAATGCCTGCAAAACATACCTAAATCCAATAGTTAAAACTACAAAATGGGCAATAAGAATAATAAATAATGCTGGATATCAGGAATCGACCAATCGGCTTTTCATAAAATCCAAACAGTTAAAATTTATGGATATAGTTGAGGTGAAATTGCTGATTGTGAATAGGAGCTTACCCAGGAGCATTCAGTCATTCTTTAAATTAAGAAGAGGGCATAATAATTTAAGAGGTCTGCTTCGATTTGAAACAAGTAAAATAAGAACCAACGTCAAACAAAGATGCGTTTCATTTGTTGGGGTAACACTGTGGAATGATCTTAGTGATCAATTCAACTTAATAAGTACTTTGTCAAAATTTTAAAAATCTTTAAAATGTGAATTTATTAATACTTCTCAATAGTGTGACTAATTGAATGATTTATTTATCTCATTCATAAATAATGGAATTTGTTTAATTGACTAAAGAATGTAGTCTGCATGTTGCTATGAAGGAATGTGAGCATAATGGGGAAAAAGAAAAGGAATTTGTTTGAAATGTGTGCTGAGTTGTTTGATGTGATGTACAGAGTGGGCTTGAAAAAGCATTGCTTCTGTCCAACCCTCTTTTGGTCATGAAAATTTTTAATCTCATTAAATATACAGCTTTTATGTTGTTGCTGTTTTTTTTTCTTTGAATATGAACAACCAAAAATTAAGTTTATTCATTCATTTCTCTGTGATCCCTCAGCTGAACTCCTTTGAGCAGTTGTGCATCAACTACACCAACGAGAAGCTGCAGCAGCTCTTCAACCACACCATGTTCATCCTGGAGCAGGAGGAGTACCAGAGGGAGGGCATCGAGTGGAGCTTCATCGACTTCGGCCTCGACCTGCAGCCCTGCATCGACCTCATTGAGAAACCTGTGAGTAGAGGATTTTCTTTGAAGTGTGTATTTCTCTATATTATATACTCTATGTATATAGATGTGTGTTCTGCGAATTATGCAAGTACTTGAAGGACCCTCTGTTTTTCTGTGTCCAGGCCAGCCCCCCTGGTATCCTGGCTCTGTTGGATGAAGAATGCTGGTTTCCAAAGGCCACAGACAAGAGTTTTGTGGAGAAGGTGCACCAGGAGCAGGGCTCTCACCCCAAGTTTCTTAGACCCAAGAAACTGAAGGATGAAGCAGACTTCTGTATCATCCATTATGCTGGCAAGGTTAGTGAGTTCATGCATGGCCATTTCCATTTATGGGTCAATGACATATAATGGTCGCACCACATGATATTTGATGAACTGGACATCATTGGACAAAGTTTGTTTATATATTGTGAGAGAAATATAACTGCAAACGCTTTGACATTTTGCACAGGAATACAATACACTTTGTAAATCATGGCAAATAGGGCAGAAAATAAATTATAATAGATTTAGAGTCATTTAAAAATGGCAGTCATGGTTGGACAGTCGCACCACATGATATTTTGACGCTTTAAATTACAGGAAAATTGCAAATAACTCCTGATTTTTGAAAAGGTGGTGACTACATGTATAGGATACTACATATAAATTGTGTATTTTTGTACATTTAAACATTTTTTAACTTGAAAAAGAAGAAGACAGAATATTTAGGCGTCATGTCATTGACCCTTATATAGTTGTCTGACGTTCACTACTTTTTTTTGTATATTGTTTATTTCAGTTCAGAGCTTTGAGATAACTCCATACCATTTCCTTAGGCCTCCCAGTTCATGTCATGGATTTTGCTCATGAATATTTTGACCTTGTACAATTCAACGGCTCAGCTCAAATACTTTTTAGTCATTATCTAAAATGTTACGATTAGTATGTGTACTCAAATCCTCACCTGTTGCTTTTTTCACACTTTGACATTTGTATTGAACTTCAGAGAAAACCGCTGCCTTTCCCCATAGGTAGCAGGGATAGGCTTTGTCATGAGGACGTGGTTCAGAAAATGGATGGATGGACATCATGAATATTTTGCAACACATGTATTTTTCTAAATTTTACATATCTGTAATGAATATTGCATTTCCATTTTAAAAAGATTCAAGAAATTGAAATAATCCTAAACATATGGGTTTTCCCCTCTGCAGCTTCATTTATCTAGATCTGTGGCTGCCTGTTTTGCAAACACAACAAAATTGAACCATATTAATACAACACATAATCTCAATTTGTCTGAAGAAAAAGAAAATATAAAGACATTTTCTTTAATGTTGATGTAAATTATCATGCCTCAAGTGTATATAGATATCCCAGGAGTTCTGGTTGTTCTGAGATTTTTTTCCAAGTGATTTCTCAGACAATGTTCATCCGATTCTTTTCAAATTTCACACACAGGTTCTTTACATGTTACTTTTTCCTCATTTTTTTCTCTTATTTTTTTTAAAACACAGTTTTCAAAAGAGTGAAAGTTAAGACTCAGAATGAATCCCTGGGTAAGCAGGGTGTATTGATGACCAGGAAGGGCAAAGTGTTGTGGGATTGGGATCTTGGTAAGCTCAGTTGACTCATTCACTTGTTTAATTTGATTTCAGCACCAATGAACACAGGTTAAAAATGACCCTTGGAGTACAGTATGTTGAGTGCAAATTTCAGTCTGTGAAAAATAAGTACTCAATGATGCTTAGAATAATCATACTGTTGATAAAACTGGGTCTGGGGAGGCAACCTTGAAAAATGTTGAATTAAAAAATTATTCTTGGAGCATTTGGACTTAACATAATTTTTCAAAAGCACGTCATGGACTGAAGAGGTTGGTTGCTGGTATATGTGCACTTCATGCCAACTCACCCAAATCGCCAATGTGCAGAAGTTATGCAAGTCCCGTCAGACGGACGTTTTGACGAGCCCTGCCTTGTTTCTCCTCAGGTGGACTACAAAGCAGATGAGTGGCTGATGAAGAACATGGACCCCTTGAATGACAACGTAGCAACACTCCTCAACATTTCTACTGACAAGTTTGTCTCTGAGCTCTGGAAGGATGGTAAGTTCAGAGAAATATCATTTTTATGAGGTTGCCCACAAATCATTTCTGCTCACAGAGCAGTTCTCCTTGCTGTGATATATTTCTGTTCTTGTTTTACATTTCATAGTGATTTTTTTTTCTCTTCTATTGTTTGGTGCGTTGACCTTTTTTGTTTGTTCCTTTATTCAAATCCCATTTGTTGTTTTCATCCATTTCTTCCTCTGTATGGCCCCATTTTGTCTGTCTGTTCTTTTACTGGGTCTCAGAGGTGAAGAATTGTCAGAGAGCTTATTTTTATCAGCGCTTTCCTATTCTACACTCAGACTCAGGTGACATGGTTTCTTTTTCATTTATTCAGTCTTCTCTCTTCCTGATATGCATCACTCATGAGTCCTTTTTTTTCCACCCGTGGCTCCTCCATCAGTGTCTACGAATTAAATCTGTTTACTCAAACTATTATGTCAATAGAACTGCTATTTCTGTGTTTTTTTTTACCAGCTGTGTGCTCCTTTCAGCACTTGTTGCTGTCATTGAACTCTTCCTTTTCTCCCTCTGTGTAATAGCGTTGTTTGGGACCCCTGGTGTTGGTCATGGGTACTGCAGCAATGGGTATATACTGCATGGGTTTGGTCTGGTTTGTCGTTTTTTTCCTGTCACCACAAAAATCCATGCAAGCTTGACACACAGAGTGAACTATCACACATAGTTTTCACTCAGAACTTGAATTTGCAGCAGACATTCACACACCTTCTCCACTTACTGCACTTATTTTATTTATTTTTTTGATATGGTGTGTCTCCTCACGCTTCACTCGCATTTTGTGATTCCTCTTCCTCATTTGTGTTCCCCTACCTATTCACTCGGCGGTTGGATGTAGTTTCACTGGTCCTGGTTTTGTTGAGCCACCTCTACTCTCTCTTGGTGTATGTTTGCCAAGAGGAAATTGAGTGATAATAGGCATATTCATTCTGTTGTGTGATGTGCATTCGGTTTGAATTTTACATATTCAAAATCTCAAATTAAGCCAACAGAGTTTTTCATACAACGTCTCTTCTCTCTTTTCTTTATTCCTTTTTTCTCTCTTTCAGTCGACCGCATCGTGGGTCTGGATAAGGTGTCTGGCATGTCAGAGATGCCCGGTGCCTTTAAGACCCGCAAGGGCATGTTCCGCACTGTGGGCCAGTTGTACAAGGAGCAGCTGTCCAAACTCATGGCCACCTTGAGGAACACCAACCCCAACTTTGTTCGGTGTATCATCCCCAACCACGAGAAAAAGGTAACAGGGTAAAAGTATTACACCTAAAAATATTAGGTTTTGGCATGTCTTGTGTAGTTTTATACACCATAGAAATTATAAATTAAGCAAATACTTCAAACCCATATGGTTTTTAAAAAATACATGCAAAAACTGAAATCGGAAAAATACTAGCATCTCTGCCATTGTTCAGAGTATTGTTTTGCTTCAAGGCTGATTAGTAACCCTGCTGCTTTCCCCCTTCCCAGGCAGGCAAACTGGACCCTCACCTGGTTCTGGACCAGCTGAGGTGTAATGGTGTTCTGGAGGGAATCCGTATTTGCAGACAGGGCTTCCCCAACCGCATCATCTTCCAGGAGTTCAGACAGAGGTCAGATTGAGAATACAATTTTAAGAATTTGTTTTTGTATACAGTGGATGTATGTATCAGGTGTGCATTACAATCACCAAACTTATTCTGCTTGTTTCCTAGATATGAAATCCTCACTCCCAATGCCATTCCTAAGGGCTTCATGGATGGAAAACAGGCCTGTGAGAGAATGGTAAGCACCTTTTTTTTAAAAAAAAAAACAAAAAAAAACCCAAAAACGTTCCTCAACATCCAGTTACTGTAGCATCCCTCTGTAGTATGACTACTGAACAGCGTGTTTCCAACCTTGTCAGATTGACAGCCTAGAGCTGGATCCCAACCTGTACCGCATTGGCCAGAGTAAAGTTTTCTTCAGGGCTGGAGTCCTCGCTCACCTGGAGGAGGAGAGGGACATGAAGATCACAGACATCATCATCAGTTTCCAGGCCTGGTGCAGAGGCTACGTGGCCCGCAAGTAAGATGAGAAAGGCCTGTAGTTCAGAATGTAATTCCCATGTAGGGGTTTATGTTTTCCAGGTGGTTCTTCTCCATTGTTTAAATTCTCCTTTTTCAAGCACTTTCTGGTTTAAGTACAAATCCACATCAATTGGTACGAGGGGGAAAAAAATGACAAAATAAGATTACAAAATGATGTTATGACAATTTTTAAAATTTACAGCCATTATTGGCCTTGTGATCACCATCATCATAAGTCAGTTGCAACCTTTTTTGAAAGTAGTTGACTAGATAATATAGTAAAAATACACAACTTGTTAGTGCAGCTAATTTATATAGGTTATAGACAATAGGAGATTAATTTAGGGGATCAGGAAAGGGGACAAAAGATGTGAACCACTACTTTTACACCGCATTGACACATAATAATCTTGTTCAATTTGGGTTGCAACTTTCAGCTGGTCTGATTTGCTTTCAAACTGCACTCTGTCAAACAAACCAAGCTTCTGAATAATGTATTTCCCTCCTCACCTGTGGTGACGCTCCATGAAGAATTACTGAAGGAGAAGACGAGACAAACGATGAACAACAACCGTTGCTCATTTATTGGTTAATGCAGGCCAACTCCTGTTTGTGTCATGCGTTTACCCACAGTGCCCTGTGTTGTGGTTCACTTTCTGCATTTGGTTCATTTTAAACAGAGTGAGACCTACATTTTTAGGTGGACCAGAGTTCTTTTCTCTGATCCGCACAGTCAAACCTCCCCAAATTAACCAGATTTTCTGTAAAGCCCTGTGAGGCGACCTTGTTGTGATATTGGGCTCTACAAATAAAATTGAATTGAATTTTCCAAGAAAACTAACTAGACTCATTTAAACAGGGCTGGTGTGAATGTACCCTAAAAGACTTTAAGTACTAGGTTTTCTGCATCCTATGGTTAGTTTTGGTCATGGCTGTTAAGAAAATGAAAGTTGAAAACACTTTTCAAGGCTGTATCTTATGTTACTTTGCAGGGCTTTTGCAAAGAGACAGCAACAGCTGACTGCAATGAAGGTTATCCAGAGGAACTGTGCTGCTTATCTGAAACTCAGGAACTGGCAGTGGTGGAGGCTCTTCACCAAGGTGAGCTGCAGTCACTCTTGTCCTCAAATACGTTAACCAATAGTTAAGCTACTGTATTAACTTCCTACATGTACAACTTTTATCTTCAGGTGAAGCCCCTGCTGCAAGTCAGCAGACAGGAGGAGGAGATGCAGGCTAAGGATGAGGAGCTGAATAAGGTCAAGGAGAAGCATCTGTATGCTGAACAGCAGCTCCAGGAGATGGAGGAAAAACAGCAGCAGGTAAACTTTCCAGGAAATTACTTGTAGCCTTTTTTTTTTTTTTTTATAATTATTATCAATTCAGATGTTTAGCTTCTATATTAATCGTTTTGTTTTGCTTTACAGCTGAATGCTGAGAAGATGGCCCTGCAGGAGCAGCTTCAGGCTGAAACCGAACTTTGTGCTGAGGCAGAGGAGATGAGAGCTCGTCTAGCCGCAAAGAAGCAGGAGCTGGAGGAGATCCTTCATGACCTGGAGGCCCGTGTTGAGGAGGAGGAAGAGCGCGCTTCTCAGCTGACCACTGAAAAAAAGAAGATGCAGCAAAATATTGCAGTGAGTGCTTCAGCAAACTCCCTCTATTCACCCCCAGACTGTAAAGCCTTTATGGAATGCATAGACTGAGTGGAATCAACACTGTTCTCATTTGTCAATAGGATTTGGAGCAGCAGCTGGATGAAGAGGAAGCAGCCAGACAGAAGCTCCAGCTGGAGAAGGTTACCTTGGATGCCAAGATGAAGAAGATAGAAGATGATGTTATGGTTTTAGACGACCAGAACAACAAACTAAACAAGGTTGGGAGATGACGGCTACAGTGTAACTATGGTTTTCCCAATTATAGACTTTGTGACCGGACATTCAGAGTATTAAATTTTCATTTATATACCAGCCTTTAAACTCTACATCATAAATTTTGCTTGTGACTAAAGGAAAAGAAGTTGCTGGAGGAGAGGATTTCTGAGTTCACCACTGTCCTGGCAGAAGAGGAGGAGAAATCCAAGAGTCTGCAGAAACTCAAGACCAAACATGAGGCCATGATCACAGACCTGGAAGGTAGGAAATAAGATAAATGGACATGATGTACTTAATATCATTTCCACCATAGATCTAATTTTTTAGATGTCCTCTGCCTATTATCTTACACTTTTATTGTCTTTCAGATCGCTTACGCAGGGAAGAGAAGCATCGTCAGGAACTAGAAAAGAACAGACGCAAACTGGAGGGTGATTTCACAGAGGTACATGACCAGATCGCTGAGCTGCAGGCTCAGATCGCTGAGCTCCGTGCACAGCTGGCAAAGAAAGAGGAGGAGCTCCAAGCAGCTCTGGCCAGGTCTGTATGACCTCTAAATGTAACTGCTTTGTACAATTTGGAAGGTTTAAGCCTCCCAAGTATAAGTTGAAGTATTTTGTAAACGCATATAAAAAGTAAAAAAAAAAAAAAATTGAAGTTAAATAATGCTTGTAACATTATCCCATATTTAAAATAAAAGACTAAAACAAACTCAAACTATTGAACTTTCATCTCTGCAGGATTGAAGAAGAGGCAGCACAGAAGAACCTGGCCCAGAAAAAGATCCGTGAGATGGAGGCTCAACTCTCTGAGCTACAAGAGGACCTGGAACTAGAGAAGCAGGCTCGTGCCAAGGCAGAAAAACACCGCAGGGACCTTGGTGAGGAGCTGGAGGCCTTAAAGACTGAGCTGGAGGACACTCTGGACTCCACTGCAGCTCAGCAAGAACTCAGGTACACAGATGGTGGTCTCGGAGGAATGATTTAAGTACAAGTTACTATATCTTTTGGATCCTTTCTGAGCCTGTTTACCTCTTAATACAAACAATAACATTTGACCTTTCTGCTCAGGACCAAGCGTGAGACAGAGGTGGCACAGCTCAAAAAGACTCTAGAAGACGACGCCAAAGTCCATGAACAGCAAATGGTTGAGATGAGACAGAAACACGGTCAGGCCTTTGATGAACTGAATGAGCAGCTTGAGCAGGCGAAGAGGGTAATTTAAAACTTGTCAAACTTTTACATTTTTACATTACACATGTGTACATTTCATACACTGTATTAATGCTTATGCTTTTCCTGCAGAACAAAGTATCAATGGAGAAAGCCAAGCAGGCTCTGGAGTCTGAGAGGAATGAACTCACCATAGAGCTGCAGACACTGATGCAGGGTAAAGGAGACTCAGAGCATCGCAGGAAGAAGGCTGAAAGCCAGGTCCAGGAGCTGCAGGTCAAACATCAAGAGAGTGAGCGCCAGAGGCTGGAACTGGCTGACAAACTGACAAAGTTGCAGGTACACCCCTTTTTGAAATGGTCATCATTGGTATGACTTTTCTTTTCCCACCAACAACTATTTCACTAATTTGTTTCTTTGTTTGCCCAAAGTCTGAACTGGATAACGTAAATAGTGTGCTCACTGAAGTGGAGGGCAAATCCATCAAGGCATCCAAAGACTGCTCGGCTGTGGAGTCTCAGCTGCAGGATGTTCAGGTATGCTGTTAGAGAACTACATGTTCCATGTAAATTATTGCATATTTAAAAAGTTGTATAAAACTTCTTGCATTGAAATTGTAATGTAATTTTATAGAAAAAAAATGTACTTGTAAACATTTTGTCATTTTTTTATCAAACGTCTACTTATTCTCATATGCCTTTTACCTGTTTACAACAGGAACTGCTCCAGGAGGAAACCCGCCAGAAGCTGTCACTTAACACACGTCTGCGGCAGCTAGAGGATGATCAAAACAACCTGAGAGAGCAGCTGGAGGAGGAAGAAGAAGCAAAGAGGAATGTGGAGAAGCAGCTCTTCGCAGCACAGGGTCAGGTAGGAAGAAGCTCCTGATTGCGCCCCTTGTGTATGCTGATGACCGCTGAAGAAAGTGTCAGCAGAGAAAATATTGAATAGAATACATCATCATCAGTGTTGAATGCTCATCAATACTTCCATCCACACAGCTCACTGAATTGAAGAAGAAGCTAGAACAGGATGCTGGTTGTCTTGAGTCTGCTGAGGAGGGAAAGAAGAGGTTCCAGAGGGACCTTGAGGCAACAAACCAGCGTCTGGAGGAGAAATGTGCTGCTTATGAGAAGTTGGACAAAACCAAGACGCGCCTCCAGCAAGAGCTGGACGACCTGTTGGTTGACCAAGATCACCTCAGACAGATAGTCTCCAACCTGGAGAAGAAGCAGAAAAAGTTTGACCAGGTGAGTTTATATCATCAATTATCATTTCAGAGTTAACAGGTTAAAATTAATTTCTGTCATTGGCTTCACAAACTTAAATTGCTGCCGTTCTGTAGATGCTGGCAGAGGAGAAAAACATCTCTTCACGTTATGCAGAAGAGCGTGACCGGGCTGAAGCCGAGGCTCGTGAGAAGGAGACCCGGGCTCTGGCTTTAACCCGTGAGCTGGAATCTCTTATGGACATGAAGGATGAGCTGGACCGCAACAACAAACTGCTGCGTGCTGAAATGGAGGACCTGGTTTCTTCTAAAGATGACGTTGGCAAGAATGTAAGACCCTTTTCACTCTATCCCATCGGTTTCACATCTTTGTTGTCCTGTTGTCATCATTGATCTTCTTTCCTTTCATGCAGGTCCACGACCTGGAGAAGGGCAAGCGTGCCATGGAGCAACAGCTGGAGGAGATGAAGACACAGCTGGAGGAGCTGGAGGATGAGCTGCAGGCCACAGAAGACGCTAAGCTGCGTCTGGAGGTCAACATGCAGGCCATGAAAGCCCAGTACGAAAGAGACCTGGCCGGACGTGATGAGATGGGCGAGGAAAAGAAGAGAGCACTTGTCAAACAGGTATAAAAATATGGTATATTATTGAATAACTGGAAAAGTTTTTAATATTGCCATGGAATACTTCTAAGGCACGGGTGGTAACAGTGATTCAAGGGCCAAAGCATCACAGGAATTGATTGGGTGCCCTTCAGGTTCGGGAGATGGAGATGGAGCTCGAGGATGAGAGGAAACAACGATCTGCAGCAGTGGCTTCACGCAAGAAGATGGAGCTGGACTTGAAGGAGCTGGAGGCAGGCATCGACACAGCCAACAAGAATCGCGACGAGGCTCTGAAACAGCTGAAGAAACTGCAGGTCAGTTGTGTATTATTGTAATGGTCACATAAACATCCCAACTGTACAAATGTATGCATATATATTACACTTAAAATCACAATTCTCCTTCTTGAAAATTTTTTTTTAATGCTCAATGATTTTCTAGATCTTAATGTTCATAAATGAACATCATAAAATGAGCTCAATGTTCTGTGAAACTGTTCACTGACATTTTAACTTTACACGTTATTAAAATCCATCTTGCTGTCCTTCGATGACTCTTCCTTCACTGTAACAAAAATATTCAAGGGACTGGTTATAAGGGTTTCTAAATTTTAAACTAATATTTGAGGAGCTTGTGTCTAAAATGTTGCCTCCATTATAGTATAAACAGACATGAATACCACCTACATGAAGTTTTTGTTTTCTGTTTTTCAAAATCTCAGGCCCAAATGAAGGATCTCATCAGGGAACTGGAGGACACCCGCATGTCCAGAGAGGAGATCCTTGCTCAGAGCAAAGAGTCTGAGAAGAAACTGAAGGGCATGGAGGCTGACATGATCCAGATGCAGGAGGTCAGTGTCCTTCATTTTCCTTCTTCTCCTATATTCCTTTGTATTTATGTTACAGAAAAGCTCCCCTTTTTTACTAGTTGAATTATGAAAGAAGAGCTAAGATCTAGCTGAAGTTGGACTCTTTCTTTATGCGGCTTTGTGCAGGAGCTGGCAGGTGCAGAGAGAGTGAAGAGACAGGCCCAGCAGGAGAGAGACGAGCTACAGGAGGAGATTAACAGCCAGGCTGCAAAGAAGTAAGGCTCCCTTATTTTTAGTAAAACAATACTATTTTGAGTTGTACGCGCTTCCTTTTGCAATTGATCCACGTTTATATCCTCTAACACTCATTCTCTCCCATCTCCCTCTAGCGCTCAGGCTGCAGAGGAGAGGAGACGGCTGGAGGCTCGTATTGCTCAGCTGGAGGAAGAACTGGAAGAAGAGCAGTGCAACACCGAGTTGGTCAATGACAGGCTCAAGAAAGCAATGCTGCAGGTTTGTACACTTAGAGCTGCAAGTGCTCAATCAGCCAAAAGTTGGAGCTACTATCGGTAGTATTTAGTTTATTTTGAGCTTATGCACTCCATGTGCAGTGGTAATTACAAATACATGTAGAATATTCATTATTGTTCATATACATGTGTAGACAGACATACACGGAAGGATTGTGAAAAAAAGATGAGAATGCCATATGCACCAAGTATATACAAAAGCCATACATGAAGAATCTACATATGGAATTATACATCCAGAACTATACTTGAAGAATGTGCATATGAAAGCATACCTACAAAAAACAAGTAGACTTGTAGAATGTGCATCTAAAACTATACATAGGGAATTTTACAGAGTATACATAAAGAACATACACAGAGAGGTATCCATTGCAAAATGCACATAGAGCAATTGTATTGCAGAACATTTTGTGTACACAGTATGTATAAGACATCATTCTACAACACAGTGTGACTATACATATAGAGGAGTTGGATCATATATAGGGTGTCCGTAAAGTCTCTTTACACTTAAGTATCTACTTTTAATTTTGTAAATGTGTTGATTTTTTTTTGCCTCATTTAATACACCTCTATATGGACACAGTTAGTTGCACGAAGCACATTATGACAGTACTGGATTTTTTTGCCATGTCAGCTGTAGCATAGCCTCATCAATGGTGGCGATGCATCAGTGATCTTTAGCTTCAGGCTGTTGATGTCTAGTATCTTTGTTCAGCACACAATATCTTCAACAATAACAAATCCAGGGCAGTGATATCTGGTGAACGAGTTGGCCAGAGAATTGGGGCATCCCTTCCAGTCCACAGATCTAGAAATGTTTGATTTAGGAACCCACCAACATGCAGTCCCCCAGTATGGTGGTGCACCATCTACCTGGAAAATGATGGTTGGTTGAAGGTCATCCAGGTGTGGTGACACACATTCAGTCAAAAGGTCAAGGTAAACCATTTGCAGTAATTGATCCCCCATTGAAGAAAAATGGACCAGTAATTCAGTTGCACATGATTCCATAACAACCCCTTCAACTTTGATAACCACTGAGTACATAGAACAAATCTGATCAACACATCCCATCAATTGCTTTTGCAATAATTGTTTAAAATTATAAAATGACTTTGTGGACACCATGTACATCTTGGCACATATGGCTGGTTTTTTGTTCTGTGTTGAACATGTCCTCCTTCAGTCCAAAAAACTACATACCACAAATAATGATCACACTCTCACATTTTTTTTTTTAGACTGACCAGATGAACGTGGAGCTGACAGCAGAGCGCAGCGCCTCTCAACGCGTTGAAGGGGTTCGTGCCCAGCTGGAGCGCCAGAACAAGGAGCTGAAACTGAAGCTGCAGGAGCTGGAGGGAACAGTCAAATCCAAGTACAAGGCCAACATGGCTGCTCTAGAGGCCAAGATCGCTCAGCTGGAGGAACAGCTGGACATGGAGACCAGGTAAAAGTTATGAGATACATCATGTAGGTTTGTGACTCCCTGAATTATCATGGTCTGACTCAACGGTAATACAGCTGTGTTACCAGAGTATGTGATGCTGTGTTGGGTTGACTAATGCTGTGCTTTTCGTTCAGGGAGAGGCAGAATGCCAACAAATTGGTCAGACGCACAGAGAAGAAGCTGAAAGAGGTCATCCTGCAGGTGGATGATGAGAGGCGCAACGCAGAGCAGCACAAAGACCAGGTCAGACTACCACTTGCACACACACATTTCACTTTAATCATGTATACACCGGACTTGGAATATTGTCTTGTTCAGAAAAAGTGCCAGACCTTTGATCTTTTGCACATGTTAGAATAGAACAGAATAGAATGGAGTAGTCTGTTCAGGTAAAACAAAATTGAAAAGTGCAATCCATTATAGATGCCATTCAAAAAGTGT
>JAPTGZ010000027.1:4803673-4814856 GCA_029814645.1 Fowleria isostigma | reverse complement strand
TTTGACAACCCTCTCCCCCTGTAACATTCTGTCTGTGTCTGTCTGTCTGTCAGCAACTTTACACAAAAACTACTGGACAGATTTTGAGAAAATTCTAAAAATTTTTAAAAGAATTCTTTACCATTGGGAGATAGGACCATTTTCAGAATTTGTGCATAAAACTCCACAAACTAAATTAATTAATTAATAGTCAGAGCAGTGACACAAATAAATGTAGGATTATTACTTTGGTCTGATTCACAATATGGCAGAAACTTTCATGCTTGGCGGAGGTCCGCGCTCTCCAAGTGCTTTTCTAGTTTAGTTTAGTTTCATTTCATTTCATTTCATTTACATCAAACTATTTTTTTCCCATAATTTGCATGATTTTGAGCAAACCATGCACCATTTTTTTGGCCATTCTTTTTGAAAATTAATCATGCAAATCATGCTGCACTCCAAAAAAAAATCTGTTGATTCAACTTAATTTAATCATGGCACACATTTCCATGTAATTAAATTAAGTCCAATAAACATTTGCGAATCATGTCAAATGAACACATTTGTCATTTTTTGGTAAATATATGTTAAATAAACACATTTTTATTCAACAAATCAAACAAGTCCCTTAGTTGACTTTTTAGAGTGTGCCTAAAATACTGATTACTTGTATCACCCCCAAAACCACAATGGCAACAGCCAAAATGCCACTTTCACACTTGGGGCGTCCACAGACCACAGGGTAGTGTCGTTAAATCCTACACTGAAAAAAAGCAACATTGGTGTCTGTTTAAAGAACATAAGTATAACATGTAGTTTCTATTATATTAATTCATGTTTAGTGGTTAAACATATTCAGATCATGGAGTTTTAACATGACATGCAAAATTCTTAAAACTACAAAATTGCTTTATGTCAACATGACCTAATGGCTTTAGGTGTGAATCCCATCTGCAGTACCTCTCCAGACCAGAAGATGGCATAATTTTTTAGTCTAGCTTGGATCTTACTTTAACTTTAACCCTAAACCAATGATCGAAGCACCAATGTAATCCAGATCTGTTAGAGAATAATCCAGCCAGATACTTCATAAGGATTCCCACAGCAGAATGAACAAGGACACATTGACTCATGATGTTTCGAAATGGCCGCTTCAAGAGCAGGTGTTCTGGCTGACTCCGCCTTCAACCACAACGGTGGAGTCTGATTGGTCTGGGAAACTTAAAGTGAGAAACCATGAGAACGGAAGGGTTGAGAGTCTCTAAGGATCCAAGGGCTGAGCTTTAGGTTATCCATAAATACTTCATGGAGACAATCAAATTCACTTTAGTGATGATTAAATTGTCTTATCCCTTTAACTACCCTTGCATGGAAAAACCTGATGATAAAAAAAATTGCATATCCTAGCCTTGGGTGAGTAATTTTTTATTTTTTTTTTCACCATAATTACTAATATCAACTCAGGATATGTCAAAAATTACTTACTAAGTTTTTTTTTTTTTTAACATATTCATGATGTACTACCACTAAATGTTTAATATTTGCAGCAATAGATGAACAGAGGTTTTGATTTTATAACAAAATATTCCATTAATTCATATTGGTTTAATTTTTCTACCTTTATCATAAAACAGTAAATCATTCATTTGGTTGAGCATGTTTTTTAAAAAAATACTACATATCTTTTTTTTTTTTGGTATTAAATAATATTATTATGTTCAGGAAGGCCTCTTAAACTATGATATGCCAAACAAGTATTTTTATCTTTCATATTTTCATCAAAAACAGTCAAAATGTCTCTTTTGATTTTCATCTTTCTTGGCTCAGTTAGGTTCAGATAAGTTAAGGTAATCCACTTATTGAAATATAGTGACAAAATATGCTAGACCATATGGTCGAGCAAGCAGTTAAAGGGTTAAACCTATAAGGTTGCAAGGAAGTCAAAGAAATTAGGTGTAAACTTGCATTAGTAAACCAAAACTAACCTATTAACACTATGTACAGAACACAAATGTGCCCGATCAAGAGAAATTAATGCTAATTAAACACAACAGATTAAAGGCAGATACCATTTGACTGGCTAGGCAGAATCTAACAGTAATAATGATGTAAATGTTGGAATAATGGACTCATCACATCTTTCATGTTCTTTCTGTATAACCTCACATCACTTCTTATGGTTGAGCAGCATGGCCTAAAATGTTGCACAATAACATTGACTCGTATGTTGATATTTTTAATGTTGAGTGACAGTTGAGGAGGTCAGATGGTAAACTGTGGTTTTATGTCAACATGACAAACACTTCAGAAGAGCCAGTACAATGATAACATGTTTTTTTTTTCTTCAACAATGTATGAAAAATGAGTTAAATTAAGTACAACAAAACAGTGAAGCAATTTGTGCTATAGATGACAAGCTATAATAAGAAATAATTCATACTGATGTCCTACTTATTCACAAGTAGTCTCATATTCACGTGACAAACATGCAGCAGGCACACCACTTCTTCCTAATATGTAGCAGGATGGTCTGTGGTTAGTTAATGACTAGCTGATGGTCCTAAATAGCTAACACAGTGTAGGTCAGGTGATCGCTATATAGTCTGCTGCGTGAGTGTGATATGTTGCAGCCTGATCCAGAACATCAGACTGTCCACACGCTCAAATCACCTGTAAGAGATCTCCACGAACAGACTTCTGAAACATTCATGAATATGTTTTGTTTAACTGAGTTTTCGTTTGTTTTCTTTTCAGGTTACTGTCCAGAGGCTTTGGGTTGAGAACTTGAAAGGGGAAGAAAAATCGAAACTTTTTTGTGCAACAAACTAATCATAGAAGAAACTTTCAGAAGCGATGGAACTGTCACTGGTGAGATTTACAGATTTTTTTTTGTTTGTTTTGTTTTATGTCCTTCTTATGGTTGAATATTAGTCACTGATACAGTTGGACAATGTGGTGAAAATTGATTATTTTGGGCAATATTGTTGTGATTTATCTCTTTTAACCCTTTCATGCATAGTGGTCAATACAGTGGACAGGTATTCAAAGCTTCTCTTAGCTATTCATGAGTTTTGTTGTTTTAATTCCATATCAGGGAACACAGTGGGCACTTATGAAGCATCCCATAATACACTGACGATCATACCATTACTATACTGTTCTTAATAAGCCTGCAGTAACATGTCTGAGTGTAAATCAGTTGCTTGTTATTGTTATTAGACTGTAATTAACAGTTTTGGGGGGTTTTTTTTTATTAAAGTTTTTTGTTGCATATTATCTCCACGAAGTGAGTAATAACAAGTATGTTAAAATGTATCAGATTTATTAGATATTAGCAGCATTATTTTATAGTTTTCACACAATCTATAAGTAAATACATGTTTCTTTGCTTCAAAAATTAAATCCATGGTGTCCAGCTGAGTGGACATTTTTGCAGCTCTATGAAAAATAGGTTCATAAAAAAAAAAAATCCCATTTTTTTTAATGTCTAAAAAGAAATAAATACACTTAAGAAAAAATTCTTGACTAAGATTCTCATAATTCATGCATGAAAGGGTTAACTTGGTCACTAAGGAAAATGCACAGATGACCTGTTTTTTAAATGTGTTATTTCCAGCTCAAACACACCAAAATAGTCTAAAATGTAAGTATTCCAAAACTAGTGATATAATTTAAAAAGTTTTACACAATACCCCTCTGTTCGGTGTCATTGAATCTAGAATGTCACTGGACACATTTTAATTGTGGCAAATGTTTTACAAGTATTCACCGACACAGACTGACACTGTGAATACGTGCTGTTTGTGCTGTGTCAGTGATTGATAATGTCTCCGCAGTAATAACTCTTGTCTTCATACCTTTGAGGTCAGGACATTCTATCTACTGCATTATCACTGCGACCCACTGATAACCTACATTAGCTCCGTTTTCTCAATCAAAGCAGTAGTAGTAAAGTACGCCAGTGGTATGTAATTAATTACTACTGAGTTTTATAGTATGGCCGGACTTTGCACACAGTTCGGTATAAATTATAATTATCTATGACGTAGTTTTATATGCAGTTAAAGCCAGTTTTTGGACAGTTCTTGTTGAATGTCTTGTGGCTAATCAGTAGCTTTAGGTTTCACATGAGAGAAACAAAAACTAAATGATCTTGATTTTAAATTAATTCTTCTATTTATAGGCCAACAAAACGTGCAGATTCCAGTATTGAGACATTTTGACTGAATTTTATTACAAATTAACTAAATTTCTGTGTATTTTAAAATGAACTGAAAGTTGCTTTAAGTGCAGTGTTTGACTGTTTTTGTTTTTAAGTCAGACTCTAGAGGTGTTGGTCAGGGTATAGAGCAGCGGATCCAAAATATCCTCAGCTGCAGACCCAAAGCTTTTCATGTCTACATTTGAGCCAAAATAACAACAATAACAATAATAATAATAATAATAATAATAATAATAATAACAATAATAATAATAATAATATTATTATTATTATTATTATTATTATTATAATAATTGCCTTTTTTTTGTAATTGGCCATAGTTGGCTTGATGTTTATATTTTTGTGGACTTTTCCATTGTCAAAATGGCATTGCATTTTACTGGAATGTCAAACAATCACCTTCAGATAGCAAGACAATGTTAACATTTGCTTGAGCTACACACCACCGAGACACAAAACAAAGAAATTATCTGAATACTAATGCGCACAAATGAACACGTTTGACTTTTCCACTTTCAAAATGCTGCCTAAAAGTCTCTTTTTGAACTTTTTGAACTTGATTTCTTATTTTATTGTTGTGTTTTCTACATTGCATTGAATCTTTTCTGTTGTTTCTCCTCCATCCTACATCTTTCCTTCCCCTACGCCCTCTTTGCCTCTCTTCTTTCTCTTGCTATCTGTCTGTCCACACCTCTCCGTCTCCTCAGGCTCACCCTGCTCTCAAAGCCTTCATGTGTGGTTCTCTCAGTGGGACCTGCTCCACGCTGCTTTTCCAGCCTCTTGACCTGGTCAAAACACGTCTGCAGACGTTACAGAGTGGCATTCAGCCAGGGTGAGTCTTTTTACAACACGCAAACAGTTATCAGTTCACATTAACTTGCATCACATGTTCTTTTTTGTTGACAGAACAACTCAGTTCAAAACACTGAATGAACAACATAAAGTATTTTCCTTCACATGTGTAGTACATGGGCTCCACATGAACACGGTGTTTTAGTCGGGTTTATCTAACAGTGCTTTTAACTCTTTCAGGTCAGGCAGAGTGGGGATGACATCGGTGATTTTGAGCGTTGTGCGGACAGAAAGGCTGCTGGGGCTGTGGAAAGGAGTTTCACCGGTTAGAAACTGTTTTTAACTTTTACACCTCACTGCTGTCCTCCATCAAATATCTTTTCTGTGTTAAAAAAGACTTAGAATTCCTGTAAAATAATAGGGGTGGGTATTGGCAAGAACCTCACGATACTTGGATCATGATATGATTGTATCACGATATATCATGATATCACGATATTGTGATATATTGTAATATTCTACACAGTTAACTAAAAAAAAATAGAGATGATGTAAATGTAAATCACATAGTACTTCACAAAATTGAAAGGACAAATTAAGTCAAAACTATTTGACTGAAAACAACTTTTCCATTTTATTGTTTTTGAAATAATGAGTCAAATGCTGCAGTGTTACATACAATACATACACTTAACATAAAGGGCATTAAAACATAAATTGCGTTAAACATAAAATACATTAAGTTTGTCACTTACCCTATTGTGAATGAAACTAATGTTGCAAAGAAATTATTTTTGTTTTTCAAAAAAAAAAATCGATATTAAGGGTTGAAATATCAATATTTTATTGGAGGTCAAAGTATCACAATATATTGCTGTATTGATATTTCTTCACACCTCTATAATGTATCTGTGTCTCTGTTCTCGAACCGTTTTGTTTGTTTAGTCATTTGCACGGACCATCCCGGGTGTGGGGATCTACTTCAGCACCTACTACACTCTGAAGCAGCACTTCTTCCAGGACAGGAGCCCGAGGGCGTTGGAGGCAGTGCTGCTTGGAGGAGGGGCCCGGACAGTGGCAGGAATCATCATGCTGCCTGTCACCGTCATCAAGACCCGCTTTGAAGTGAGCACACGCTGATATATTTGTATATCATTGTATATTTATGAAGCATTGTTTCTGAGGTTTTTTTTTGTGTTTGTTTCAGTGTGGCAGATACAGCTATGGCAGTGTAACTGGAGCTCTGCGCAGCGTGGTTCAGACCGAGGGCCCTGGTGCCCTATTTTCTGGTCTCATGGCCACTCTTTTCAGAGACGTTCCTTTCTCTGGTATCTACGTCATGTTCTATAGTCAGACAAAGGCGTCACTGCCCAAAGGTACGTAGATAAAACGTCATTCAGTAATAACACCTTATATAATAAAAAATACTACATTATGTAACAACTCAATAACGTTCAACTCATTTCCATTTGTACATGTAATAGCACCCACTTTGAGTTGAATTGATTTTGTAATATGCAGATTGAATCTGATGTGTAATAAATGTCCTCACAATTTCTAATTTAGTTACAATTACAAATTACATACTTTTATTACAAAATTCACTAATTACAGGGTTTTTTTCTTCTGAAGAAATATACCAACAAAAGATGAAGGCTTTCATCTGTATGCATTTTGACAATTAAGCTGAATCAAACCTCCCTTTAAGTTAATTTTCTTCTCCTTGTATTCTAAGTGAAGCTTCGGAGATTTTATACTAAAAATATACTTACCAAAATGTTATACTTTTAGGTTTAACTGTTGGTTTGATCTTTTAATAGGGTTTCCTAAAAGGATCAACAAAGAGCTTTGACTCTTAAAAATGCAGCTGCTAGTTGCCACAAAACATTGTCATTATAACATTATTATTTTAGTATAACCATTGCTGTGTTAATCATTTATTATAAAATAACAGAAACATGTTATATATTGAATTTAGGCCCTTTTTAAATTTTTCATATTTTTTACAAAATGCAACAGATCAATGCAAAATGAATCTGTATGTACGTAATGATGTAAAAATTGATTGCATTTTTTAGTTATTATTTCATGTGATGTTTTTTGCATCCTACTTTGGTGCACAGTAATTATTTCTAATAATTACAGCTGAACTATGTAAAAATTAAAACAATGATTGCTGGCCTCGTTTAGCTTTTGTTATGAGATACACAACAAACCGATATAAAATGTAACTTCTAACATAAGTTTAAACGGTTTTTGCTTTTACCCTCCATTACTGAAGTCCCACTTGTGTGTCTTTGTTAAAGAAATCAGCGTGTCTGCCTGGGCCCCGGTGGCTAACTTCAGCTGTGCTGTCGTGGCCGGTGTGATGGCGTCTCTGATCACGCAGCCTGCAGACGTGGTCAAAACACATGTACAAGTCAATCCACAGCTGCGGACGTTGGAGGCCATCAGATACATCTATATGGTAACTATTGAATCTGTCCGACCAGACACGTGTCTAAGGCCATCACTCCTGTTTTATTTTATTATCTTTCTGCTCATGACTTCAAGTATTAAAATGCCCCAGATGTTTTCACCAGGGGGCTGTGAACAGACAGATGTTGTTCTGGCTCTGACACTGGCCACTGGGAAGTATCAGGCATCTCAACTGAAATGTCTGACTTTAAGGGAAAATTTAAATTAAGAAATTAACATTACCCTCAGTATTGGCTTAGCCTTTTGACAATGAGATTGATTTTTACTTCCATATGTATTCATTTATTTGTCAAATTAAGTATTCATTACTTTGAATCCTGTCAATACAATACATTTCCAGCAGTGCCACATTTTTTCAGGGGCAGTGATGTCAAACCATTTAGCGGCTATTGACTTTTTCCTGCTTCAAACTATTGTTATTATGTTGACCTCTAAAAATCCACTGACAGTATTGTCGAACATACGGCAGTTGTAACATGCCACTGACCATGTCCCATTTTGAAAATGAGACTGAAGGTTTTTGTGCCCTTTGCTTCTTTGTATTTGAATAGAATATTTATGTAAATGGTAAAATGATAAATGGTCGGTACTTATGTAGCGCTTTTCCGCATATTAATGGCACCTAAAGGGCTTTACAATACAAGCCTCACATTCACCCATTCACATTCATACACCGGTGGGCGGCTGCTGCCATACAAGGTGCTGCCAGGCCTCAGTGGGAGCAATTTAGGGTTCAGTGTCTTGCCCAAGGACACTTCAACATATGGACAGTTGGAGGCGGGATACGAATCGCTGACCCTTCGATCACTGGACAACCCGCTCTACCAACTGCACCAACTTGTAAATGTGTCATCACCAGTACTCTTTTTTTAAATATTTGCACAGAAAAACACTTGCACACAGAAAGATGCAGGCTTCTTGTGGGTTTTCATCTGAATTCCAGGCTTAGAAATGTTTAGGTAATTTAGTTTGTGTCAAACTCCCAGTGCTGACAGTAAACAGATATAATATGCATCACAAACTGCTGTAAAAGTCCCAGTTGAGACTCATTTTCAGAACGAGCTGTGGACATGTCCAGAATACTCTGAAAACAGAATAATTGGCATATCCCACATATGAATCTGAAAATGTTCTGTTTGGGAAAAGGCCCATAACTTGTGGTAAATTCACATTATCATCCTTTGCGCTGTACTGCTGAGGAGGTAAATGTTGTGACTGTATGTGACACAGACTGAGTACATGTCATCTCTGTATACTCTGATGTCTGATCAAGTTTTCACACACGTTTACCTGAGGCCTGCCCCTACTCTTTGTCTTTTCTCTGTAGGAACACGGACCGCAGGGCTTCCTCAGAGGAGCGGTCCCACGGCTGCTGAGGAGGACGCTGATGGCTGCCATGGCGTGGACGGTGTACGAGCAGATGATGACCCACATGGGATTGAAGTCTTGAAGGGGGAAAGTTGATGAAGAAACTAATGAAAGACAGAACAGATCAAAGTCAAGTCACTAATGAGGACAGTAGAAACTGGACCTGCCGTCCAGAGTATGCATGCCATATGCAGAGGTGTGGACCAGTGATGACAGCTGTCAGCTCAATGACCGACATGTTACCAGAGGAGAATTTGCTCTTTGTAATATGTTCTACTGGGTGATTGCTGAAGTTCACAGTTATTCCTCTATACTATTTATTGCTGTTATCTGTCTTTTTTAACCTGACAAAGGGATAACGAGTCTTTCTGTGTCTTGAATTACACTACATATTATTGATTTGTCATTGGCTAAAATATTCCACTTTTTTTTAAATGTGGGAATTCCAATGTCTCCTTTTTATCAACAGGAAATGTGTCCATATTATCTTAAAATAATGCCAATAACAGTTATTACTTAAAACAGTATTCCACATTCTGCAGTGCACTTTATTAACTTTAGCAGTAGAGTCTACATGCCTGCTCAATAACTGTATTATTTATATATTTTGATACTTTTGCTCATTATATTAATCTGCCTTAAAATAATATTTTAAGTTGTATTGGTTATGTTGTTGTTGTTTTATATATTGATTTTTTTTTTCCACTGTTAAAAGATGTTATGAAACAAAGAAAATTAAATGGTGTGGAACCGGTTTTTTGTGACTGTTTATTTTTTTGTCGTTTCGTTCACCTGAGAGTAACAGTTAATCAGCATGTGAAGTCTGACTCATGACACACCGCAGTCACATTTCACAATGACATAGTGAATGACCCAGCCTGGACAGCGGTCACTATAACCTGAGATTTTATTTTAATCTCCGATGAGCCCAGAGGTGCCTTTGAGCTGAATGAACTCAAGTAACCTGCTGCATTGCCATGTTTTATTATCTTTATTAGTTCACAGATAGTATGACTGAAATAGATTAGAACTATGAAATAAGAGAGGTATGTTTATTCCAAACTTACTTAAAAAAAAAAAAAATCTTAAAGTGGAGCTGAACTGCAACATTGAAAATGTGTTTGTGGTGTGTCTTTTAATAGACGTGACTGCTGGTTCATCTGGAGTGAAGTTACTGGAGCAGATAGTACATAGTGCATATTGTACAGCATACTGAAACAGACCATAAAGGCCTTATCACAGTGCTGTAGGACTAAGATAAGCAGGAAAGGGGGAGCGGTGACTGACATCAGATGGGGTTAAAGACCGAGTAAGTTTGCCAGGATAAAGAGAAACGCACAGTCCTGGACAAAAGTTTTGTCACATAAGTACACAATACTAAAAATATCTCGACTCCAGTTTATGTAATAAAAATCAGCAATGACTCAAAATAATTCCAAAAAACTAGAGATTCTTACATGATAGAAAACTGAAATTAAAAAAATAAATAAATTTTTTGAATAGTTACAGCTTGTTAAAGACCCACATAATAGTTGTGGCCTGGACAAAAGTCTTGTCGCAATCAAATAGCCGCAATTTGTAGGCCAAAATAAGCAAGAATAAAACAAGTAAAGGGCTTGCTGCTCTAAATATGGGTATTTTTTTTTTTTACTATAAAAACAGAATTCTGACACACAAGACATTGGTTGAAGTGCTACAACTCTTCTGATAACATGCCCGAGATCAGCTCAGACACCAAGGTGTTGATCATCAAGAGCTTGAAGTCCAGGTCTCCTGCTAAAGTTGCTGACATCTTCAATGTATTTAAGTGGCATGGAGAGGATTCATAAGTGCTACCAAGAGACTGGTGATGTTCATGACACACCCAGGTCTGGTTGACCCCGCAAGACAACATTTGAGAGAACAGATTCCTGATTCGATAGTCTAAGGCCAGTCTTTTCAACTGCTGCACAGCACCAGGAGAACTGGACACCAGCAAGGCCTGTTTCAACAACAACTGTATGTCCAGTTCTTGCTTGAAATGGTCTCCTTGGTCGTGTTGCTGCTCAGAAACCAGCACTTAACTAAAGACAACTCAAAAACCATGTTGCATTGGCCAAGGCCCACAGCTTGCAGAATGGCAGAATAGAAGAAAAGTGGAGAAAACTAGATTTTTCAGACAAATCATCAGTTGAGTTGCATCCCAAGGGCCACTGGTATAGTAGAAGACTTGCTGGAACCCGTTTGGATCCTCGCTTTATCCAGAAAATGGTCAAATTTGGAAGCAAAAAGATTATGGTTTGGGGTTCCATCCAGTAAGGAGGTGCCGAGACATCCGTAAAGTGGAAGGCAACATTGACAATGT
>JAPTGZ010000027.1:4570811-4581236 GCA_029814645.1 Fowleria isostigma | reverse complement strand
TAGCTGGGATAGGCTCCATGTGACCCCCGTGACCCTAATGAGGATAAAGCGGGTTCAAAAAATGAATGAATGAATGATAGAAAGACAAATGGTTCATACTGGAAATGAAGAAAAGTGAGCATATAGACATTTTCTGCCTTTTTAATCCTCATTTCTTCTGAGCTATATTCCATGTTGTTGTTGTTGATCCTGGTGTCATGTGCAACCCAATAAGCATTCATGTGAAACAAAACAGTGAAACCAGCGAAATTAAGGAAACACATTTTTGATTCAAGAAAATTAAAACTGAGTAATTGTTTTAATTGATTTGAGTTGATTAATCGATGAATTGTTTCAGCTGGAGTTTACTTGGCACCTCATTAAAACCACTGCTGTGAGCTCTGTATTCTCAAGGACATCTTTTTCTTGTAGATGCTATATGATCATTTCTTTTATAAAATCCTGTATTTTCCTTCTGGCTGTAACAGATGCTCTATAATCATCCTCCTCCTGGGTTTGTACAGTTAACCCTCCTCATCACTTAATGCCTCTGGCTCTTGTAAGTCATCTCCCCCTCTACTCAGACGGCTCAGGGTCAATTAGCCCGATCAGTGAAGGACAAAGTGAAGGGATCAATGGGTTGAATATTCAGTTGTCCTTGTAATGCCGGATTTGTTTCTGTTAACAGGGAATCCCCTGGGACATGTAGGCGTCGTCGAATACACGTGGTAGTTTAAGATTGTTGTGTTTTTTTTATGTGATGTCATTTCTAGCCTGGATGCTTTTTTTTTTCCTTGAGAGGTAGACTTATCCTTGTGGAAGGTGTGGATGGTGACTGACAGTCGAAAAACCCCAGTGCTGTGTTGGAGCTTTGTCCTTGTAATCCAGAGCTCTCAGGCAGCCACAGCATGATTCATATTTGCTGCTTCAGAGATCAGTGGCAGCACACACACACACACACACACACACACACACACACACACACACACACACACACACACACACACACACACACACATATAGGCTTGCTCACAAACACACCGATGCAGAATCCTTATATGAAGGTTAACCTAATAACTGAATTGACTGTGGTTACCAGGCGGTCAATGCGATGCTAACAGCATCTTAACAATGTTACCCTGCATGTGACAGGAGAAGGTGTGAAGCGGTTAATTGTATCTGCTACTATCCACTGTGCAACCACACACACATCAGACACTGTTTGTCCTTTGCGTGAGCAGATAGAACAGACATAAATGGAGCTGAACACCCTGAATACTCCAGGATAATGCTTCAGGCATTTCCATCTCCCCCCATGCTCCACCCTTGTTTGCCCCCCCTCTCAATCTCCCTCTCCCCTCTCTATCTCAATGTGCAGGGTTTTATAAAGAGCCGGTTTATGCTGGCATGAGATATCTGGCTCTGCTCATGCTGTTTTCATTGGGTGCTGTGGGTGTTTGCTGCTGTTTCAGCCCAGTGTTTCCTGTCCATCTGGACGCTGGAGATGGAAAAAGACACAGACAGGGACAGGCCAGATTCACACAGTGGCAGAAATTAATAGACCAGCTGCTTTACAAACAAACACATTCAAATCAATAATTTACTTACATGTGAATAACAAAATGCATCAATGTGGTGCTGGGTTCCAAGTAGTAAATCTGTATTTTAATGCTTCTTTTTTAGTGCATGTGTGTTTATCACTGAAGCAAAACACTCGCAATGCAGTAATATATTGCTGCATATTAATATGGGGGTGGGGGTTATTCAATCTGAAGCTTATGCAGCCATAGATCTTTATGTCACACTTAATCCTAATCCTAATATCAAAATTTGTACTTTTGAAAATATGTTTTTGATGTTCACGGTAGTTTTCGTTATGCAGAACTAAATCACCCAAACACCATTAAAAGCTGTACCAACAGGAAATACAAATCTAAATTTATGAGACACTAAAAGCCATACATCTAGGGATTTAATCCATTTCCTTGCGCTTTTTAAAAGAAATCTTTCAGCTTCTTCAGTGTGAATTTTTAGGTTTTTTTCCCTTTTCTATTGCCCTGTCAAAACTACTACAGGTATTTTGCATATTGAACATCTTTCTCTGTGTTAAAGCCTCTCATCCACTCGTAAGCAGCGCACACTAGGTTACTACAATGGAAAACGAAGATTTCAGAAAACTGATTTCTGTGTATCTGTGTGGAAAAACAAAGTGATTAATGGTGTCACACCACAATTTGTACAAGATAATGAATAATATAATGAACCTGCACCTAAAACTGTTGGAATTAAATATCTTTCTTTTTTTTTTTTATCTTTTTCAGTCATTGATTGTTTTATGATTTTAATCAACTGTGGTCTTGCTACAAAATTACTGTAATATATTACAAGAATTTTTGTTGAACAAGACAGGTCTGCAGAGTAATAATAATAATGTAGATGTTGAGATGTGGCCATTTTTCATACTTTTTAGAAAATAATACAATGAATTAATTGAAATTTTGCTTAACTCTACATGAAATAACAGAACATAGATCATGTAATAATAATAATTTCTTGTATAGTAATAATAGCAATGATAATACTACTACTACTATTACTACTACTACTACTACTACTACTACTAATAATAATAATAATGATAATAAAACATACACATAATATACAGGATTTCCACCAAAGAAGAGAATAGAAAATAAATATAATAGGCTAAATTAGATAAAAGTAGGATATAGGTCTATAAGTCAGTGAATTCTCTGCTGCATAAACACATTTGGAGAAAGAAAATAGATGTGTACTGATGAGGTGAAATGTTTTTAAGTAAAATAACTGTGACAGACAAAAGCCTCTACATCTGCTACATCCAATATTATCCACAGTCCATTGTGTCCTCAGTTTGAAGTAACAGAAACAAGGGTTTTTCGGAGTGTTTGAAGAGTCTTGTTGTCATTTTTGTATTGTAGCATGGAGAGAAATATTTAGCAAAATAAAGGTCAGGTGGACACATTTTTTTTTAGGTAAACTGAGTATCTTTTGCTTGGCATTTGAGGATGTCAGCGTGGGTTTTTCCACCTTTTCTGGCATTTTTATATCAACAGAATGCTCTACAAATAAACTAATCATTAGTTTATTTATTACATTATATAATTTACCAGAAAACAAAACAAAAGACGGTGTGGGAGAGTACGAGTGATAAAAAAATGAGTAAAGAGTGTGGTTTACTGCACAATAAAATCAACAGCAGAGCATTGTATTTCATTGTCACATGATATATATTGTAATATTGCTGTATGTTGACAAATATATGTTTCAGTTTTTTCTCTTCCTGATCTCTCTTTTTCTTCTTTCTTTGTGTTTTTTTCCCAGAAGGATTTGCCACTGCCTCGCAAGAACAGCAGGTGAGTGTTACCTTGGTTCATCCCCCTCCCCTCCCCTCTTGCCCCCCTGCCGTTTCTCTCTTCTTTGGGGAGGGACTACATGCTCCCTCCTTGTAGAAAAACAATCATAACACCAACAATAAACCTTCTGCTGCAGTCAACAAGCTCTGTCCCCTCCCGGGCTTACAGTAGAGCGGCAGGCTTCCTCGGCTGGTTCTCATGGCGTGGAGCGTTAGTCCTCGTGTGAATGAGGAGGATGCTGGTTGTCTGTCGGAGTCTGATTAAGGCCAGCCGGGAGCACTGGATGCTGTCCATGGTGCTGAAAGCCATTCTGCCTTTTCTCCATCGTTCAGCCTTTCACTGTTTACCCCCCCCTTTTTTTTCCCACTGTTTGGCAAGTAATCGCTTTCTGTTCCATTCGTGTTTTCCATCCATGTGCCTCTTTTACCTGTCCCTCGGCTTCTATCTCCTTCTTCCACGTGTCTGGATGTCTTAGTCACGTGGCTTATCCCACCTGGGGGGCACCAGAAGAATGGAAATGGATTCAGCTCAACAAATGTATGATCTCACTCAATTATGCTAGACAAAAGATAAGATAAACACAGAATACAGGGTTAAATTTCTGGATATATGGGCAGCCGTGGCGCAGCTGGTAGAGTGGGCCGTCCAATGATCGAAGAGTTGGCGGTTCGAATCTTGCCTCCAAATGTCCGCATGTCAAAGTGTCCTTAGGCAAGACAGATGATGTGAAAGACATTTAAACAATAACATGTAAAATGTAAAAAGATAAAAAAGTATATGAAAGACAGGCATGAAAAGACAAAGAGAATGTCTAAAACACAACAGGATATGACACAAAGAAATGACATAAAAATTTCAGAGTAACTTTTGGTCATAGAAGAGTCAATAAAAATGTAGATTTGGAGTCATTTGTGACATATTTATGTTTATTTGTGACCTGAGGAGATACCAGATTTCCTCTTTTGGGTCTCAGGCTGAAAAAATGTGTGAACCACTGGTATATTTACACTAATACTGGATTTTTATGAGAAACATAGTGATTTTATTACTATCATAACAATGTTGTGTCATCAAATACTTTGCTGGATACAAATTTACGTAAAAACTTATTTTAGACAATGTAATGTAATTTATTTTACAGTAAATACAAAGAAAATAAAACCAAATCTTTTGCATCACCTAAACTTCAATAGACATGAGGAGACAGAGTCGTAATACAAGTCCACTTTATTGCTGATATTTATATATATATATGTTTACTGGGAAATCAAAATTTCTAAATTTTCTTTTCTTACTGACATACTGTATCTGTGCACTGACAACAGAACAGAAAAAGTAATAACAGAATAGATACATGGCAAAAGTAGGACTATTGTTAATATTTTAAAGATCACCCTGAAATTTCACGTCATGTTTTCAGATGAGCTCATGTTTTATTCAGTGGAACCAGGCCACACATTCTTCCCTGTTCTTCACAGTCTTCTTCACCTAAACCTCAGACCACACTGTAAAAAATTAGCCCTTTTATTTTCAGATAATCCTTCAGACTGACCTGAGCATAAAATATATATACACTACAGGGTTATACTATACTAGTAAATTACAAATATAACTGAGGAGGGAGGGCAACATGATCATGAAGAAACTTTTATTTATTTATTTATTATTTTTTACATATGACATTTTCATATCAATATCTCAGCAAAGCCCTGAGAGAATTTCATCAAATTTGCCACAAACTACAAGATTGTAAGATTGTAATCGCCAAAGGTCAAAGTCAGTGTGACCTGAGAAGCACAACTGTATAAAAAGAGAAATGTGTAAGCATGTGGATGTATATTTACCATTCACTAATTCCACTGAAAGCTTTACTGATACACCAGTGACCACCCACTACAGCTGAAACTAACAATTATTTTTTGTACTGACTGTATTTTTTGAGTAACCAGAAAATGTGTAAGTAGAAAAATCTGAGTAATCAGAAAATGTGTTTGCCAAAGCCCAGAGAGATGTACTGTGATGTCTTGTTTGGTCACAAAACAAAGAAATTCAATTTACTGTCAAAAAAAAAAAAGCAAAAAAAAAAGAGAAACATTCACATTAAAAGCATCAGGAGCCAAAAGGGGGAAAACACCAGACTCTTCTCCTGACCCAGAACAAAAGACTAAATATAAATAAAATAAAATAAAATAAAATAAAATAAAATAAAATAAAATAAAATAAAATAAAAATGAAACTGATGCCCTATCATGGTTTGAAAAAATGGAAGCCTGTTTTCCAAGCTCCGACGTCAAGGCCCAATAAAGAACAATAGCATCAGATCCAGGTCGTGATCAGTTGGTAAAGGTGTCGATTACATATTCAACCTCCCCACCTGTCTGAAAAATCTGCACCATGGGGTAGATTTTCAACCTGAAAACAAAGGCACAGTAGATAGAAGCAGAAATCCCATGTCCTCTCAGACCACTTGAATTATGATTTTTTTTTTCTTTCATTTTTTTGCCCGTTCACGCAGAGATGAGAATGACAGAATGAGATAGAATGCAATAATTTAGATTTTTTTTTACTTTAAAAAGACTCAAGTTGACAATGAATTATCAAAATAGTGGCCTCAGTAGTGATTTAGTAGTGAATAATTGATTGATTAACCAGCTCTACCAACTATCTCTGCATATGGTAGAGTAGTTGGGGTGTTACCAGATAAGGTGACACATGTAAGTTAATTATCAATCTTGACTAGAAATTATGTGAACAAATACACGTCATTGGGTATAATTGGAGGGAAACTGTGTCTGTCATCAGCCATAGCTCTAAATATGACGCCAATGACCCCATGTTACGTCATGACATCATCAAAGTACATGTTTTGTTATAGTTTTGATTAACAAAACAATATTTTACTATTAAACCAAGGGTTCCTACACAAGTATGGAAAGTATGAAATTTAAAAGTCTGGAAAACTATGGAAAATGGAGACAAATGTATGGGAAAAATATTCACATTTCCAAGACTGTTATCACTGTTCTATTTTCTAAAACCATAAAATAATGAATATCTTTTAAAAAAAAGAAATGGATAAATCTGTTCTTTTAACCCTTAAACTACTTGCTGGACCATATGCTTTATTCCATTGTGAGTCTGTATATTTCAATAAGTGGATTACCTAACATCTGAATCTAATTGAAAAGATGATCACTAACAATATTTGGACTGTTTTTTGTGAAAATATGAAAGATATGACTACTTTTATGACATATCATCATATAAGAGGCCTTCCTGAACATAATTACATTATTTAATACCACAAAAAACTTAAATTAGATATGCAATAATAAAAAAAACCCATGATCAACCAAATGATTTGTGTCTTTATGGTAAGAGTAGAACAATTAAACCAATATGAAATAATGGATTGTTATAAAATCCAAATTTTCTGTTCATCTATTGGTGCAAATATTAAACATTTAGTCGTAGTACATCATGAATATGTGAAAAGAATTAACTAAGAAAGTAATTTTTGACACTTTCTGAGTTGATATTAGTAAGTATGTAAAAAAAAAACAACCAAAAAACCCCCAATAAAATTACTCACCCAAGGGAATAAGAAATGAAAACAAAACACTTTTCATCAGGTTTTTCTTGCTGGGGTAGTTAAAGGGTTAAAATACAATAGCCATGCACTGAATTTATCAGGGGTTGGTCTTTATTTATGTGTATGAGCTACATCACCTAGATATCGTCTGGAAATTAATTGAATTGAATTGAATTGAATTGAATTGCCTTTATTTGTCATTGCACATTTTCAGAGCAACGAAATTGGAGCCTTATGTCACCGGGAACAAATATTCACAAACACAGGGGAGACAAGATGACACACCGCCGGTTAATCAGAGTAGAGATAAGACACAACAGGAAGATGCCAAAAAAAGAGATGGGTAGAAATCCCCTTTACAAAAGGAGGTTTCGATCCATGTTAAAAAAACACATCATTACGCAGGCAGTTTCATTGACAACAGACAATTTGGTAGCATAATGGCATACGTATTCAGAGTAATGAAAACAAACTATTAATTCCATCATTTATTTACATGATTTACATCTATTTACTCAAATGTCACAAGTTTTTTTAATTTTTTTGCCACGACATCTGGAAATTAGGGTCTGGAAAAAGTCTGGAATTTAGAAATTTCAAATATGTAGGAACCCTCTAAACCTGATGGACTCTGTTTTGTCATTTCTCTTTTCCACTCCAGTCCAGACTGTATGTGTGTGTACATTTGTGTATTTGAGTGGGTGGTCACAGTCCACTACCTCTGCCTCCACCCTCGTCTGTCGCCTGTATTCCCATCGCCCTGCCCTATCCATCTTCTCCCACACTAGCCCCCCCTCGGCCCCAAGTCATCATGGGTAATCAAACATGAAATGAAGCTGCACACCAACTCTGTTTGTGTCCTCCTATCCATCTCACTTTTGTCCTTCACTTCCCACCGACTGCTTCCCATTTTTACCCATCTTGCCCTTGTCCCCTGAGATGTGTCCATCTCCCTCACGTCACACCCCATCCCGTCTGACGTCTACGGGACGCCATCGGCCTCGGCATCCATTATAGATGAATGTAGTGGCTTTGGCTTCACGTTCAATCTACTTTCTGCATCCATTCATGGGTAAACACCGAACGTCCATTCAGACCTGATGGCAAACACACGCACCACACGCTTATGGATCTGTGTTTTCATTCAACATCTGCTTCTCGGTTACGTAACAGCCCATGTGACCTTGTCCCTGAGTCATGTCTTCACTCTCTGCTGAGATAAATTAACCCCTCTTTACTGTCTCCTTCATCCATTCATGGGATTGTAGCCTCCAGTAAAAGCTCTTAACTCTACATCGGGTTCTTTCATCCTTAAGACAGTGAGAGTACAAAAAGGAGGAGGGGGGAAAAAAACTCACAAAATTACTGTGTGCTGCTGCACCTTAGCCTTGAGAAAATGACCCACAATCCCCTGCCGCCTTTTGTTGTTCTCTAAAAGACAGACTCACCCTCCCTCTCCCCTTCATCTCTCTCTCTCTCTCCTCTCTCTCTCTCTCTTTTCCTTTCGCTCTCGGGCTCGCTCGCCCAGACAACACATACACCAGCTCACTTGTAAAGGTTGTGGCAGCTACGCGTTGCATTGCGATGACATTTTCCCAAATACCTGCTGCTCTCTGCCTTCTTTTTACCATCAAAGCTCAGCCAACGCCGCTTCTCCTATTGCTCTGAGCGCCACCCTGGTACTCACCATGTTCCGACGGACTAAAAGGTACAGATTAGATTTTGATTTGGGCTCTAATGTGGGTTCTGTAGCGGGACTGGCTTTGGTTTCTGCATGTAATCTTGTGTTTTCATTGAGTTTCTCTGTTGCTCACCCTTGACTCTGTGCAGTATTGGTTACAGCGAGGCTCACGCTGGCGGTGTGAATCGTGTCTTAGGTCACTGTTTGTGCGTGTGTCTGAGCTGGTTTCAGATTTCGACAGTGTTCGGATGAGTTTTTTACTGGAAGTCCTGGCAACTGTCACTGAAGGTCTGGCAGCTTGTGTTTGAAGCGGCTCGTAAGTGCAGACAGTGGATGAAACAAGTGAAGTGCATTGATTTAGAAGCTCTGACAAAAAAATATCAGACTAATTTTCCATTATTTTTAGTATTAAACTTTGATACATTTATAGAACTGCTTCAAGTATCCGGACATTGAAACAATATTTTCCAGTGATATCATTTTTTATGATCTTTGAATTTGAGTCTGCATGGTTTATTTTGTTTACATTCTCAGCCAAGACACTTGTCTTACTAAATTTTACTCATGAATAATTTGATGCTGAAGAAATATTTTCATCATTATAATATAGGTTCTGCCGCTACTGCTTGGCAAATTTGTCATATTTTGACCACAAAGAAATTTTTTTAGCATTGTTTTTATCTTGTTATATTGTACGTTCATTTCCAGGAATTAAAAAAGCAGACTACATTTAACCATTTTTATTTTGATTTTAAGGTTTTGTCTTGTTTCATCTTGATTTCACCTCAGTTCCATCTTGATGCAGTTTTTAGGGGTTTTTTTTTAGTCTTGTTTGAAACCATGCTCTTTTATCTTTTATGCCACTTTTGCATCTTTAACATTGTTTTCATCGAATGCATCTTTTTATCTGATTTCTTGCAGTTTTACAAATTACCAAACATCGGACTTTGAATGTGAAAAAAAATGACTTGATATTTATCATGATAACTATCAAACATTTTTATCATGATAATATTTTTGATCAAATAGCCCAGCCTTCTCTTGTCATTTAATACCTAATTTCAATGCAAGTGAGTAAATCCAGTCACCACTACATGCATGTCTTTTATACGTTATTATTTATTATATTACATAAACTGCCAATTTTTTTTTTGCGCTGTAAAAATAGTTTGAAAAAAAAATACCACGGTGCTGAAGTAGAAAAAATGTAGTCAAACTAGAGTGTGATAAATAGATTTTTTTTTTTGTGATGTGAAACTATTTCGAACGTATTAAAAGGTTGTGGAGCTGTAAAATAAAACTACAGATTCATGCTGTAATTGACTGATCCCGCAAAGTATCAGAATTGAAAATTGAGAACCTTGAGATTGACGCCATCCTGATCTAAATATAACATGAACTAGTTGAAAAGCTGTGACTGTGACTCATGGTGGTGACGTTCTCCACAGATTGACAGGTAGAGTGATTCACTGTCTGAAATGGTCAGTGCATGATTACATCGACCAAATGTGAGTCAGATGGAATCTTAAGTATTTAATGGAATTTTCTGGAGTCTGATTCGTCGAAGATGATAGATGTTTTTCTGAATTTGAAGTTGTTTTTTCCTTGTTTGTAGAAGACAATACCAAGCTGTAGTTATAGCTTTAGCTGGATCAATAATCCAACACTTTATCACATTTTTAACCCATAAGGACCCAGTGTGACATCTGTGTCACTTCCCAAATCATTGTTTTCTCTATATTTAACTGTCCTTAAGTGGTTTATCGCCATTTATTTAA
>JAPTGZ010000027.1:4374262-4388735 GCA_029814645.1 Fowleria isostigma | reverse complement strand
TGTATCATGTGACTAAAACAGACAGAAAAGAAAACATGGAATGTCTAAAAGCACTGTTTTTGTCAGTACAATGTCAACAGATATGTGATAGTTGTACCAGGCATTAAAATGAACAAGAAACTAAAGAAAACATAGAGTGATCTAATAATTTTTTTCTGCAACTGTATGAAATGTACCCAAAACTCAAACTATTTCATATGCTATAGTCAAATCAACAATTTCCACTTAATTTAGCGTCTACGTGAAAGAGAAAACGCAGGTAATTCTGTTTTTTTAATACACTTGTATGTAAATTCAGGCGTGAAGGGGTTAAGACCAACACTGTCATGGATATTAGAACTGGACACCTGACGTGTGCTCAAACTTGACACCAATTCCCAAAAAGCATTTTCCCCATAGATCATGATGATAAAAGAGACACGTGTAAAACTACTTAAAAGACACCCATATATGTGAAAAAAAGCTTGGAAATTATGCTTTATTATCCAATTGTGTAACACAAAGGTTTTAAAAACTTGAAAAAAAATTGATGAACCTGCGAAAAAATAGATGAAAAAAAAATTAAAGATATCTCTACATTGTGCAGTTTTAGTGTGGATTGGGGAGCAGGTGAAACATTCAGTCAGTGAACAAATGGTCCATGTGTGCAGCAGCCCTTGTTCACATGTACAAAGGGCAGCATAACAGTAAAGTAACACAGAAGCCACAAACTTTTTTGGTTTAAATGACATTGAGCAGCTTTCCATTAAAAACACATTTCTGCATGTGGAATCCAGTTCTCATTACACGTTCTATGAAGACGGTTTACTGTTGCATTGTCTCTGTGTTGCGTTGCCTCTTTTGGAGACAAGAGGACCTCCCACTCTGATGGAAGAAGTCAACGTGTTTTTGACAGATTCTTCTTCCCCAAACTCACCCGAGTGAATATTGGACCCATTTACTGGTCATTCTGACATTAAAACAACATTCCTTGAGCACACAGTTCAGGAGGAAATTGTCTTTTTTTGATGCCTGTCTCAGCAAACAAACTCACTTAAAATCTTGTAGTCCAAATCCCATCTAAAACAAGAAGTGATGTTACATATCATTAGTAAAACATATACCACAACATCTTTATATATAGGGAATATTTGATACTAGATCTTATAAGTCACTGATTCTCAATAATTCTTTTTCTAATGAGATTTGTAAAACAAAATATATGAATTGGGAATACATTATTGTCAGCTTTAGCGACATTATCTTTAGCAGTGGTTTTATTTGTGAATTTGTGCCACTGTACAGAGTTAGGCTGACTGCTTCTCTTGAATCTTAGAAAAACTGCAGCTCTTTTTAATCCCCTGTTGTCTGAATTTCCAATCCAATCCAACTTTATTTATAAAGCACTTTACAACAACCACAGTGGACCAAAGTGCTGTACAGACGACAAACAAAACAAAAATACAAGAGTAAAATACAAGAACAGACTCAAAGACATAAAACAACTGTATAAAATAATAATAAAAGACTAAAATAATTAAAATAGAAACAGACATAAAGCAGCTGTATGATTAAAACCATAAAGCAAAAAATAAAATGAAATAAATAATTAAAAAAAATAATAATACGTCAACATTTCACATGGTGTTAAAAGCCAATTTACATATAAGTATATTAAAAAATAAATTATTTGTATTTTTAAGGTATAAGAAGTGGACATTTGACAATAGCACTTAAAAATACAGAACTTCGGGTGTGATGCAAATTTGTGACAACAGGCGTAATGGTCAATAATAATGAAAAAGCAATATAACAATGGACAAATGGACATGGTTTTATTGGTGCAAATTGATGCAGTCAACTATTTTAAGGGGGTATTCATTTCCATTTCCAACTGACCTTTAACAAACAACCATAGGCATTTTAGAGTTTTGTTGTGACTTATTAAGTATTTAAGTATTTAGCAACACAACAATAGCTGAACCCATTCAAACCACAGAGTCTTTGTCCTTGATTTCATGTCTGAGTCCAGTTTTTCAGGCGTTTGGGTTCCACATTCCCACATTTTCACATTTAACCTTCCACCCTTTACCCTGCATGTCTGACATTCTCTGATAAGCCCCCCAAAAAGGGTCAGTCTTGATAAAAAGGCATTCTTTCCTAATAAGGTTTCTCTGTCAGCTCCTCCAGTCTATGTCGTCCTTGTTCTTGACATGGAAAAACTTTACAACTCAAGTTATGGTGTTTTTTATGTCTCATCAAACATGATCCCATGTCATTTAGTCTGGGCTTTTTTTTTTTTTTTTTTAAGGTTTTTCACAGTGTCCTCCACAGAGACTGTCATTTATAATTCACTGGCTGTCATACTGGCCACTGACTGGTTTGCTCATGCTCTGTCTACATATGTATTTTTTTCCAGATTAGCTGTTCAGGGGGCAGCGATGTGAACGGGCAGTTTCTATGAAAGGTTTTTTTGTTCGTACAGCGGCGGTTTGAGATGAGTTCATCTTGGAGGACAGAATGGAAGAACGAGCAAAAGAGAGAGAGTTCCCACATGAGAAAGGGTAGAACCGGGTGGGTGTGCACGGGGGCATGTGTGACGGGCTGCACGGTCGGGGTGAGTCATGAGAATAAATGGCTGGCCCCTGTGAGATTTATTCCAACTTTTTCAATTACCGACACGCCAACAGCCCACAAGCGCTCTCGGTCGGGGGTCGGATTCTCGGAAGACTTCCCTTCTCTTCCACAGAGAGAGAGGGAGTGTGGGTATGCTGAACGTGGGTGGGTGGGATAAAGTCATAAACAGCCTCTTTTGTGTGATGACGAAGTTTGGGAAAATGCAGCATTCCTCCTGAGACTCATCTAAAGGCTTTGTGCTGGTTTCAGACACCTTCTGATTTAAGCGAGAAAAACTCAGTCATGCTGAGATGTCCTGAACGTCTATGTAGTAACTTATGTTGTTTATTGTACTCTAACACAAAAACCACAATCACTGGGTTTTACTTGCTTCTTATTCCAACACAGTGTAATGAATTACTTCCACCTGCGTGTGAATGAAAGACTGTGTGACTCTAGTATATAAAGGAAGCCAGGCAGCAAACAGGTAGGGGCAGATTAGAAATACAATAGGCAATCTAATATGTATTCAGGAAATGTCACAGATATTACCCAGACGGAAGGATTATAAATGAGACTATCACTTCCATAGCAAATGACTTAAATGTGATTTTACGATAGTTAGCGTGGTGGTTAAAAATACCCCCTTACAACACTCCATTGTCTCAGTTCAATAGCTGCAACTTTTAACATCCACTCCCACTGGCCAATCACCACATACATCTCTAATCACTAAAGTATTGTATAACCCTTTCTCTTCCAATGAAAATAAGGTTGGTCGTTTCACAGTGGTCTGGCTTCGATAGGCCGACTTCATATCAGGAACGTTTTCCCATGAAAAATACAGCAAAACACAAGGACACTGATAAGGTGAAAGGCATGTCCATATTGGGTAGATTACCCTGGACAGATGGATTACACTTAATCAAAGCAGTCGCCAACATGTTTAACATGTGGCTTCAGTTCATCTAAAGATTGCTGGTTCATTGTCAGATTAATGCAGTTGAATACACTTGAGAGACTCGAAATGATATTTTTTTATGTTGTAATTTACAAGACATCAATAGAGAGTGGAGGAACGTCAGAGTTCATTCTTGACTCTGATTTGATAAACGCAATCTCATTTCGGTCAATTTAGTCACTGTTCTGGGAATGTAGAAAATGTTCAAGTGAGCAAACTGCTGATAAAGTTTGCGTGATAGCATGTAAGGGTCCAAAGCCCCACAACTGCAACTAAATGGACCTTGAGGTGAGATTTTTTCCTTCTGACTGTCTTTCAGTTCTTCATATTTATCTAAGGACTCTATGGATTGTAGCAAAGGCTGTTACCCACACTGTAAACCCAAATTTTATTGGTCATAAACTGATCTGTAGTGATTACTTATTCTTTTTTGTTTTGTATAAACTGTGTCATTACTAAACCATATGAGTTGATTGTTCTATTTTTCAGCGTAGTGCAGTGTAATAATTATGATTAGCAGAGATAACTGAACATGTTTCTGTCAGAGGGGGTGGAGCCCTTTACAAACATCACCAGTACCTGCAGTCACTCCCACTGGTTTGTCTAGGAGGGCCATGATGTTTCTAAATGACCTCTTCATGAACAGGTGTTCTGACTGATTACACCTTCAACCACATTGGTGGGAGAGATGAAACACATCTGTGGAGAATGAATCATCTGGAAACTTAAAGTAAAGAATCATGACAGACGGAAAGGGTGGAGAATCTCTACGGATCAAGAACAGGGACACAGGTTCTCTTTAAATAGTTCCTGGTGTTTTTGTGGTGTATGGAACACAGGAAGAGTTAACTGGCTAAGCAGTCTGGAAGGGTCATAGAGGTAGTGAAAACACATCTGACCTCTGACCTTTAGTAGCTCAAAGGGATATTTAGTGGATGGTCCTATTTGCCCTTAAATATAACCTAGAAATGCTGTTAGTCCAACTTAGATGTTTGTTTATATGGACTAAAAACAGAGTAATTTCCACATGCAATGACAAAATCTCATTATTTGTGTTAACAAATGAATTTAATTGGTGATAAATGTAATGTATATGTATGTTTAGCTTAAAATATATACATATATTTTTAAAATTGTGGGTGTAAAAAACAATTAGTTAACTGAACTAATGATTTTTAGTAAATATTAATGGTAGCCTGTGTCAATACAACTTAAAATGCTTATTTTCAGCTTGAGTAAAAACTAAAGTGGTTTAGGGCAACGGGTTTTCTCGCAAATTTCAAGTAAACTCAACTAATTCAGGTTTACAGTGCAAGTGTTTTACATGTAATGGCTAAATATTCTATATGTAATTGAAACTATACCTTTATTCATAATGACACAGAACAGAGATAAGAGGGAATGACCATAGACTGTATCTAAATAGTGGACAAACCCTGCTTGATGTCACATATGGTTGGTGTTGTTCTGTTTTTTTATGAAGCCTTCAGATGTGCAACAAGGCTGTCGCTGAGTTGTATTTTTGGAAACCAGCGCCCATATTTGGATTGAGTCAGTGAGGCTGTAGAAGAACAAGGGGTGAAACCAAAATGTGGTGAAAACACTGGAGACAATTGAATGATTTCCTATTCGGATCTTTTACCTGAATCCCAGTCCCAAATGACTCATGGTTCTCCATGTCCATTTACTGAGATTAATTGAGTCCTACCACATTTAAATATCAAACAGCATCACCCCCAAATCTCCTATAACTTTGGTAACCTCATAACAACAACCTTATATGTACAGAGTATTCCACAAATTACGGTAAGGAGTTGAAATGAGGAGGTAAGTGATTAATTGAGCCAAAACATTCCAACAGTGAGTCCAACATTCTGAGGTAGAGAGAGGCCGTTGAGTGAATCTCTAATTGGATCTCTAACCTGAGATCCACTCACCAACAGAGGAACCGCTCATACACAGAGATCCACTGTAATGTGAGCTAGGCTATCTGATTCAGATTAGTCCTTTCAGGTGTGATTAGACAATTTTGGCTCAAATGACTCGTTACTTCAGTGACTCATACAACCTGATTCCAGATGGTCTTTCAAGATCCTAAAAAATGATCTGGTTGTCCAATAACTGGAAACCACTCATCATGTTGACATTTATAAAGTTATTTTGGTTACATAAATGTTAACACAAACATTAAGTCAGGAAGTGTATAAACAATCTTTTTACCACTATGTGAGCTAATTAGCAGGCTAGCTGATAGACTGTATAATTGAATATAAAATAATTGTGAATTGTATTGAATTGTAATTAGAACCCATAAATGTCATGACAGAATCCTTGCAGTCTGGTTAGTGTAACTAATCAAATGTGAACAGAAGAGTTGCTGGTCACAAGCAAAAATACCTTTAATTCACATAATAAGGGCTCCAGATGTCTTGCTTGGCAGCCAAGCTAATGCTAGCTGTCAGCACACCTTTCATTGAGCATAATTCTTTTATCTTAATAATCTGTACAGGTAAATTCTAGAAAAAGATAACCCTTTAAAGTTGTCACTGAGAGGAAAATTAACTATAATGACCAAAAGGCTGAAAACATGTTTATTTCTGTCATAAACGTGGCCATTTTATCATGGTGGTTTATGGGGAAAGATTCCAGCTCCTGGTGGCCATTGGAATAACTGCAGATTTTGACACCTGCATCGGCCTCACTGCTTGGGAATGATACAAACCAAAAATCACCAGGACTATTAGCAAAATCAGGGCTGCTGTAACTCATGATTGTTGCTTCATCTGTTGGGATGTGCTGGCTTAAACTGATCTTGCAGTAGCCAAGTGGTTTTTTATGCCCAATTTAATCCACTTCAGTACAGTCTAACTTGATTTATTTGTAAGGATTAGATGAACCCTAAGAAAAATGTATGTTCTTTAAGGTAAATGTACATAAACAAAGAATAAAATTAAGTAATTGATGTAAACCTGTTGTATGAAATTTAAAAAATTACCACAAAATCTTAATAATATAATAATATAAATCTAAAATTTTTTGACATACACGTAATAACCAGAGTAACATTTATATAAGATATACATGAAAGGTTTTATAGATATGGTAATGCTGTATGCTTTCACTTCATTTTCTATAGGGAAATTCAATATTAATGGGTATTATTACAGTGACTGTTTTCAGACAGGTTTTTCCACTATTCACACTATTAGTTATGAGACTGTATCTGACAGAAATTTGGTTAACAGGATAAAACTTGACTCTGTTTACTTGATACTATGAAATCAGTTCCTGCTGCCAGTCATGATGCAGTATGGGATTGCTCAGAGCTCTACACCACATGAATAGACTCATAACTGCAAATTACAAGGGGTCACTCCCATATTCTTGATTATTGCTGTACATTATACTTGTTCAGGCTGTGTGTTGAACTCTGTTGTGAAATATATTGAAATGGTCATTCATCACTGCATGTATGATAGGATTATTAATAGTCTCTAAACATAATTTAGTCTATTACTGTACAGGAATTGCTACTTGACATTCCGCCAGTGTAATAATGCACGTTTGGACTTCCTGAACATGGAAAAGACCTCCCAAGAAGTCATTCTGTACTGTACCACGGACAAAAAACAAATATAAAGTCATGCAGACACTTCTACTCTGCTGTCCATTTCTCTGTGCTTATATATGAGGCACATTTTTTGAAGTAAATATAATCTGTACATTGTTCCGTAGCAGTTCCAAAAACAGTCAAGCAGAAACCCCTCATTATGAGCGTGCTCTGTGAGTGTGGTGTGGGCCCATGCAGAGGGAAACCAGCAGGCTGTTTTGGCTGGGACCAGACCATCACAGGGGCCAGGCTGGGTTTGTTTCACTGATCCTGTACTTAACTGAAACCAAAAGTATTGTTATTCCCTCTCTGGTTTCATGAATGTCTCATAAAAAGATGGGGAAGAAAGGGAACACTTACCCATTGAGAGGCGCTTTGGCCTGGTATTAAGTTTCTCTGTGCGTCAACACTACACTTTTAAGTGTGTGAAGTTTATAGTCACTGTAACAAGGAATAGATAAGGACGATGCCTGTAGTCGGCCCTTGCTGGCTGTGGTCGCTGGATTTTGGATCAGGGATCATTTTAACGTACTGTATGTATTTTGTGGCACTGACTCTCCCTTTCCTATGTCATTTCCTGTGGCTGGGGCAAGATGTGATGTGAAAGTGTTATTGCAGTTACAATAACCTGGTGCGCACAACCAGCAGAACAGGTCATTTGTCTGGCACTTGCAGCTTTGATAAAACCATTGCTACAGGAAGTGAATTGCTCAATGTCTTGTAGGTTTTCTGTTTTTATTGGCTGACATGTCCACCCTCTGGAACCTATTAAAACCAGTTTAGCCTGACGCACACACACACACACACACACACTCACACATAATCATAATAAGTGTGACGGCTCACACGATCACACATACTGTAGCTACGTAACAAACTCTCCATGTGTCTCAGCGTGTGAAAGGTGAGTTATGGAACTTGTCTGCAGCTTGCACACTTAATTCATACCACAGCGTGATATAGTTGTAGCAACATGTGTATGTCTGTGCTCTCAACTTAACACTTGAGCAGTTCACCCAACTAGGCTCTCACACCCACACACGTTACCGTATCTGCCAATACACCCACTTTTATTTGCATACAGCTCATGCTTACTAATGTTTATGTGAGGGAAATCGCTTATTATGCTCTGGGAATACATGACTCAGAGTGATTTGATGTGATTTATCTGTATTAATATTTTTAAACAGGCACAGCCGTTATTTTTTTACTCAATTCCACATACACCATCTTGCCAACAGTGGAAATAAGCCATGACAAATACAACATTTTTTATGTCGTATTTGCCGCCAAAGTACAATGTCCAACAGTTTGCAACAGATTGCATGGTTTAAGATGATATTACATATTTGTGAAGGAATGGACATGAGTCAAAGACCACAGTGATAAAAGGAATCCAGAACATTTTATTTTTTTGACAAAAAGTAACTGTATGGTAACCCCAGCCAAATCCCTTAAATGTACCACTTAAAATATTTCCCCCCGATTTCAGAATACTTAAATGTGTTTTTGAGTTTGAAGAATGTAACAAAAACACCAAAATTATATTGACTTGTTTTTCTGGTGTTTTATGCTTTATTTAATAGATGGAGAGAAAGGGAATGACATTCAGTAAAGGACTGGATCTAATGTCATCTGTCTGTCACAAAGTGCTTTACACTACAAAATAAAGTAAACACAGTTAAAACAGGGTAGTTACTATTTCTTCTAAACCATGAGTCAATTTGGTTGAAAGTTAGATGAGGTTTTGTTGAGTTTTGTTTCCATGATGAGTGATGTCTACCCGTGTAGAGGGGGGTGGTACTTCCACGCTTTGCCTAGGGTGCCAAAAGACCACAGGCCAGCGCTGTATGAACCACCACAACACCTCTTACAGGATCCTAGTAATACATATGAGAAAAATGACATTGACTTCTTTAGAGAGAAGTAAAATGCAAGACTATGGGTGATAGTGCTTTTTATAGCAAGCATCTAGTGGCTATCAGTGGTATCACACTTAAAGTTACTTCCACATTGTTACTTAACTTTTGAGCAGCAGTCCTTTGCCTCTTGTTTTCTCCCTTTATTCTCCCCCTTTGTCACCTTTTTGATCAAATATGGTCACTTCCAAAAAACCCACATAGTAATGACTAAAATGTGAACCAGTTGCTACATACAACCTATAGTTGTCACTAACAGCCTGCCTCTCTTTCATGATATATGACTTCAAGCACAAGCACACCAACAGAGACATGAAACAGTTGTAGAATCCCATTTGCTGCTGCATGTTCTGTGACTCTTCGCAGTTATAAAGGTGACAAGGCTCAGCAAATGGCGACAGGCGACCCCGGGCGCTGCACTAACATGACTACCGGCTCTGTTAATGTGAGCTGTGAAGTTATGTGGGGTATTTCGCTGTAAAATGTAACCAGGAAACAAGGGGTATATTCTTTACAGCCAAATGTGTGACCCTTGGGGCTGAGAAACTGTAGCTCTGCATGGGAATGATTCAGTTTTCAGTCTCCAGAGAGCCGAAACTCTCCAAAAACGACCTCATCTGGACACTTTCACTGAGAAAAATCCCAGTCTTAAGCAATCATACAATGGTATATCTTATTAATATGAGTTGGAAAGTGACAGCTTTGTGACTGTTTTCATCATGTTTTGTTTATTTTGATGAGCTATGGAAGATAAATGGAGAGCTGTGTCATTACTGAAGGAGGTAATTTATTTGAACACATGGTTGCTGTTACTGGTATCATGATTACCCTGTGAGTTTCCATGCTCTTTGGTCTCATCGTCTTTGGCTCCAGTGTCTTCGTCTTGTATCAATTGAAGCCAATTATCCCCCAATCCCCTTTCCCACTGTCCTCTCTCCCTTGCCGCTGTGACTCACATGTTTATGCATGATTCTCTCTGCAGTTTAATGCAGATGCCGGCCTTAATCACTATAAACAGATCATTGCGGTGTTCAAGTCGAACGAGGGCTAAAGATCAAATGCGAAGGGTTTTGTTTAAATACAAGGTTTTATTGGGAAGCTTATGAGGGAGATGATTGAGCAGAGCAGGAAGGATGAGGAGCTGGGTTTTTAGTTTTGTTTGGATACTAGTGGTTTTAATGAGATGATCCAGCTCAGTCAGAACCCCTGCTGCCATGTGTGCACTGTTAGTATTCTGGTCGAAAATAGAAAGCGTCTGGACAACACATGGAGCTCCTCCTGGAGAAAACTAGTGCGGCTGAAGTGGTGATACTTACAGAGGCAAACGGAACAGAATCGCTCCTCCAAAATCCAAGGGGTCATAGGTCACGATTCTCCCAAGACTACATCCCACACATGGATTTTGTTTCTCCTCATCACCACTATAAATATTTGACCTAATTACTTAGCATCCTATATCCCTGTCACTTTTCTTGGTACTTGTGGTAAGAAACAAGTGGCTTGGTAAGAAATGTTGAGCACTCTGTGGCTTGTCAAACGAATCATTAAAGCTGTAAATCAGTTGGAGTTAGTGGCTGTAGGTAAGAGAGTGTTCAAGAAATGCCTCACTGCTTCTCCAGTGGATATCAGGCCTGTGTTAAATAACTAAATATATGTATAAAAGCTGAAATCACAGAATATCCACAGGAAAAAAACAGATTTTTGCTGATTGCGCACTGCAAGTTTAAAAGATAAGTTTAGACCTAAATATAATACGTACATGCAGTCTAACACCTAGTTTTTAGTCACACTATTGGTGAAGCTCATATAGTCTGTTGGTTGAACCATACATGTCAAATAACTTGGGACCAAAACAGGACTAAAATCATGACTGATCAAGTGTGACAAAATTATTAACTTGGAAAGCCTCTGATTTTTTGAGAACATCATCATTAACTTTACTTTTGTTGTTTTAAGTAAATATTTTACTCACTTTTAGGTAAATTGGTGATTAAAAGTTTAGTATATAAGTGATTTGCAGTAATTTATGAGGTCTAATTACAGACAAGCACACTGACTTGGAGTGCTAGACAATAACATGCACAGGACGGGAAAGTTTCCAGTACGGAAAGATTTATTAGCGCAATAGCACTGAAGCAATACACGAACAACTGTAACTGGTTGGATGTCTGCGTAGGTTTGTGAAGACTGGTGAAGAGAGGTGAAAGCGGGACATCTGGACTGCAGAGCATGACCATGGAGGTCTCTCTGTCCAGTCTTTGATGTCCTCAGTGTTCTCAGAGTCTTCAGTCTGCATCTGTTCAGTTGACCTGCAAAGAGAGAGCATCCAGTCACCAAGGAGCCATCTATTTATACTCTCAGGCCACACCCACTGGTCACCTAGGAGACACTTGACTAATCATCTGGTTTCCAAGGAGTTGTCCAAACATCAGGTTACCTAGGAGACACTTTATCAAACACCTGAGGGGAGAGAGAGAGAGAGAAAGAGACTCAGAGAGAGACAGACAGAAAGGGGGTGTGTTCCCTATGGCCGTCACACACTTCCTATTTTTTTGTATTTGCATTAACTGTTTTGTTTGCGTGTGGACTAGAGTTACAGTAATATGCACTTAATTTAACATTTAAAACCAACTTTAACTCTAAGTAGGGACTTATTTTAGTGGCTTCTGTAGGTCAGGGTGAGGGCAGGGCAGGTCAATCTGCATCTTTGCCACGAGATGTCACCAGATATTACACACATAACCTGAAACACACATAGTCACATGTTTCAGTGTGTTTTATTAGTACATGCTTGTGTGCTTTTGTAGTTTGTGTTGGAATCTATAGCCCCTTTTTCCACTGCATTTTACTAGCTCAATTTGACTACACAGTCTGTTACAGCGTTGTTGCTTTTTCACTGCAATTCGTATCACCTCGGCATGAATGAGATGGGCGTGGTCAGCAGAGTTGAAAGTCGAAACATAATTTTCGGTACAGTAAACAGTAATGACAATGGATGACATGGAGGTGATGCTGTACTTATTACTCGGTCTGTGGCTTTTTGTCACAGAAAAGTTGAAACGAGAGCCAGAAATGGATACAAGCAGCAATAAGAAACACACCTGAAAAGCAGAGGAGAGTTATGAAAGTAGAAATATGCAGCTGGAGACCAGCAGGTAAGGCTGCCAAGAGACGATGTCTGATGGTAAACTAATGCTTTACATACAATAGATATCACATTGAACAGTGCGATCTATGCGGACAGAGCCATGAGTAAAATAATAGAGAATTATAGAGGCTATCTAAAGATCTTCTCTGCTCTCTCTTGTTGGTGTATGGCATTTGCATTACACCTTGTGCACATGTGACGACAGTCCTTCTCAGTGGCTGGCAGTGTAATTTCAGTGCTGACTCGGCCGATATAGAACCTTGGCAGAGATGGTACGAAAAAAAGTACCGGTACCAGGTACAATGCCCAGTAGAAAAGTGCTAAAACCATGTAGAGTCGAGTTGAGTTGAGTTGAGTCGAGTCGAGTGATGCTGGATAGGTGCGGTGGAAAACTGACATATTTGTGCTGGTCATTTGTTGCTAGTGCTGTTTCAGTCTGTATTGCTTGTCATTTCACAAAAATGTGGACGACTTCTGAGCTGAGGAGTGGGCTGTTGCTGGTGGAAAAATTTTTATGTTCTCTCCTGACTCCTTAACTCCTTTATTCTCATCCTTTAGAGCCATATAAGCTCTTATTAGCTTAGAAATAAAGTCTGTAACATCAACAAACCGCCATCTCCTAGCGCAACATAGACTCCAAAACAAAGTTGATGTAAATCCACAAGGACACATAAATTTTATATGTTGAAGATAAAGTTTCAGTCAGTTCTCATTTGTCCCTTTACTACGGTTTGACCCTATACCAGTGATAGAAGTGATAGATGACCATAGAAAATGTGGTTAAACTCAGGAATAGAGAAACAAAGTACCGAGCCTTAACAGTTGATCCATATTGGACTTTATGAAAATAATTTGGATTGTAGTTAATGACAAGAGCCAGTTAAATTTTTTAACCAAACCACAACTTGCCTGAAAATTGTGGATGTGGAATCATCATAATCTTCTGTCTCCACAATGTCTTCAGAGTCGCTGAAGATGTCTTAGTGTTGGTAATGTGTATCACTTGTGACAACAGTCCACAGACTCATGTAACACTGAGCTGGAATCTCTATCTTTTACTATGAACTGCAACTTTCTTGACCTGTAAACTTCTATGTCAAACGTCATATGTATAAATAGTGGCACAAATACTGATCATGTGTTTACTAAGTGAAGATTATTACATACTCTGCAAAAACAGAGAATTGTGTTTGTTTAGTTTGAGGTGGCAAGAACGAGAACAAAATTCTTTCTGGCCAGAACATTTTAAACGTTAGTGTACCTGACATGTGGGTTTCCTCTGGGTGCTCCAGTTTCCCCCGCCATTAAAAGAAAACGTACATATAGGTTAATTACCCTGTCAGTGCCCCCGACCTTCAATGGCAGCTCAATGCTCTTAATGTGTGCTATCTGCTGATGCTAAATGCTAATGCTAATGGTATGTACTGATTGTATTTGAATGCAGAGCCCAAAATTCCTCACGGGGATAATAAAGCAAGTTAACTTTGAACCTTTTTAACCATGCCCACTTCAAATTCAAGTCTGACCAATCCCACATAGTTGTCCAGAGAAAATACACACATGAGAAAATAATTTTGCCTAGATGATGTGTCGAGAACAAGTGTGAGAACTACCAGGGTTGTGAGAAAAAAATGTCATTCATTTCTTGCAGCCCTGGCAGAGAGAACAAAGGGTTTGTCTCCTTTCTGTACCTACAGTACCTGGCCCACTTTCAAAGACTTACTCAGAAATAGTTGAATTTTTGATTCCAAGAAGGATGCATCCTATTGATATTCTACAGCGATCTCAACCTCCAGATGCTGCTGCAGCAGCAGCTGAACTTGTCCCCATTTGCCATCACCTTGCACCAGCAATATTTCCTAAAAATCACATTAAACATCTCATGCAAGTTCATCTACTTATATATCATTCATGTACATAATACTTAAATATTGTCCTTAACATGTACCCAGCTCCATATAAAGATGAAATATCACCTTTGACCTGAAGTCTTTTTAGGTTATTGTTGGAAAATACAGCAAAATCATTAGGTTTGACTTAAAATCTAAAGTGACATTCTTGTCCAATTTGTAGATTTTATCGCTTGAAATTTATTAAACACACTATTTTTATACATAAAATATATCAAGCTTTATAATCCATGAGGAAGGCAAGATGTTCAATGTTAACCTTTGTGTGGTGTTCATATTTTTGTTATTCAGCCGATGTTCGTGAGTCTGGTGGATTTGCTACATTTGTGG
>JAPTGZ010000027.1:4052646-4064964 GCA_029814645.1 Fowleria isostigma | reverse complement strand
AACACATAAATGTACCTCTTTCACTTCTTGGTAACCTGAACTTTTTTAACCTCTAATACTTTTGGTAAGCTGTGGTGGTATCTTTTTTAGCCTTTGTATTTGTTCTTGTGTTGAAAGGAAACCCTTCTGTACTCTTGTCTGTGCTACTTTTGAGGTGTTCTCAGTATTTCACCAAATCACACTCCTGTCACCACTTTCAGAAGCCTCTCGGACTTTCCCACCTGTAGAACATGACATTTACTTCATTTCAAAGGAGATTGTTCCTGCTGTGTACTAACATCCCTGTTGATTTTTTTGTCAAAATGCTTCATTGGTTCAAAATTTAGATGCACAAACCAGAACGGCACAAGTTTGATGGTGGTGAAATAGGGCTAAGACTGGTAACTGCACACAGAGAGGTGACTACACCAGAGCCAAAGCAACAGATTTTTAAATAATTGTATCAATTATTAGATGAAAAATTACCAATTCAATAATCCCTGGGATCCAGTAATGAATCTTGGCCAATAATCACTCTGTTCCTGCTTAAACTATTGACAGTTGTGACCTCAACAGAGGTGTGAATGCTCATGGGAGAGGAGTGGTTTCACTCAAGGAAGTAAGACAAAATCAACTTCCCATGACTCTGAACGCTGTGTTGCCATCATTTAGTCAAGCGGCATTTATGTTGGCAGCAGCAGCCTTCACATTTCTATCAGCATGACTTACAAGTATGTCCATAAAACATGCAAAACCTCCATGGTTTAGTATGTGATAATATTTGACCTGCTGTAAGCACGGAACATAATCATTTATACTGTACAAAGAATGAATAAGGCTGAGGTACACACACACGGTGACACATCAGGCTGTCCTGTCCCAGGCAGCTGCTTCATATTCTCTCCGTGTTCAGCGTAGCGCTGACCCCTGACAGTCAGGCCCCCCACTCCTCTCTCCGGCCTGACTGATGGGCTGTGAAGGGAACTGTGGGAAACTTTCGGCTGCCAAGTGGGTTTTGAGGCAGGTTGAAAATGGTAGCCTTTAGTCGCTCATACGTGTAATTTTGCACTTGTCCAATTTCAGGCTTTGTTTTTGCTGTCAGCCTGCCATGCGATGTTCTGTTTTATAATGGTCGAGACGGAGAGCAGGAGGTAAATCCTTTGTGTTTTGGTACATTTTTGTACCTACACGTCTGCTTGTACAGTATGGAAGGCTTTTATGTGGTCCTAAGAAAATTGTACCCTTCACATACATGTCCGCCCTTTCATTGTTACAGACGTGTCAGGCCAAAATGCATCGTCTAGTTTCTGTATTTAACATGTGGCTGAAACACAGCAGCTTAACACAGTTCAAATGTAACCCTAAAATGTATCGCCATTCATCAGCCCATGCACCTTTAATACCTCTGCTACTATCATGTCCAGCTAGAAAACATTTTGCTTGGCATTTATTAAGCCTGCACACAAGTGTCTATGAGGGAGAGTCAACAGGTTTGCCACCCACAAGGTAGCTGAATTAGGATATGATTGTATCAATTGCCCACTGGCTCTCCTCCCAGTCTGTTGAACATACGGGTGCTCTCTCCAACAGTTCTAAAAATAGGGTGCGTGCAGAATATAAATGCATGTTTTTCAAGAACGTGCTGGTTTGATAAATATGGTTGGAGAGCACAATCACATAGAGGGTTTTTTGTGTTCAAATCGATGCTAAGGCGACCTTCACAGTAGGTCTAGACAGATCAAATTGGACAAGAAATAATGTGCCTTTTGAAAACAACTTATGTTTCCTTAGATGTGCCAACCACTTGCATGACAGCAGCTCAAAAAGAAAGGAAACTCTGGGCCATGCAGACCCTTATGGTACAGCGTTCACCACAGGAACTAGACTACATCTAAGATCAGATTTCTTGTTTAGTTACAACATGATTATGTGAATCTCTAGCTGGTTTTAGAGACTCATCCTGACAGCGTCTCCGTTCTGGATCCGGTCTGTGTCCATGTGGTCGACCAAGACCCCTGACACTGTTTTCTGCTGACAGTGATTCTCTTCAACCCGCCTCCCCCTGGGGTTGCCAGGTTTGGGGCAGGCCAGACCTGCTCACCATCTGGGTCTCATTTGAGCTCCACGGCGGTGGCACATATGACAGGAGACAAGAATTTCTGCAGCGCATGATGTCATAGATATTCATGTAACAGAAGTGCAGTGTCGCACTCGTTTCTTCAGCGGTTTAGTTCTTTCGTTCGCTCTCTTGCCGCCTTCCAACACCAGGGGACAGAGGCAGACATTTCTGTTTCATTTGTAAGCTGAGACGTGTGTGATGGTTTTGATTTTTCACATGATTTTAGTCAACAATAGCCGGAGGACATGTCTATTTGTGAGGCTGTTTTGTTGTATTGACTTCTGTTTTGATCTATGTCTAAAGCCATTACCTTAACATATTGTGTAATACAGTAATGAAAACAGTCTGACTGCAACTGCATTCAAAAGGGTGACACGTAATATCCAACAGTTACTTCTAATATTCATTATGTGGTGTTTGGAGTCATACGCTTAAAACTATATACAACCAAATAACCCAAATTAATATACATACAAATGACTAAAGAGATGTTGTACAGTTTGTCAATTTGTGTAGCCTACTTAGACTATTTAGAGAAATCCATATGTTTCATGTAACACGTCCCTTTTAATAACAGTAAAAGAGTTCTGTGTATTTTGGGGATTCTCCAGTTATCAGCAGTAAAAGGCCGTTTGTGAACTAGAACGCAACCAAAACCACCATCAGATTAACACCAGGCCCATCAGTCACAGAAAAAAAGGCGACCAAGATAATTGCTGTTTACATAATTATGAAACTATACAATATTTGATACAACTTAAAAGTCAAGATGGTCAGATTAGCACTGCTCTATTATATATTAACTAATATGTGTTTTCACACTGGGAATCCGGATCCATGCTATACTTGGATATGTTCACACCTTTCCAGCAGATGTCATGTTCAAAAGCACATATCACGGCCTGTGCCCAAGTACGAATGGGTGTTGCAGGGCCGAAACAGTAGGTGGCGGTGTTGAGGGGAATTCTTTAGCTATCCAACAAACACGAAAGTCAGAAGCACCAGTGTTGCAGGGTCTTAAGACCCTCCTGTCAAAGGCTAGGACCCCCTCTTTGTATATATTATATTATATTATAATAATATAAAATATTATAAATATAATAAATGACTAGAAAAGCACTCAGAGAGCGCAGACCTCCGCCAAGCATGATAGTCCCCCCCCCATATTGTGACTCATACCAAAGCAATAATCCAACATTTATTTGTATCAGTGCCCTAGCTATTTATTTATTTATTTTTGTGGAGTTATAGGCACAAATGCCGAAAATGGTCTGATCTCCCAATGTTAAAGAATCATTTAAAAAAATCCTGGATCCAGGCGGTGATCTGGATCACTCCCAAAATCTAATCGATTGTTCCTTGTATCATTTCCATCATGTCCTGAAAATTTCCTCAAAATCTGTCAAGTAGTTTTTGTGTAAAGTTGCTAACAGACAGAGAAACAGACAGACAGACACACTGCCTGTCTCGTCCCTGGCCCCTCCCCCTTCCACACACGCACACACACACATAACTCAATGAAGCACAGATAGCCCCGCCCACACCAGCATGGAGGAGAGACATGACTAGTGCAAGTTGAACCAAATTAGCACATTTGGACCAGACTAAAATGTCTAATCACTCTCAAAATATAATAGATTGTTCCTTGTGTCATTTCCATCATTTCCTGAAAATTTTATCCAAATCCGTCCAGTAGTTTTTGCGTAAAGTTGCTAACAGACAAACAGACAGACAAACAGACAGACAGACAAACGCCGCCAAAAACATAACCTCCTTGGTGGAGGTAATAACACTAAGGGGCAGTTCTACCGGGGTGGCATAAGGTGGAAACTGCCTCCCTAAAACACATCCTTGCCACCCCTGTTGCCACCCCAGTCTGCAGGATTTAATTCAAAGAAAAGTTCTGCCTCACTGGACACGACAATGAATTAACGACTGCATGCAGCCCCCCAACTCCCCGAGACAGTAGTTTCATTTTAAACACAGCAGCGCGACGCTGCACAGCATTGATCAATACAGTTGAATTGATGATTAAACGTGTGGAACCGGTGTATGAATGGAACCTCTGAACCCACACGGTGTGTGTATGGAAACAGAGTCTGTAACCTGCAGAATGGAGCGGCTGAAACACCCAGCTGTACCAGGTGAAGTCTGTTTAACCCACAAAGTTAAGGTCAAGTTAAATATGTGATGAACAGAATCTACACTAAAGGTTCAGTCCATTCAGTCATTATTAACCAACAGTGAGTCCCTGTAGTTAAACCAGGTTAGATCCATACTGTCAAACTGGAAAATAATGAATACACTGAGGAAAATACAAGGATTTGAACAATGAAATGTTCATATCTGGACAATTGCAGGTCACAAGGAAAAGTAAAAGTGACATCATTTCTAGTTATATTAGGGGTGAGGATGTAGCAAGAGGAAGAGAAGGAGAGAGAAGAAGAAGAAGAAAGAATGGTAGAGAAACCAGGAGGGTCAGAGTGAACAAGACCACTAATAAATTTTCTGTGATTATTACTACTAGCTCATCCTATGTTTAGTTCAAGTTCTAATTCATTTTAATACCTGGTCCAACTAAAGGTACATTTGTTTGTACAAATATAATGATAACAACACAAATATCTGATTGTAGTTTAATTTCAGAGCTGATATCTATACATTTAACATGGTTTTCTTGATAATAACCAAAATCACATCAGTTCTTACATCAATATCTATGACATTCTACTGATAAAAAAAACAGTGGTTTTACACATTCCATGTTTTCTTTTCTGTCTGTTTTAGTCACATGATACACACAGGAGTTAGCACTAGATTGCATAAACATTGTTTTTGATGACTTTTAATGGTCTAATATTTTTTTCTGGGACAGTGGACACTGTGCGACAGGTCTCACCATTTGACTCTTGTAAATTCACAGCCACCTCTGTAGTGGTTATGGTTTAAATTGTTTGTTTGTGCTTGTGGTTTGGCATTTGTTCATCCATTAAATACAAGTAGTTAAATATGTTTCTGCATGATAAACATTTAGTGACGTGCATTTCATAATATGTAATGTATTAGTCTGGGAATAGTCATTCTATATCAATTATAGGATTGTTTGTTGGTGTTTGTTGTATCAGAATTCACTAGCACCTCATATAAACAATCAGCCCCCCCCCATTGCCCCCCTAATAATAATTTTTTGGTGACAAACCTTTACCCGGTAAGACAGGCAATCTTAGGCTGTTTGAGGCAAAGTGAAAAAGACCGACCGTCGTTGTCCCTGATACATCACAGAGCGGTTCAGTCGATAAGGTGAGCCTGTGCCACGGGATCCGAGGCTTTTTCAAGAAACAACAACAGTTGAGGAGTTCGTCCACCGCTGTAGTTACTGAGTGGTGATTAGGTCACATCCGGTCTCACGCATGGATCACTTTCACACTGTAATGTACCATACTCCACACAGTCAGTAACCCAGAACTACCTTCTCAGCTGGACTCGGGTACGGTACTTGCGTACGGAGTGTTCACATTCATATTGAAACTAACTCGACTTTGGGGTCCAACATACTCAGATACAGACTCAGGTACACAGTGTGAAAACCCCCTTAATGTGCTGATAGTTTACATTATAGCTCCGGTTTTTAGTAAGAAAACAGCTGCAGGAATGTTAATTTGTACAGTTTGTGTTCAGAGCAGTTACAAGTAAAGTTTAGTTTTGAACGGATAAGACAAGATCAGAACTGTTATATTTGGGTCTGAACCTGATATCAACAGTAAACTTAGCAAACATGACACATAACATAACTTTAAACCTTTATAAGCGTGTGTCGTTCTTTTACCGACTGAGAGGTGGTTCAAGCAAGGAAAAACACAATGTCTTTGACTCAGAATCTTGTTGTATTTTCATCCCATCTTTCCTTTGTAAATGTTTCTATTTTTAATCACATTATTTTGTCTGTGAATGTTGTTTGGTCTATTTGCATCCTCATTTCTTTATCAACGAACTTTGTCTCTTCTATTTTTATCCCTTTTCTTTGCCTCTAACCATTGTTTCTTCATGATAACAATCACTTATGAAAACCGCCGGTTGCATATGGAGTTTACTTCCTGTCATACAAGTATCAGAAGAGGTTAGAATTAACCTGGTTGAGCTACTTCCTAACTTAATGGCAGACTCCAGGCTACAGTGGCTCACTCTAGTGGTAGAAAGTGGTATTACAACAGAGACAGGAAAACTTGGCTAAAAGCTGAGTGCATTATTTCCACAGTACAATACAATGATATCCATAACAGCAGAAATGTTCCCTCCATACACTTTAACAAGTTTATTTCAAAGTAGATATATTAGATTTAATTAAAATGAAAGAATTACAAAACATAATGTGATGAATACCAGGTAAAGCTATTGTTTTGATTCCTGCCTGAGGATAGCTGTGATTGAATCCTGTTGACAGTGAGTAGCTCTCACATTAATGTTGACAGTACTCATGAGCAAGGCATTGAATTTTCAGCAGCAGCCCCCCCAGGCTCTGACCTTTGACCTCACTTTGACAAAGAAAAGTGTCTTCTTTGAACTAAATAAAGCAAAGGAAACCCAAATTCACTAGTAAACATTAAAAAAAATACTTTGGTCATGGAGAAGAAAAACCATGCCTGACAGGAATATTTTACATAATGAGAGAAAACACAAAAATGAAAGTAAATAAATATCAATGTAAAAGCCTTGCTCTTGTTGTGGGTTTTTTGTTTGAACCCAAACCAGCAACGCTAAAGACATTACAACCTTCAAATAGTCTAAATAAGAGCAAGACCTGAGCACAGCACTTTAAATTACATTTAATAAAGATGACATGGAAGTAGTAGTTAAAGTAGTTAAAGAGAAAATAAGGACATGCACATGCTGAAAGATGAAGGTGAAAAATCTGGGAGGTTAATAGGAAACAGGTGGCGTTACAGGTTAGGATGCTTTTAGCATTACAGCAGCACAGACACCCTTTAAAATCCCAGAGCTTTTGATGCACCGTTAAGTCTCGGCCCGGCCACCTTCAGTGCACCCCAGGGACGCGGTGTGGAAAAAAGTCAAACCCATGGGAGCCCAGAGACAGCGGTTATAGGTGACCCCGATGCACAAATACATAAAAAAAAAAAAAAAAAAAAATCAGCTCCAGTCGGAGAAATTAAATCAAGATTCGCACGACAGCGTCTTCTCCAGACAAACAGACCCAAACCAGAACCAGCAAACTTTGTGGGAACTGTGTCAGTCACAGGGATTGAGACATATTGTGTTTTATAGAGTTCATGTTGGTAGACTCGCATATTTTCCGCCAGTAAAATATAAATCAGTGACCATGTTCTGTGACTGTAAAAGATTAGTAGAAGTTTTTTTTATATATATAATGATTAAAGCTTCAGTGCCTGGTAGTTTTCGGATGCTTATCATTCAGTACATTATAATTCAAGTGATTTGAAAAGCGACAGGACTTCTACATCACCTCTCAAGCTGTAAAAATTCTGCAATGTGAGGCAAGATTTTGGCAGCTTACAAGCATTTTCTACTAAATATTGAGATTGAAACCTTTAAATTAGTGATATTTAGCTTTTTTTTAAAAAATGGAATTATGCATTTTAAAACATTTCCCTGTGGTTTACATAAACTGTAAATGCTATGCTTGGGTCTGAATTACTCATTAATTCAACTTCAACCATACGTCAGATTAATGACATCAGAAAGGTCATTTTGAGAGCTGGCCCTTTAAATAAGGTCTGTCCTGTTCAGCTACTTGTGTTCGTTAATACAAACAACTGAACATTTTAGGTAATCGGCTCAAAGTTTGGACATATTTTTAGGATGATAAGTAGTATTAGTATAAGTAGTTTAGTATAGACAATCGCTGCTGCTGATAAACAGTTATGTCATACGCAGGGAAATGTTCATCAGAAGTATTGACCTTAAATGTGCAAATGTCATGACGTAACTAGTTATAGATGCAACAAATTAAGAAGGAATTAAAACAGGTTGTAGAAATCCACTTGATTTTTACCAAAATTAATATAAAGATAGCTCTGCAGCATCTGGAGGGTTCACATTCAAACTTTATAAACTATTAGTCCAAATACACAAATAAATGAATCACAGACTAATAAAAGTGGGTTTAGCAAAATATGACCCCTTTAAGACATGGCTGCTGCTGTTTGGCTCCATTTATCAACAGCATCATTGAACAGCACTATTATTAATCTTAATTTTTTTACTTTTTTGGTTTGGACAAAGAGCAGAAAGTTTTGAAAAGGTGTGTTTAGCAAACTTTCCCTTGTTTCACTTTACCCGCAGGTGTAACCCTTTATAAGACACTCTAAAAACACTCTGAAATTCCAAATTTCAACCTTAGTTATTTGAGGACCAAACAAGACTTTTGTGAAATTTTTCTAAATTTTTTATTGTCATGTAGAAAATCAAGGTCAATGAAGTTAACATATTTGGTTCCTTTGGTTCCTCCCATATATGGTGAAAAAAACAACCAATAAGTACATGTAAAAAAAACCAACAAAAAAAACACTTGTAAGGTAAAATGAACATGTATTTTAGAACATTATAACATCACTTTTAGAACATTACAACATAAGTGCTGATATAGACATACACTTTATCACTTTAACATCATTACTTACATTTGTACCATTACTTCGTGGTACCTAACAAAGCAGGTACACTCACTGTTCATGCAGAGGTGGACCTTACAGACCCTGTAGACCACATAGGACCTGAGACTGTAGACTCACTGTAACTGGTGCTGTAACTGTCTTGTAATGTATGTGAAAATTACCAAAAATAGTCATTTGCCTGATAAAGGGTTAATCAAGCAAAAAAATATCAGATAAATTGATAAAAAGAAAAGCCATAACCCTACTTTACATTTTTAAAAAAATCTAAATTAGTCTAACTTAGTAATGCCTAATACTGCATAACACAGGTTCTTGAATATCTAAAGGTTTAATACCAAAGAAACTGACCAAATTCAGTTTAGTGTCCACAACATTGTTTCTTTTTACACACATAAAGTCATATGTGCCTCATGTTGTTTGAATATTTTAGTGAAAAAACCCCTACAAAATAATATAATATAATGACTCTGTCCCACTTGCCTCATGTTTCATTTTTGTCTCCCTTTACTCAATGTTATTTTTTTCAATCACCGTAATGGTGTTTGGCGCCTTGATGGGAGCCCATGGAAACCAACAGTGTATTTGACAAAAGGCACAAGTCATAACAAAAAACATACACAGTTTACAGAAAATGGGATAAAATCTGTAAAAAAAACCAAAAACAAACAAAAAACAACAACCCAAAAATATATAACACAATATAATCCTGGGCAGAGACCTTCAAAAGTATGACAGAGAGTTAGTGTCTTGCTTAATAGTTTGTCCAGTTGAGACTTTTATGTAATTAAATATGTTGTCATTTAATCTTCCAAAGCTATTTGTGATTCCAACATGATTTTAGGATATTTCCTCCAACATTATTTAACTCTGTCACGATTACAAATAGAGAACAATGCTTCTAAAATGGTCTTTTACTCGCCAGTCGCCTCCGGACTTTCTTGCGACATAAGCCTATGTGACTTTGGTGAGAGCTTGTTCTGTATACAAGCAGACCATAAAACAAAGACATGTATTTTGGGGGATCTCAAAAACCCCATGCTCTGCTACGATCCAGTGTCCTCTGGGTAAAATGCTGCATGCTTTGAGGATTTTTGTTTTGTTGAGCTCATAATTCAAGACAGACGAGACAATCTCGAGCCAGAAAGGTTTCACTCTGGCTTTTTAAGAGCACGTTGAAAAATCCTGCTCTGCTGTGTTGTGGATGGCAGTTCAGAGAGGTGACGCAGTGTTTTGAGGGGAGAACGTTAGCTGTGATTTAATGTTCGCATCCTTCACGGATGGGCTGTTGGACATCATGGCATGAATATTAGCTGGTACGGAGCAAGTTTATTGGGCATATTTTACTACATTAACCCATAAAGACCCACAAATCCACCAAAACCATCAACTGATCTAAACTTTTAATACCTGTTGATCCACTAATTTTATCAATACATGTAAATAAATGGTGTTAAATGCAGTTTGTCATCATTTCATGGTCATGAGATATGACCCGTTTAGATGTTCAGAGGTTCCACAGTGAATGTGGAAACACTGATTCACCAGTAAAACCATGGAGTTTGATAAATGACACACTTGGTTTATGTTCAGTTAATGATAGATTTGCTTAAAAAGTCCCTTTTTCTTCACTTTTCTCTGTTTCTGACATAATAACCCTCAACTTTAATCTGAGTTTTCATGAACATCTGCATGATCAGTATTTAAATATAGAAAAATACCTGATTTGCATAGGGAAAAAAGGCAAAGTAAAGAAGGTACTATAATAAATGGTGATGAATCACTTAAGAAAGGTTAAATATAGAGGGGAAAAAATAATTTGGGAGCTGCCACAAAGGTAGCACTGGGCCTTTGTGGGTTAACCTCAATGTGCCGCTCTGAGACTCACATTCAGTGGACTCCATCCTTTTATTGCGGCATCATTATTCACACGGCGAGCAGCGGCGTGTTGTCATTACTCATGCACATATTCACTGAGAGTCTCCAGCCTGAATCGACGGTTGTTTGTCTGCACACACATAAACATAACAGACAAACACTGGATGGTTCAGTAAGTGGATCCTGAATGGCTGGGACAGTCCAAATTGTTTGTTTTCTTCATTCTTTATTTGTTTGTTCATAGCGGGCTGTGTTGCCAAGATGAAATAGATGCACATGTTTGTGCGTATGTGTGGATCCTCAGCTCTTTGTGTCCACCGTCTGTCTACACGGAGCTGACTGGGGTTTCCACGGTGGCATCGGGACCACCTAGTGCGCGGCGCATCGAGGCCCTTTTGAGGCGCTGAAGCAGGGCAGGCTGGGAATGATTAATGGGCCAGCAGAGTGACACGCTCCGCAGCTCAGCTTCAGACCCCTCAGCCAGCTCTCCTGCTGCGCTGCCACCCGACACAACCGGCTCAGTGACAGCGCCGTTTGTACGCCCACACACAACACACTTCCTCAGTGTCACTTACCCAACTTAGCCCTTTTGCCACTTGCCCCTCACTCCCCCTCTCCACACCCCAAAAAAAAAAAAAGCATTAAGGAACGGAGGCATAGCTAAGCTTCTTTGGCTGGAACATCGTCCCTGCTGCGCTGTCGACACAGGGGTCTTTTTTACTGGAAGACAAAGACAACAATTGACAGCTGGATGCATTTTAAACATTGATCTTTATTAAGATGACACAGTGAGCATGCAGTACATATCTTGCCATTTAAGGGGAATTTTTAATTGTGACAAAAGTGCACTTACTGTTTACTCAATAGAAGTAAAAACTGATTGAAAATCCAACTTAAAAAATAGGCCTTTGACCGACAGAGTTAACTCAAAAAGACCCAAATATCCACTGGCGACTAAAACCATCTGATATTCCAAAATGGTTAATAATTTCTGATTCATGAAATCTATCAAAGCATGCAAATAACTGGTGTAAAATGCAGTTTGTCATCTTTACATGATCATCAGATATGACCCATTTGGACGTTCAGAGGCTCCATAATGAATGTGGAAAGACCGTTATCTTCTACAACATTAATTGAACAGTAAAACCCATGGAGTTGGATCAATGACAGCGAATGGAAATGCTTGGTTTATGTTCAGTTAATGATATATTTTACAAAAAAAAGTCAATTTTTCTTCAGTTTTCTCTGTTTTTGGTATAATAACCCTCAAATGTAATCTCAACATGATGATTAAAGTACATGATGAGTAAATTAAATATGAAAAAATACATGATTTTACTGAAAAAATGCAATTATTGGGAGTATAATATTATGATAAATGGTGATAAATCATTTAAGAAAAGTTAAATAGAGAGAAAAATTCATTTGGGAAAAGTAGCACTGGGTCTTTATGGGTTAAATGAACTTAACCTAATGTCATATTAACATAATTCAAGACTCTACTAATGTAAATAAAAATGTTCAATGTAAAATAGGCAAAAAAAGACATAATATACTGAATATAATCTAAATGTATTTATTGTCTCCAAACTTATTGTACATTTTATATCATGAGAATAAAGAGCATTCTATTCTATTCTATTCTATTCTATTCTATTCTATTCTATTCTATTCTATTCTATTCTATTCTAT
>JAPTGZ010000027.1:4025375-4040220 GCA_029814645.1 Fowleria isostigma | reverse complement strand
TGGTCATGTCGGTCAGTGTGAAACATGTGAGATTATATATTTTAACACCTGAGCATAAGTCACAGGACCAACCAAACTATGAAAAAAAGTGCGACATATAGTTTGAAAAATACGGTACTCAAGTCTGTATTTAGGTACAATACTGAAGTTCTTGTATTCTATGTGAGTATTTTTAGTTTATGCTACTGTATTCTTCCACTCTGCCAAATTTATGCAAGAGCCTTAGTTTACTAGTTACTCTCAAGACAATTATCTGATGAATAATGAGACATTGGTCGTATATAGCCATTTCTATTTGATTTCCTCCACTGTAAATGAAGGTTAGAACTGTTGAAGATGCCAGGTCGACAGGTTGGACACTTCAGTGATTTTATTTAGTCAAAATATTTCCTTCCCTTCATGTCCTTTATGTCCTGTAACACATAAGGATGTTTTCTTCAATCTCTCCTCAACACATGTTTTTTTTTGTCCTCTGTCATCCTACAAAAAAAAACACGTATACCCAAGCTCACATTTCAGATGTCTATGGATTGTTAACATATCCAACAAAACATGATTTTTTCCCACTAAAGTTCTTACATGGTTTCATTTCAATAAATGTTTAAATCATCCAATACGTCATCAAAAATCAAAGATTAGAGGAAAAAGTCCAAAAACTGAAAACAGATTTGTCTTTTCTTTCCGATTACTCATGTGATGAGCCCTCAGATTTATTCCGTGTCCCTGGACTTAAAACTGAATATAAATCCCGCAGCATCAGCAGTAACATGCACTGACGCTTCACTATTAATGATCTAATGATGTCATATCTGTCAGAGGAACCAAGGCAAGACTTTTACTTGCCAGTGCACTTTTATTGAAATCAAATTTTTTCATGCTTGTAGGGGATTTTTTCCCATTGCTGTAACAGATTTGAATACATACTGTTGACAAAATGATAATTAAGCAATAGTTAGTGAGAGTACATTATCCAAAAGGCCGCGGGAATTGAAAGAATCTCTGACAGTAACTTGTTTGGGAGCTGCAGCAGTCGGCAGACACGTTTCAGGGTCAACAGTTTATACATCTCACAAGACAACTGAACGCTCAAATATCTGCAAAATGTGGCTACTCTAGAATATAACATTTGGATTAAATTTAGGAAAACTATCCCTTTTTTTATCCTCAGTTGTTTATTCCTTTCTTGTGCTTTATTTTCCTAATACAATTGTACAAACTGTGGGTAAAAACAGTTTTAAACCTTTGGCCGTGTATGTAACTGTACTCACAAATCCTGTTATTGCTATTTTATCTTGTGCGTTACTGTTAGATCAGTAGAAGAAGGGGTTAAACAGGTAGCTTTGATGCAATCTGAAAACCACACTGGAGGGATATTTTCTGACATGCCTGGGATGTGGCTTGTTATAAATAGGCCCTTGGAGGAAAGTGGAGAAAAGCACAATAAACATGCCTTAAGAACGATGGATTGTCACCTCAGCTTCGTGATTTACAGTCCAGTGGCTTCCTGTCTTCCCTCTCCCTTATTCCCTCTGCTGGGGGAATACAGCAGAGAATGCGCGTGCCGGAGTGTTAAAATAACCTCCTTACTCTGCAGGGAAGGTTTGGACCTCAGGCTCACATCGGCCAGGAAAGTCCCACAGCAACCCAGGCCCTGTTTCAGATCTGTATTGCAGGTTTAGTCCCTCCTGACCACTAAGTTTAATTATCCTGCCTTCATGTGATGTCAGGTTTACTGTAAATATAAGCTGCCAGCTGGTGAAAACCATTCAGTTCTGCCTCAAGGTTTTAATTACAGACAGGATAAGTGGGCTATTTTCATGTCTCTTAACCGTAACAACACAAAAAAACATAATCTCTATTAGACAAAAATTCTCATAAGACACAGTGAGTAAGGCATTCACTGCAATTTGGTTCAAATGGTGCAGAAATTATAGGGTGTTGCTGAACCGTACCACCGATACCGTCCTTTCCACTTACAAACTCATTTGAAATGCAGGATTAACTCAAATAAATAGCTCCTGTGTGTGGTTTTAAAGGCATGAAGGCTTGGTAATGTCCAGCCTCATCTGTGACAGGGAAGCAGACAATGAGATGTGAATATTTTACCAACTGTTGAGGTTTGTAAGATAAGTACAGGCAAACAGTTTTTCACAATTCTGAACATTTCATTTCATTACACACACAAAAAATGTCACTCTCTAATATTTGTTGGGTTTTTTTTATTTTGATTGTATGTATTGATGATGGAATAGTGTAAAGTCTTTTCCATCACGTTCCAAAGACTCTCAATAGCTGGGTTTCTGTTATCCTCAGAAATGAGCTAAATGTAAATTGCGCAATAGAGAATTGATCATGGAAACACAAATGTCACAAAAGATTGCAAAAAAGTTTTTACGCTCCCATGAGGCGGTTTTTGAGACGTTTCAACATAGAAGTTGTGCAAAAGTATAATGGAAACACATTTTGCACAGTTTCACTCATCACAGAAATGACAAGTCCAGTGTCAGACAAGGTTCATTAACATAACGGTTCATTAAATGTTGCCCGGGTCAGTTGGAAATTCTGCATCCACAACTCGTTGGTAAATTCTGTATAATTCTCTCCCAGAAATCCATTATGTGTCTTGTCTTGGGATGATTAGCTGCGCCTGTAGAATGAAATTATGAGGTATGCCAAATACTTTTCAATGGAAACTCCTTCAAGTAGCAATTATACTTTGTCAAAATTGTAGAAATATTGCTTTTATGGAAAACTGTTATGGAAACCCACCTACAGATGCTCAGGTCTGGAGTCAGTGGTGGCCAATCCATGCGTGACAATGATGTCCAATGATCCCTGACCCACTCTTTCACAATCTGATCCTGATGCATCCTGACATTGTTGTTTTACAATATGTCTGTGTCATCAGAGGAGATAAAATTCCCTGATGTTCAGACTTGGTCACTCAATATATTTAGGTTTAGCTGACCTAATTTTTTGGACACACATAAAACTAGACCTGACCAAATGAATAAACCCCTGATCATAACACTGCCCCCACAGGCTTGTATTGTAGGCACTAGGCATGATGGGTAATCACTTCATCCATCACTTTGGAACAGGATCAGTCTGGACTCATCAGAACACATGATCTTTTCCCATTGAAACGCAGTCTGAGCTTTATGGTTTATGGGTGCTTCTATGAAACTGCTCCCTAAAAGCACGACAGAGGGACTAGAAATTCAAACAAGATGTAGACTAATGTAATGAAGCACTTGGGGTCTATTTTAAAACTAAATATTTAGTAAGATAAAAGAGAAACTATTTTTGAGATGTAACACATTTTTATTTGATGCCTACATACAAAAATCTGCATATAGCACGGTAAAAAGAACACGAAAAAGTACAAACTACTATTTTTTCAAATATCTTTTTATTCTCTCACAGGCACATTTTGGGAATTGAACTAAATATGCAAGGCAGAGTGTTTCACAAAAATGGCCGCTGTTGCAAAATCACTCATGATTTCTATAGCCCTTTCAAACATGCACTCTGGAATATCTCCGGACAATTCCACCTGCTCTTTAACCGGAGTCGCCTGTTCAAACATACTACTCTGCTCTGGATTATGTCCATTTCGCCTACATTCAGATATAAGGGACATTCTCTGGATAGATTGTCTGGTGGTTGGAAACCGCACTCACAGCTTTCCCTCCGGCCCCTTCCCTCAACCCTTCAGGCGGTGCGTGTCCAGATCTTGATCTGACATTCTGAACCTCAACACCTCTCCGGTTAATGTCCGGATTTAATACTAGGGGTCAGTTGGTTATTATCCGTGTAAAGTTTATCACACATGAGCCGGATGGTTGTGTTCAGACACAAGGGTCCAACAGACAAAGTCCAGAGAATGTCCATTTTCCATAGCATGTTTGAAAGGGGCTAAAGTGTTTAAATGGGAAGCTTCTGCATGTAACGTGAGTGGACATGATTGGTTCCATGCAAAACTTCAAATGAGACTGCCAATTCATGAAAACCTACATGTCTGGATTAGAAAAAACACACAGGATTATCACATTTAACAGTGTCTTTATGTACAGTGGCATATAAGACCATTTTAAGCCATACTTTCAAGATCAAATACACCTAGGTAGTTTTTCATATTCCAATTTTTGTTGTATTTTTGACCCCAGTATTTTATCAAATACTCATTAATTTTAAGGATGCCCCACAGCAAGAGTATCATTTTTTTTTGTACATTTATCTGAGGTCATCATTAGGTACATCCTGTGGGGGAATTATGTCCAAGTTTCTCTATTATTATTGGGTCCAAAAAAGCTGGCAAGATGCCAAACACCAAAATAAACCCAATTTCATGGAAAGACCTTTATATTAAATTGATGGTTGTTGAAGACATAAGAAGCTACTCACTGCATCAGTTAGGGTTAGACAAGTGGTCACAGCTGAAACATATTAGTCAGTGCAGTAATTATCTGTTGGAAAGATCTGCATTATTTGCTGAGTTAATCCAAGAGACTTTTTCATTTCAAGTAAAGAACAGATAGTTCTAGTTCTGACTCAGCTCTGTTTGAAGCCATTCTAAATAACTCCTCTAAACCCACACCTGGAGGCACATTTTATGGTGTTACAGTACCAAAATAATTGCCTCAAAATGTCTGATTTTGTTGTGATTACTGATTAACTGGGTGAGCTAAAAACGTATGAGAGTCAAAAAGAGATGGAAAGGATAAAAAATGGTCAAAAATAAAAGCGATATGCAGAAATTAATGAGAGAGAAATAAGAAATAGAAGAGTTTTGTTTTGGAAAGAAACACTTAATGGTCCATTTACTGTTTTCAAACCTGGTGAAATGAGAACTGAAACTTTCTCTTTGGCAGGTAGGAATGTAAATTATCCTGCAATGTTATTGATGCCAAAACTAACAAAACAATGAATGGCCATGATCAGTACAGATCTTAATTTCTGGCACCATTAAAATGCACTTGTCTACATTTATATACAACATAATTTACTGTGTTCATTGTTATAGAAATTGATGCCAAGATTCTATAAAACTTATACAGACTACGCTGGTCATCTGGAGGATCCATAAAGCTGTATGCATGTCCTTTCGCTCATAATAATGGGAAAAGTCTGAGAAAATCAGCTAAAGAAGTCTCGAGCTTCACACAAATTTGTTTTTTCCATATACAACTAAAACTAACACAGGACCACACAGCCACTGAATCAGTTAAGACATTTCCCACAGGATGACGTATTGAGGACCCTGTTTTAGTGTGGCCATGTTAAAGTCAGAAAGGACAAAGAATGCTTCAACTGGTAAAGCTGTGGGAGGTATCCAGTCCAAATAGACCAATATCCATGATGACGAAAGTCTAGTATTATTATGACCTGAATCCCTGTTCCACAAGAAGGATACCTCCACTCCGAAACAACACAACAGCAAAAAAGCAAGACTAACCTTTACAAATTAGTATGGTTAGGTGAGACAAAAAAAAAAAAAAAAAGTTTGCACATAATGATCATGTGGTGGTAGAAAGACAAGGCCCATAATCTAAAGAATACCATTAAACTGTGGAGTCCAGAGGGTGGAGCATCATGCTATGAGGTCATGAAGGGCAGGTTCACTTTGTAAAACTGATGGTATCATGAAGAGGTTAAAAAGCTAAAGTTTGGACAGGAATAGATCAAGACAAAGCTTGGGTTCTTGCATGATGTTTATCTTAAAGCTTATTTCTGTTTAGTTCAGTTGTTTGTTTATGTTGGATAACTCCATTTCTAAGATAATGTGTAGCACGTCATTCACATTTTGTTACCACTGAAAGAGATTAGGTTAGCCAGTCATTTGTCTTTCTCAGTGTGAAATCCATCTGGAATTGTGGGGTTTGAATCCAAATATGAAGGTGAGACTAACAAGCCAATCACAGAGAAGATGGACGTGACGCTTTTGTCAGAGAAATGTAAGAATACAGGGTACAATCTGTAATTCAATCATTATTTTTTAATCAAAAAACCGACAACAGTTGTAAAGAGATTTGCGGACTTGGAACAGACTTTGACTCGTGACAAAAAGAAGTTGCATATGATGCATTGCAAAAACACCCGCCACCCAGACTTGTAATTGGTCCGGTACACAATAGATTGGGCATATTTCACAGAGACTGGCCCAATTCCAGATAGTTTTTTCGGTATTGAATACACACTGAGAAAACCAGATGGCTGACCAGGCTAGAAAGGTTGAAAAGCTCAAAATGAAAAAAAGGTATTTCACCTAAAAACTAATCCGAGTGATCAACGTGGAAATTACACACCATTATAATGGGTGTACCCAATGACATAGTAGTTAGCTGGGAAAGTTAGTTGACGTACTCCAACACTACCATCTTGAAACCACATAGACATGTGCATAAAGTTGTTTGCATTCATGTACAGCACTCATCTACAGTAAGAACTTCCTTTTGAAACAGAACGGAGGGAACAACCTTTGCTTATCGAGCTTAATGACCGTAGACCTTTTCGTCACCTCTCCCATAAACTGGAGGAAATAAGCTGGAGGAAGGAAAGGAGCAGCCCTCCTGTCAGCTTGTTTCCACACCTAAAAGAGCACTCCAGTCCATAAATGAAGATATACAGGGCAACATACAAAAACACCCAGATAAATCAGAAATTAATGAGCTTTTATGAGGTTATTACTCAAGAGAGGATTTTAATAACAGTCTAGCAGGCGTGTTTAATTGTTTTTGCAGTTGCGTGTCACAAACTTAGACCAAGCACACGCAGAGTCAAGAGGAAGTGTCTTTTCCCATTCCCCGCCCCCATCGCTCCTGCCATCCAGTGACAGCAGGATGTTTCTCCACCGATCCATCAACTTTACTCTTTAATTGGTCATTTTAAGTCCAGTCCTGTTTCCCCCGATGGACGCTCAGGAAGCAAACCTCCCATTTGATAAATTTGCTCAGTTTAAGATTTGGCAAAATGCTGCTTTTAAACACATGACCTCCACTCTTGGGGTGACTGAGGAAGTGTAATCTTTTCTTTCTTTTTTTTAATGTGGGAGGGATCAGGTGTGAGAGACACTCTGAGAACAGGCCTGGACATTTGAGTAACAAAACAGGCAACACTTAAAATACGCACCCTTTTTACTCCCTTCTGCCTCTCCTTTGTGTCTTTGTCACCCTCGCTGATATTTCATCCCCATTCTTCACACTATTGTTGCTTTGTTTGCAAGTTTGCGGAAAGACTAGACAAATGGATGATATGCAACAAAAGGTCCCAGGCGAGATTCTTTTGTTGCAATTACACGGCATACGTTCCAGCAAAGTGAAACTGCAGTCCGCCCACTCCCGCCTCTCCTGGACCGCTCCCAACCCTACAGCAAGAGGATAAATGGGCTGAGATATGCTGGCCATTATACATTATTATTCATAAGAGAGGGTGTGTTATCATTGGCACCACCTAACAGCGGCTGTTTAGAAAAGAGAGTGAATTGCTCCGGTTGTTACTGATTACACAATTACAAAATGTCAGGTCCTTTTTTGTTTATAAAAGTAGTCATAGCTGTGGTTGTGTTTAATATGCATTACATAAAATACCTCTAATTCTTATGTCTTAGTGGTAGTAGTGTCATTTAGCCGTACTCTCAGAACACTGACAACTACATTAGAGAAAACTACTGTACTTGTCAGAGTCACCACCAACAGGTCATTACTATGACCCACACACATTATTACCAGCTAATCTTAAATTACACTGGCTAATGGTGCATTGCGTGAGCTGATGTCACATTGCATTACTTAATGACATACACAGCGCTGAGACGAAGCCTGCGGTGCTACTTTAGCCAGGCTGACTTGGGTGGCTGTTTATGTTGAGGCAGTGCATTCCCCGTTCACCAGGCAACAGAGCGGTTTATGAGCAGTTACTCGTACAAAAGCGTGGGGCGGGCTGATTGCTCAGCTAATTGATCTCCACCAGAGATCACAGAGCCGGGCTCGTAAAAAGGAAGGGAACGCCCCCCATGACATCACTGCATGCTGCACAGCGAGGCGAGCTAGCGGACAGACTCATTCCCACAACCGAGAGGAGCTCTGCACAGAGACTAGGCAAAGTGGATAGAACAAACACACACACAAAAATACACAACTATTAATCAAGAGTAAGAAAGAACAAATGGATCCCATTAGTAGTGCGTTCTTCTGCTCCACCAGAGAGGTTTGGTGCATACAGATGACCTCATTAGACCTCCCAAAAATAATAATAACATAAACACAGAGAATGTTGATAATAAGCAGTGTTGGGAGGACTCCTTATGAAATGTAACAGGCTACAGACTGCTAACTACTCTGTTAAAGATACTATTTAAAACTGTGTTGAAGTTGTTCAAGATTTAGTGGAATGTATCTTCAGAAATGGAATACCATTGTCATAATTATGTTTTCATTGGTGTGTCATTACCTTAAAAAGACTTGTGTACTTCCTAATAACCAGTTCAAGTCTGCAGAGGAAGCAGGTCCAGTTCCATGGAGTCCACCAGGTTTCTACAGTAGCTCACAAGGGACAAACCAAACACCAGCTTTAATTGTATTTTCATGTTCTAAGTGGTCACCACATATTCTGCTCCCCACATTGAAGGGGGTTGTGAGACAAGAGATATGCCTAGTCACTTTTTAATTACTTTTTAAAAGATTTTTTAAATAATAAAGCAAAGCAATAAACCTCAGAATCCCTAAATCTATACATTTTAACCAATATAACAGTACTCAAATGTGACTTTATAAAATTAAAAATACAGAAAGTACAGAAATCATTTCAGATTATGAGGGAAAATATTGTTGAATTTCCAGAATTGGAATAAATCAGACCAGTCAAACATTTAAGCCCATACTGACATATGCATGGAGACTTTTTAGATGTATATAGATGTATTGTGTTCTCCAGATTACAGGCACAGTTCAATTAAATGACCAAACAAGAACACTGATGGTGACTTACCTTTTTACAATGTAGCCTTAACAGTTCTATTCCAAAAGATGAACCACAGTTGATTGAAGTTGTTGATTTTTCTTCCTATCCACAGGGAAATTCCAAGTTGGTCAGAGGTCAAGCTCAGTTATAGACACTCCCATGGAAGTGATAGGTAGAAAGTGTTTTGTCCAATGACCCAGCAGTGATGATGATGACGACAATGATGAAAATGATGATACAAAAGCTTAAATACACATTGTCTAAATTGAACATGTCTCTCTACACCTTTATTGCTGCAGAGGCCTAGGATTCAGGAGAGTTAATGAGCGACTGTGGCGCAGGTAGTAGAGCGGGTCATCCAATGATTGAAAGGTCGGCGGTTCGAATCCTGCGTCCAACTGTCCGCATGTTGAAGTGTCCTTGGCCAAGACACTTAACCCTTATGTAATTGCCCCCAGTAGTAGTGAGGTACTGCCTTGCATAGTGGCAGACCCCCCACTGGTGTATAAGTGTGTGCGTGAATGGGTGAATGTGAAGCTTGTATTGTAAAACACTTTGAGTATCATTAATGTGTAGAAAAGTGCTATGTAAGTACATACCATTTACCATTTTAATGTTGGAAACCAATCACTAAATGTTATTATTCTGACTAGTAGGGTTCTACTTACCTTAACATTCACCATCAGTTATATGGCTGAGCAAATTGGACAAATTTCTACTCAGACAGATTTCTTTTACCCAAGAATATGCTGAGGCTGGGGTGAAGTGGCAGAGCGAGATGGCTTTAGATAGCCTTTCATCATGATGATGACTCAATTCATTAACCTGGCTTATCCCTTTTCATCTCTTATCTGGTCTCAGGCCACAAAGTGCACTCTTGTGTGGTTTGGCAGCTCCTCAGAGGTGAAAGGTGAGCTGAGTGATGGGTCATTATGTTCCTCTATGTGCTGTTGTGGTTGCAAAGCAGACGTACCTCCCCAGAGGCAACCAAGGTGTTGCTGCCAAAATGGTCATAAAGGTGTCATTAGACTGATAGCATCTGTCTTAGTACCAGCAGTCACATGCAGCTCTGGTACTCAGTTAGCGTCTGCAATTGATGCTGTTTCTCAAGTAGATAGTAGAAATGGAACACCTTACTGGTCCGAGACCTAATATTATGGTGGTTTCTCAATGTCAAATAAGCCAGGTTAATCAAATTGCAAGTTGACCATGCAGCCCTAAATCTGCATTTCCACTTAACCAAATTTGGCAGCCAAATTTTCACATTTGGTCTGTCGGTACACTAACATGGCTGAGTGAGCGGATACACACTGCAATTAACCTGAGGTGGTTGGCCACCTGGGTGGGCAATGTTGTGGAGCCTGGAGACAAATGTGACATGATGAGAGACTAGTCATACTGGTCATTGACTTTTCTAACTTTTTTGAAGCATTCTAACACCAAAATGACATTTTCAGAAAGACAAATCAGGATATAATGACCTTTGATTTGAGCAACTTCCCTGAAAATTGTATTTAAAGCGGTAAAAGCCTCTGAGGCATCACCCATTAGTTTGTGAACTACTGTTTCAAAGCCTTGAGTTTGACATTTTAGCTGTTACAATTTTTTATTTGGAAACAACAATCATAATTAAATCAGGGTGAAGCTGGGGAAGAGTGAGGAAGACTAGCAGAGGTGAATATTTTGACTATTTCAATACCAGGCTGTATTTCTACTGTAAGGCTGGACATTGTAATCTGGGGTCTGTATGGACTGACTCAATTTTGGAGCTAGTCTCAAGTGGTCATTTGAGAAACTCCAGAGTTTGGTGTGGGCTTTTATTTACTCTGATAACATACTTAGGCAGTAGTCTGTCTATGCGAGTATTAAAAGTTACCAATTTTGTGCAACAATAGGCCAAACAGTTATCTAATAACACATACTTGTAGCTACTGTCACATTTTATACTAGCTATCATTGAATGTGTCATTGTCATTGAACATATCGCCTCAAACTTCTACATTCCATTTATCAGATGTGTTTCAGGTAGCGTAATGACATAGTGGTTAGCACTTCTGCCTCGTATTCATAAGTGTTCCCGCCCTGTCGGTTTCCTCCGCCATTAAAAAAACAGATGTGGATAGGTTAATTGGTGCTGTTCCATATGTGCTAATGCTAGGTTCTAATGCTAGGTAGGGTTGCCAGCTCCATGAAAAAAAAAAAATAAGGGAAACCTCATTGGCTGTGTCAGCCAACCCAATTTCCTTCACCCCTTCAGGGTGGTGAATTTACTTCACGTTTTATGTTTGTGTGAAACAATTTTTTAACAATTTGACTGAAACTTAAATTTAATTATACACATTTTTGAATGATATGAATACATAAAAAATAATTTATTATTAAAGTATTTTTAATGCAAAACAACAAACAACGGAATAAAACAAATATGTTTCTTTAACAGAACTCAGTCCTGCCTAGCTTAATACCACCTGAAATAGTAGAAAATAATAGAAAGCAGAGCATTCTTGTAATAGCACACATTTAGTGCAATAAGAAAAGTGCAAATAGAAAGTCTGCGGAAACTTGTAAAAATAACACTTTATGCCTCAAAGGTCATGACTGTACAGTTGTTACAAGTAAGAATAAATAAGATTGAACTCAAAAGCTCAATGCTACATAATATGGAAATAGTTCATTTCTTCCATTTGTATTTTGTCTGAGCTCTAGCTGCAGGAAGTAGTTGCTTGTCTTTCAGAGTTGCCAAGTAAAACTCTAACCAAGACATTTCATAATTAAGTGATAATTAGCTCACTTCTTATGAGGACAAAGGATTCAACAGTCTGGATGTTGGGGAGGTCAGCTGACTGAAGAACTTGCATCCACCTCTCTGCTGTTCCCACTCAACTGCTCGAAGCCCGTGCTCTTGGCACTGTCCCACTCCAAGACCTGAAAATCGGTGTCGTCTGAGTCACCCATGCTGGTTTGTTGTCAATTCCTGTCTACCACTATCTTCCTCGCAAGGAACAGTACCTTGACCAATGGAATTCTGTGTTGTCATTTGGTGTATGTGTGTGCTGTCACATTGGTCACAGAGCAGGAGAAGGATGGGAATAAGTTTACCGTACATCTTTATTTAAAGTGGCCTGTCTTTCACTAATTCCATTGACATTTTACAGACTGTTTTTGAATCTTATGGTAATATGGGACAAAGTGTACCCTTTTTCAGTTCAATATGGGACGTGTACTTTTGATGCTGTGTTCCAGGCAGGTTTTTGAGCCCATAAGTCATGACTTCAAGCCATGACTAACGACTTTGTAGCGTTCCAGGCAAATCATGCCAAACTGCCTTAGGGCAAGGAATTGTGGTGGCTAGATGTAAACAAACCAGCATGACAAACTGTAAGGGGCTTATGGTCATTTACAGTCATTTCTATGGCTTCTTGTTTATTTGAGGGAAACAGCACGAAACAGGGTGTATAAAGCAAGAAAAGCTGTTATACCTTTTATGTTGCATTTTTTAGATACATATTTGGTATTCGTTTGTTTTTGCACTCAATGACTAGAAACTAGCTAACACTAGATTAGCGGATGGTTATGGATAACATTTGCAGAAAAATAACATTATATACCATTCATTCATTCATTTTCTGAACCTGCTTTATCCTCATTAGGGTCATGGGGGTCGCATGGAGCCTACCCCAGCTACTTAAGGGCAAAGGCAGGGTACACCATGGACATTTCACCAGTACATCCCAGGGCTGACATGTAGAGACAAACAACCACTCTCACATTCATACCTATGGACAATTTCGATGAACCAATTAACCTATAAGTGCATGTCTTTGGATGGTGGGAGGAAACCGGAGTACCCGGAGAAAACCCACATAGACACGAGGAGAACATGCAAACTCCACACAGATGGTGCTGGGGTTGAACCCAGGACCTTTTTGCTGTGAGGCATGAGCGTTAACCACTACACCACCGTGCCGCCGCATACCAATACTTTGTTTTAATAAAAAATGTGCATATACACCTCATCCATGGGGGGCCACAATTCTTGTTTCGTGGGCTATTTGATGCTAGATCTCGGAACCGGGAGTACATCGATATAGTATGAGTTCACGGTGGGAGGTCATGGATTGGACTGCTGTTCCAGTGCATTTTAACTGGTAGAAGTGAGGAAAAACACAGGTTACGGGTTGCCTGGAACGCAGCATAAATACATGACAATTCCTTCTTTTCAAGGGATGGTTGGAAACCCTAATGGTAGGTGGCTATGTGTGTGAGTTAACCTTTAACATTTAATTTACTTGTAATAAAGAATGAAATGAAACACTAAACTATATGACCAGTCTTTCCTAATACATGACCAGGTACATTGGCTAAGTAGAATTTAGTGTCACAGTTTCTATTTCAACCAGTGCAGCAGCAGGTTCACACGGTTCATTAACTTCAAAATGGTTTTAAGAATAGTAATGTCTATAATCCTGGTCCTGTTCAGCACATGGTTTCCTTTTCTCTGTCCCAAAGTGAAAACAGAAGAAAGAAGTCTACACGCACAATACTGGCTTCAGTCCTGTTCAGCAGAAAGGTGCAGCAAAGTCAAGTACTCTCATTTCTCAAACATCCTCCTCCCTCTTATATGTGTCTTATTAAAACCATGTCACATATACTAACTCCTCATGTTCCAGCAGAGTTGTTTGTCTCAGTCGTGCCATCTCTTCTTTGACCTGATCAAAGAAAGAGCTCTTAAAATCATTTTGGTTTTGGCACACTTTTTTTGTTTTGATGCTGTATTTGTTTTTGCGACACCAAGGTGATGCGTTTGCCATCGATGAAGCACTTCTGAGAACTTGTTGCGTCAAGCTGCTCCGTCCTGTGCGAGATAAAAATCTGCCTCTAACGGCTCCAAATTTTTCTCCTTTCACTGTTTACATTTTTGCCTCGAGTAGACATCATCAAAAGCATTCCGGAAACTTGTAGAGGGATTCGTCATCTGGAGAGCTTGTTACAGAAGAGTTTTGTTGTTGTCCTCATCAAAATCCCATCAGCTGCAGGGAAATATTTACTATGGGGAGTGTGTCTACTGTAAAAAGCAGCTGAGGGTAACAGATCATGGCACTTGGTTTTTGTGTTTTTGCATCAATGAATCATATGAGCTTCATCACAGAAATTCCACAAACATTTACTACAGAAAAGGTCTTTTTATTATATGATGATAGCAATAAAATTTAGACTGAGTTCCTCCTTCAGAACTACAACTTTTGACTCGTTACACATTTTTACTCATCTATACATAAGAAAGTTTTATCCCCATTAAATGTATACTGCAGCATCTGTCTATTTCTTCAAATCTGGCACTCAAATTCACTCAGGGCTCATTTATGCACTCCATTAACCCTTTGATGCATGAATTATGACAACCTTAGTAAAAAAAAAATTTCCTGAATGTTTTTATTTTTCTTTACGCATGAAAAACAACAAAACAATGTGGTTGAATTTTTCTAATTAACTCATTTTTTATGGAGTTACAAAAATGTCTACTCAGCTGGACACCATGCATTTAATTTTTGAAGCAAAGAAACATGTATTTAAAATGCAATATCAGAAAGTTATAAACTGTGTAAAAACTATGCAATAAAAACATTTTTAATGCAGCTAATCTGATGTTTTCCTAATATTTTTAGCTACTCTAATACTAGTTATTACTCACCTCATAGAAATAATATGCAAAAAACCAAACAAAACAATTAATTACAGTCCTATAACATTAGCAACTGATTATATTGTGGAATTTTATGATGCATAAGTGTCCACTGTGTTGGCCTGATATGGAACTTAACCAACACAACCCATGAATATACAAGAGAACAGCCGGAGAATACCTGCCCACTGTGGTGACCAC
>JAPTGZ010000027.1:3721893-3732747 GCA_029814645.1 Fowleria isostigma | reverse complement strand
TTAAAGACGGTTAAATATAGAGAAAAAAATTAATTTGATAAGTGACACATATGTCACAGTGGGTCCTTATGGGTTAAATCCTATTCAATCCAAGCGTTATAATCTTAGGGAGAGAAAACAATAAACTTACCATCTTCAAGAATCTCCGATAAAAAGAAGGAAGATGAATTGTTAACAAAGTCCATCCCGGATATTCTTTTTGCACAGCTGGTTTATAAAGAGTATTAATTAAACAACGAGGGTAAAAGTGTTTTCAAACGGGCAAATACAAAGCAAGAAGACGAGAGCAGCATTTAAAAAATAAAAATAACAAGAAATAATGAAATAGAAGTAAACGTTTGTTGGGGGTGTAAGAGCCGGATGTAGCTCCCATCACCCCGGTACCGGCTCGGTTCTGAACACCGCGCGCTCCTCTGTCATCCAAGACTAACAGCGCACGAGACATAACGCACCTAACATAAAAAAAACGGCGATGACGTAAAAAACGTCCAAGCACGTGTGCAGAGAATAAATAATACATTTATCAATTACTGTTTATTAGTTATTGTATTGGTTTTGTCTTTGAGCCTACACTTTTTCCTAATCAAATTAATTTTTTTCTATTTAATTATATTATTATTCATATTTTTTAGTTATTACTTAAATTTCACTTCAGTGCTACTACTTAATAACCACATTTTTCACTCTCAGACGCTTATTGAGGGAAAAAAAAATGCTTTGCAAATATTTACTTTCCAGGTGAAATCTTCCATTACATTGCCTCTATTTAAAAATAAAAATTAGCTTTATTGGCGATGTTCATAGACACAAATAAGGAATTTGACTCCGGTTTGTCCTTATTAGCATTCACGTACAATAAATATATGATTAAAAGTAACCAATAAAAGTGAAAAAAAAAAAAAGTGCATGTAAACAAGAAGGGTTTTTCCTCATAAAGCTGTACAACTAATGTAAAGACCAAATTATATACACACAATAGTGCAAATACACATGAAAACATCTTACATTATTCAAATTTTTAACTGTAACTTACCTATAATGTTCACATTTTTGCTTCTGTACCAAATATTTTTTATTCTGCTGTTCGTTCTCCGTTTTTGCAAGATTCAATCCTTCCACTAGGTGGCAGCATTGCATGGGTATTTGAACGCGTCATCGACAGAAGAGAATTAAAAGCAGATGCCAAAAAAAAAGTGTAAACAAAGATTTCACAAGTGTGGGTTAAATGATGGGGGTTTGAGAGAGGTCAAAGGTGAAAGCAATCCAAATCAGTCACAAGAACTACTTTTAAACACTATAATCTGTTTCATGTTCATGCGTTTGTTCACTTTTAACATGGACTCAACCCAAATATGTTAAACAGGACAGTCCAGTCATATCTCCTGGGTTCTACTTCATCACTGATGACCAAAGTTATAATCGTTAACAAACACTAATGAAATATCGAAACTAAAATTCAAAAAACATTTGCGTTAACTGACATAAATAAAAACTAACTGAAACTGTTGTGTGTGTTTACAAAACTAACTACAACATACTGAAATTATAGATGAAATGGCTTTGGTTCTCATCTGTCAATCAATCTATTATTTAAAAATGGTATCCTTTGTTGACTTTTATGACATACTACTTACTCTGATCTTTCTGAATCCTGCACCTGACAAATAAGCCAAGATAGGACAAAAATTAAAACTACTTCTAAAACTAATACAGATTAAACTAAAACTAAGCATTTTTGAAAAAAGGAAAAGTAACAAAAACTAGCAAACCCACTGTAAAAACTAATTAAAACAAAGAAAAAGGTCAAAACAAAATAAAACGACTGTAATTTTAGTTTAGTTTAGTTTAATTTCATTTCAAGTTTATGCACTCCATGTACAGTGGCAATTTTATATACATGTACAATAATCAATACTGTTCATATACACCTTAGTACACTTGTAGAACGTAAAAGTCAAACTATACATATTGAATAATGCAGGAAGATTGTTCATGTAGAAATACAGAGACTGTACATGTAGAAAATACATGTGTGTACATAGATGTGGCAATTATATTGATGAACATTGTATGACTAACTATTCTAACCTTGTTTGTGACAAAAGAAAACTAACAAAAACTAGCAAACCCACTGTAAAAAAACAATTTAAACAAAAAAAGTCAAAATGAAATTAAACTAAACTATAATTTAAAATGCAAAGCTATTATAACCTTGTATATGATACAAAAAACTAACAAAAACTAGCAAACCCACGGTAAAAACTAATTAAACAAAAAAAAAGTCAAAAAGAAATTAAACTAAACTATAATTAAAATGCAAAACTGTTATAATCTTGTCTATGGCAAAAGAAAACTTACAAAAACTAGAAAACCCACTGTAAAAATGAATAAAAACAACAAAAAAGTCGAAATGAAACGAAACTATAATTAAAAATTGTTATTACCTTGTCTATGGCAAAAGAAAACTAACAAAAACTAGCAAATCCACCGTAAAAGCTAATTTAAGACAAAAAATAGTTAAAACGAAAGAAAACTAAACTATCATTAAAATGCAAAACTATTATAACCTTGTCTATGGCAAAAGAAAACTAACAAGAACTAGCAAACCCACTGTAAAAACAAATTAAAACAAAAAAAAAGTCAAAATTAAATAAAACTAAACATAATTAAAAATGCAAAACTGTTATAACCTTGTCTATGGCAAAAGAAAACTAACAAAAACTAGTAAAACCACTGTAAAAACTTATTAAAACAAAAAAAGTCAAAACAAAATAAAACTAAACTATGATTTAAAATGTAAAACTGTTGTAACCAGGTCTATGGCAAAAGAAAACTAACAAAAACCAGCAAAACCACTGTATAAAAGAATTAAAACAAAAAAAAAGTCAAAATGAAATAAAACTAAACTATAATTTAAAATGCAAAACTACTGTAACCAGGTCTATGGCAACAGAAAACTAACAAAAACTAGCAAACCACTGTAAAAACGTATTAAAACAAAAAAAAAGTCAAAATGAAATAAAACAACTATAATTAAAAATGTAAAACTATTATAACCTTGTCTATGGCAAAAGAAAATCAACAAAACTAGCAAAACGACTGTATAAAATAATTAAAACAAAAAAAAAAGTCAAAACAAAATAAAACTAAACTATGATTTAAAATGCAAAATTACTGTAACCAGGTCTATGGCAAAAGAAAACTAACAAAAACTAGCAAAACCACTGTAAAAACTAATTAAAACAAACAAAAAAAAAGTCAAAATGAAGTAAAACTAAACTATAATTTAAAATGCAAAACTACTGTAACCAGGTCTATGGCAAAAGAAAACTAACAAAAACTAGCAAACCCACTGTAAAAACTAAAACCAAAAAAAGTCCAAACTAAACAATAATTTCAAATCCAAAACTATCATAACCTCGTCTATGAGCAGCTCTTTCTTTCACAGTGTGGGTTTAGATGACAGGGATGCAGGGGCAGGTATTTGGTAGTGGTCTGTTCCGGGTGTAACGGGGTTGTGACAGGGGTGTCGTGGGTGACAGGGTTGTCGTGGGTGACAGGGCTGTTGTGGGTATGGCAGACACGCAGCTCAAACTGACAGGGAGGAGCTCCACTCACAACAGCAGCCAGACCCTCCCAGCGCTGTGGAAGGAAGCGGAAATAAACGTCGCAAACCTTATGCTAGTAGCTAGATTTAGGCTTCTAGGACGGGGTGTAGCGACAGCAGACACACATCGTTTTGCCGCTTTTCGAGAGGAAACAGTGAGTGGATAACTACGCGATAGGGTTTGGTTTGTTACGGTGGCAGCACAGAAACGGAAGATATCGAGTGGTGAGTTTTCCCGACGCTTTCCCTTGACGTAAAAGTTGTGTACTCTTCTTTTTTTTTTTCCTTCACGACGCAGGCTAGTCCAGTCCACTAACGGTAGCTGGGCTAACTGTCCAACTGCGCTAGCAACAACAGCTTGCGCTATGAAAAAAAAAAAAAAGGTGTTTTCTTCCTTTTCATATTTGACAACGTGAAGCCAGCTAGTAGGCCTCAAGCGGCAAAATAAAACACCCCGGGTTTACCGTCAACCGGACCCGTGTCATGGGTTTTTGTCATGTTTTTTTTCTCCCCTCCCGAGTTAGCTAAAATTCCGGGGGGTTAAGTTTGATAATCACACCGCATCGCAGTTATTGTTATCAGACCGTTAGCCGGCATGCTAGCCCCTAGCGTTCTAGAACACTGGGCGCAGTCTGTTGCTGGAACGGAATCGATCCGGCACCAACTCGAGTGGAAATGTTTAAAAAACAACGATGTACAACCCCCCCGACAGTGTTGAACGCAGTAGTTGTTGGAACCATTCAATCGTCACGAAAGACGGAGAGCCGAGCATTTCCAGAATACAAAGGGCAGCTGCAGTCAGCCTCCCCTGGACGTCAGATCCCCCCTCCTGGTCCTTCACTTTCTTCTGTCACCGATTCTGCTTTTGTTATTGGTTTATTTAAGGTTCTGAAGCCGAGGTTTGAGCTGTCAGATACGATTACTGTCACGTTTCACCACCGTCACTATTGGAGGACTTGATCACAAAACAGTCTCTCATCTTCTATGTATTTATGTTGCTAACGTAACAGAGGATCATCAGTATGTTTTTAAACAATAAGTGGAATCCACAAATGTAGCATTGGAGCAAATAGTTGACCACAGGATTGTTGTCGTGTTGTTGTTATTACCTAGATGGCTTTAATGGCATAATTGGATGCAGAGCTGTACTGGTGTGAGCTACTCAGAGCTGTATGGTTGGTGCATATTTGCAAACAACTTAATGAGATAATGTAGCTTTATCCATTTAATTCAGCAACTCAAGGTTTAGCCAATGTATCACTGTCAGCTCTGCTTAAGTAGGCTGCTGACTTATCTCTGCTCAGGCCAGGTGGCCGGCTGTCAAGAAAGTCTGCAGGAATTGGGCTTTGGATTTTAGTTTTTACTAGACAAAAAAAAAAGGCAGAATGAAGACCATGCAGACCTTGAGTTATTGTCACTTGCCTGTCATGCTATAATTCTCTTATCTTTCTAAACGATTATTTTCTGGAAAAGCAAAGTTGGGGGTGGGACTAAGTTAGTTTTACTCGTTGTCACTCCTTTTTGGGCTACTAGGGGTGTATATTAACCCATAAAGACCCAGTGTGACATTTGAGGCACTTCCCAAATTATTTTTTCTCTATATTTTACCGTCCTTAAGTGGTTTAACGCCATTTATTGTAATATTATACAATACTATACTACATACTGTGTACACACAATGTTTGACAATATAATTGCCACATCTATGGACACTTGTATACATGTACAGTCTGTATTTCTACATGAACAATCTTCCTGCATAATTCAATATGTATAGTTTGACATTTACGTTCTATAAGTCTACTTGTTCGTCTGTATGTGTGCAGTCTTTCCATGTATGTCAGTGTACACATGTATGACATGTGTATGAACAGTATTGATTATTGCCACCGTACATGGAGCGCATGAGCTCGAAATGAAATTAGACTAAAATTATCTTCTGTATTTTGTGACAGGTTTTTCAGTAAAAATTGGGTGTTTTCCAGCATTTAATTACTTATTATGTTGATGCAAAAAGTTTAGAGTAAAGTTGAGGATTATTCTATCAAAAACAAAGACAACTGAAGAGGAAAAAAAGGGAGTTTTTTAGCAAAATCTATCATTTACTGAACATAAACCCAGTGTGTTCATCGACTGTCATTGATCTAACTCCATGGGTTTTACTGGCAAATCAATGATGTCAAAGAGGATAGTGTTTCCATGGTAACTATGGAGCCTCTGAACGTCCAATTGGGTCATATCTGATGACCATGAAAAACTGCACTTTACACTAATTATTTACATGTATTTATGATGGATTAATGGATCAACAGGTATTTGACAGTTTAGATCAGTAGATGGTGGATGTTTGGGTCTTTATGGCTTAAAAAAGGTTAAATATTGTGAACTGACACAAAAGTAGTGCTGGGTCGTTATGGGTTAATAGTGAATTATTGTATATGTTTATGTGTTTTGTGTACACATAATGATATAATATATAATATTTTGTCTTGGTGTCTACAATCTGTTGTGTTTTATGAGTAAGTTTCTCTTTATTAAGTACATTTGTGTTCTCTATGTTGTGTTAAAGTTAGTTTTGGTGTACTAATAAATGTTTACCATTTATCTGATATAGTTGCAACTATAAACATTTAAGTAGTGAAACTGGGGGTGGGAGGAAATGAGCTTTACGTCTCACTCCCTTTTGGGCTACTAGGGGTGTATGTTAATGGTGATTTATTTCCTCCGCCAAGGAGGTTATGTTTTTGCCAGCGTTTGTCTGTCTGTTTGTCTGTTAGCAACTTCACGCAAAAACTACTGGACAGATTTTGATAAAACTTTCAGGACATGATGGAAATGACACAAGGAACAATCGGTTAGATTTTGGGACTGCTCTGACATTTCACTCCTGTCCAAATGCACTAATTTGGTTCGAACGGTGCTAATTATGGTCTCTCCTCTCTCTTCCATGTGGGTGTGGGCGGGTCTACCTGCGCTTCACTGAGCTGTGTGTGTGTGAGGAAGGGGGAGGGGCCAAGTACCGGGGCAGTCTGTCTGTTAGCAACTTTACTTTAAAATATATATATGTGAATGTTATGTTACTTTTGTTATTGTGAAATGACTCAATATTGTACATACAGTGCACAAGCTCGAAATAAACCAACCAATCAATCAATATCCTGATATAATATTGTGATTCCATTGCTTTTATATATTTCAAAGGCTACCTGTTGCAGAATTAAGGCTGCAATTAACTATGTTTTTCATGATTTATTGATTAATCATAGAGGGGATAGATAAAGTTTGCATTGTTTGGTTTACGAAATAACAGAAAATGTCAATCACTGCCTCAAGAATGTTGGCTTTGATCAACAACCTAATCAATCAAACAAAACGTGTTCATATTCATCCTGATAAAGAAGTACAAAATATTCAGATTTAGGAAGCTCGGACCAGAGAATTTTCACTGTTCTTTTAATGAAAATAGTACTCATTGACTGATCACTTCTCGGAGTTGTCTGTGATTGTTGGAGCTCTCTTTAGAAAACTTTTAGAGCTCCGAACTAACGCTCACTCACAGCCTGTGCAGTATGTTTTGTGTCTCTCTCATTAATTTGTTTGTGTTTTTTGGTCCTCAGGTACCTTACTGTGACCTTTATGTGAGGTCCAAGTCCAAAAGCAACGGGTCACAGACGGGAGGAGAGACTCGGAGGAAAAGCATCTTGCCGCCGAAGCCCGGATAAGTGTTTTTATTTTGTACTCGGTTTCCCCCCCCTCCCCCAAAACACGACTACAGCCAAGCACTTTCCCATCACGCAACTCGAACCATGGAGGCCATTGCCAAATACGATTTTAAAGCCACTGCTGACGATGAGCTTAGTTTCAAGCGTGGAGAAATCCTTAAGGTAAGAGGCACAGAAGGTTTGATTTCATGTCTTGTCTTCACTTATCAAGAAAAACCTGAAGGTGTTTTTTTTTTCTGCGAAGTGGTTTGTTCTCTGTAAAAATCAACAAAGACGACAAAGCCAGTGAAAAAAACATATTATCAAGTTGTTATATCTAAAAAATAATAGCAATGTTTATGTACATATTGTATTTTACAATGCGTTACACTTTCCAAATGGTTCTTTATAGCTTACACTCACTAGAAAAGACAAATATCAGTGTACTTGGTCTATATCCTAAAATTTAGAACACAATCCGACGTCATATGATGGAGCACATGATAATCGGATGTGGCAGCAGAATAACAGATATTTGGTATTGGTCCTGCGACCTGTTGTGTTGTGTTTTTTTTTTTTTTTATTTGTTTAGAGTGTTGTAAATGTTCTGGTACACTACAGAATGATTAAAGAGGGGAAAAAAAGATGAAAGTGTTGTATAATTTCAAATGAATTAACACACTCTCGGTAAAACCCCGGCCTTGTCCAAATCCTCAGGCGCTCAAGCTTATTCAGAGCCTCTTGCCTTTGCCTGAAAAGCACTCATGTCATTTTTCTGACCTCGGCGAGATAGACAAGATATCACTAAGTACGCGCTGCAATTTTCCTACACCGTGGCTCCCTTTGGATTTAAATGCAGTCATTTTTTTTTTAATCCCTCTGTTTCGAGTCGCAGCCGTGAAGGGCAGGGGAGCAGAGGCGACAGTGCATTAAAGCAGAGATAAACGTTCATGTTTGCCACTATTTTCCAGGAGAGCATTTCTGTATAACATATGTTGTTGTTGTCGGTGGTGGTGGTGTTTTTTTTTTTTTTTTTTTTATGTTTTTTCAGTAATGCATTACTTGAAAGATTTAATGTCGGTCCATATTTTACATTGAAGGGCTGCCCGAGGTTAAGTGCAAATCTCCTTTTGGTGTGATTATAGTAAGTACAGTACTCAACTTGAGTATTTTCTTTGTTGCCTGTCGACCTGTTTTGATCATAGCCATCATTTGTTTTGATGGGCATCAACTGCTTTGTCTTGTCATGCAGGTAGACGGAATTTTGTTGCAACAAAACAAACACTTTGTGCACTTGTAGCAAATGTATCCATGTACAGAATGAAAAAGGGCCAATTTTACTGTTACTTTGGCATATGAACTACTTTTGAGAGGGATTGTGCTGATCATGTAAAAAAAAAAAAAGAAAAAGATAAGCACCATCATAACTTTTCTACTGGGTTGGCATTTGATTTAAATGGCCTGTTTGTCAGTGTAATTATAGTATTTTGCAGAGAGAGAAGCAAGCACGTGTTGCACTAGCCTATGAGTGTGCAGGATTACTGTTGCTGGCATAGGTTGCTACGCTAGTGAGTTTGTTTCAGCCTGTTTATAGTGATACTCCAGCATCCGTCCAACCTTCAGTGTTAGGTTCAGTGTTGCAGAATTAGTGTAATGTGTTTTCTTGTTGAATTAATGAAGAATTGCTTTAAAGTGTAAAGCTGCGGGGCTGGCTTCTGATCCCTGACGTGCAACTGGAGTCACAAATGATTAAGATTTATGCCACTGTGAAAATGTTATTGATTGATTATAAAACTCTGTTGAAAAAAAATTAGGTCACTGCATTGTGCATAATTAATGGAGTCGCTGCTGCTGTTTGTAGAGGAAAATATCAACTAGTGTTGACTTCATCTAGAGCTGTGTTTCTCAATGGGGGTGGTACTGCCCCCCCCAGGGGTTGTGTGGAACGGGAAAGCTGAGACGGGGGGTGCTCAGGTACAAATTGGGGTATTAGTCATACAACATCGCTGTCCCCACTCCCCAGTGTAAGGAGCCCATGTCTGACGTATAAAGACTCCCACAGAGTCGGGCGCGCTGGATGCGTGGACTCCACCTATACTGTCTGCGAACGTTTGAGGTTTCATAGTCAAGTGTACCAATCAAATCATATCGGCTCAGTGTCACATTTAAAACAGGTTGATGTGAAGACTTCATCAGTGAGCAGTCTATTGTATGACACCGAGTACACGTATGTGGAGTCCACGTGGACGTAAAGAGCTTTGTGCAGATGTTTACGGCTGACGTCCACCTCGAGTACGCATGGACGCCCGCAGCGTCAAGTACGCCCGACTCTGTCTGTCACCTTATTTATAGAATAACGTACCCCACCCCTGTCCCAAATTTATTTTCGGGGGCGCCAGGTGGCCAATGATGGGGTCAGGGGGGCTTTACCTACTGAGCTATATAACCCACCACCACATCCTCCACAAACAGGTCTGTCAGTCATAATTTTTTCAGGGATGGGAGGTAGCAGGAAGCTCTTGATGCCATTAGTCGGTGTTTGTTCAGAAAACACTGAGAAACACTGATCGAGAGGTTGTCAGTAACGATTTGGAAATGATGATAATGTCAGTCCAAAATGATGCAAAAATATGGAGCTTCTAATAAGATAAAGAAAGCATCGTAGATAGCTTAAAACTACACATACACATTTTCTAATAGTTTTCTTTAATAATGTGTATGTTTGGTTGTGACTTACATTTTATATGGGATGATAAAATTGTGATTCTGATTGCAGTGCATAATTCTATGTCTAAAGATAGTCATCTGATCTTTTGGCCAGTTTGACCAGCCATATAATATAGGATCATCAGCAATTAGTAAATCATCATCCCTGACATCAGTACACTATGTTGTATCTGTGAGGGGGCCTTGTTCAGCCCAGGCATTTTGAGATGATGCTGTACATAAAAGATAAGGCTCAGCAGTTGGGTTTGAGTTTATTCTGAAGAGATCAATGCTGGTGTTTTTTCTAAAATCCCATGAGAGTGATTTGAGCAGGTAGGCGTCTTTTCTCACCAGCGAAGACTTGAGGGAAAGGGAGCGTGAAGCAGCAGAGGAAACGCTGGGCTAAACATGAATCATTAGGAAATTTGCATATCAGAAGATGAAGTTCTGTACTTTCCCTCTAACTCTAACCAGCCAGATGTCTTGATGGAAACTCTAAAGCTTTTTACCAGATGGCAAAGGTCCAAATAAGACTTATGTTTTTGTATCTAGAGAATACACACCTACTAGTCCAGGTGTCATGAAAAACCCACCACCAAGACATGGAAAATAAGTAAGCAATAAGCATCCTGTTTGTTCCTCTTTTATCAGTGTCTTTTAGAGCAAGCGTTCCAAGGAAGAGTTACAATCCATGACCTGAATGACAATTTATATCACCTCTTGTACAATGTTGGCTGGTCACAACCAAACGGGAACAAGTCTTCTCCTAGTTTTCCAAAGGTCCTATTTTTTTGGGGGGTTTTTTTGACCAGAGTTTTTGCGTGAGTAGGAAGTATTAGT
>JAPTGZ010000027.1:3574208-3587550 GCA_029814645.1 Fowleria isostigma | reverse complement strand
AATGGTATTACTGTTTAACTTGCAAAAATTAAATAAAAATGTATTCATACAGTAGCTAACTAGCTGGTAAGTTAGGTACTAAATGTTAACTATATAAGCCATAAATTCCCAATAATTTTCATAAATTCCCTATAATTCCCATTATTCCCATAGAAAGTTTTCAATTTGGAATATTTCCAAAATTCCCCAGCTTAACTTCCTAAGGAAAAATTCCAGAAAGTTTCCAGAAATTTTCCACCCCTTTGCAACCCTACTTGCCATACAATAACGTCAGTGATTGTAGATGACAAAATATTTGACCGTGTTTGTGTCTGAAGGTCTATGGCAACAGTTTCACCAGGTTCTACCACAGAATTGTGTCATTGGTTGTAGTAGTACAGTATTTTATCTTAAATTCTAAATTATTGAGTCAGCATACAAACAATTGACTCATTTCAACATTGTTAAGGAACATTTTCCTTAGATGAACTTGGTATTTCTTTAGGTGAGCGAGAAATATTGCAATATTATCGTTATCACAGTACTGTACGCCCATATCGCAAGTTTCGCCAATATCATGCAGAACAAATCTCAACATATATAGAAGAAACATTCACCCTAAATTAAGTTAGAAGTCAAGTAATAGTGCATTTTCAAAGACATTGTCCAAAGCTGGACCAAGCTGGCTAGTTGGCTTTATCTGTTAAATTGTGCATCTAAGTCAAAGTGACTTTCACCTCAATAAGTACATGTGGCTTACTGAACTACCCCACCACAAAACACCTGACGAAAAAAATGTTTTGTTTGCATTTCTTATTCTCTTTGGTAGTAATTTCTAGATTTTTTTTTCACCACACTTACTAATATCAACTCGGAAAGTGTCAAAAATCCCTAAGTTAATTCTTTCAACATAGTCATGATGTGCTACCACAAAATGTTTAAGATTTGCAGCAATAGATGAACAGAGGTTTTGATTTTGTAACAAATAATTCATTATTTCATATTGGTTTAATTTTTCTACTGTTACCATGAAGACACAAATCAACCATTTGGTTGAGCATGTTTTTTTTAAAAAAAATATTACATATCTAATTTAAGTTTTTGTGGTATTAAATAATACAATTATGTTCAGGAGGGCCTCTTATACTGTGATATGCCAAAACCAGCATTCATGTCTTTCCTATTTTCACCAAAAACAGTCCAAATATCTTTAGTGATTTGCATGCTTTTTTGGCTCAATTCGGTTCAGATAAATTTGGTACTCCACTTATTGAAATACACTGACTCAAAATGTGATATACCGTATGGTCGAGCAAACAGTTAAAGGGTTAAAGTTTTTTTTTTTTAATTTGTTATAGTCAGTGCCTCCCATTGAGCAGACTAATATCAGCCAGTACCAAAACCAACTTATGCTAACACCTTTTTTTTTTTTTTTTAAATAAAAATTCCTGTTCATATTTTTTTTAAATTCAGTGCGAGTGATGTGCAACACATCCACATAACTTTACAGCTTTATTATCCAGAAAATCAACAACCAACATTAAAAGGCTTTAATTTCGTGTGTGCTGCAAATGTTTGATTGTGTTCTATCAGTGCATCGATGCAGAAGGCATTCTTACTTTGCATTTTGGTGTACAGAAATGTGTTTTTGTGTAATAGAGGATCAAGCAAGCTCAAGGGGTGCATCTTTGATTGTGCTGTCGTACTTTCTATCGCATTTATCCACTGAGAAGAGAAAACAGCTGCAGTCAGCCGTACATCTGCAGCGCTGTTCTCAAGCCTGTGTGGTATTCTACACACATCAGCTGTACTCACTGAGCCACAACTCATCCTCAGCTTATTTAGTACACAGACACAAGCACAACCAAGTCTCTTTATGTGCATTTCCTTTATGCTGGATATTCCCCCTGATGACACCTGAAAGTTTCTCTTTCACTTCAGTCATTACTATGCTGTACGTCAGGGTCAATTACAGTTTTCAATGAGCTTAAATGAGTGTGTTGTATTGAGCCTGGATGAGTCATGACTCTGTATTGTACCATACAGCAGCTTCACCGCACCCGCACGCCTTCTGAGAGCGAGTGTGTCTCCTCGGCCTCAGAGAAGTGCTAATCCTCCTGGGTGGTTTGGGAAAGACCGTCTTCAAAGGCCTGCTCTCTTAACCTGGCTGTGATGGTTAATGGGTCAGAATTGGATTAGCGTAGACTGTGAGGGGGGAGCTCCAGTGAGAACTAAATTGATTCTTGTCCGCGGGCTCCTCTTCTGTCATTCCCTTCTGGCAGTTTTCCATGCTGTCACTCCTATCTCCCTATTTTTTATTTATTTTATTTTTTTTCAAAACTGCTTTTGGCTTTGAAGTTAGAAACTCCACTTGTTTTTTTTTTTTTTTTTATCGGCTGCTTCAGGCCTATTCAGTATCAGTCTTCAGCGATGGTTGACTGTAGATGCTCTTAATTTTAATCAGGCTGTACATGTCAAACTTGGCACAGCATTATATTTAATTCTTTAATTGACCGTCTTATAGCCTCATAGCTCAGGCTGGACAAAAGCTTAACCCTGTAATGCCAAAAGTATCATATTTGATACATGAGTTTTGAGTATTTTTTCCTTGAAAAACCTGATGTATACAATTAGATACATGCAATACATTGATAATCCACCAGAGGGCAGTAATGAGTTCACCAGAGGCCTTTTCAGTGACACTTCAAGATGTCTTCCAGACTTTCATTAGTCATTGCTGGATAATAGTAGCACTGGAAAATGTTTGGAATTGCCAATTTGTTAAGAATATGTTTATTATATTATGTTTTTGTTTGCAAAAAAAGACCCAAAACATACGTATTTGACCATTGAGACCCGATGTGTCATATATGATACAAATTGCCCTAACTCATACATGAAAATTGATATTTGAATTTTTTGGGAGGGGTTGTTCAGAAGGACCAATAAGGGTTCCAGTTTAAAAGAACTAGAATTATCTGTCAATTATTTAATGTTCAGGCTTTACAGGGTTAAGAGTTGATGAAGATGAAATTTCTATATTCAATAATTTCCATCCATAGTTACTGATCAAACTAACATTTTTTCATGACCAGAAGAATAATTAAATTTAGCAGTTATTGAAGACGAAGGTGAATCAAATGGATTATCAGCGCAAAACACACCATTTGGTAATTTAGTCATTCATTTAGCCATTATTTTTCTACTTAAACACAGATCTGTGAATAGAGTGTGTTCACTGATGCTTAAATCGGCAGGAGGCAAAAGCCAGGGGGAAAAAGTTCCAGAAACTTTCACATACACATCTTTTTGCAACACTCTCTCCTCTGTCCAAAGCAAAAGACTATAATATAAAGATCAGTGATGTGGTTTCATGAAACTGTGGCATAGTGTTGCCAAAATATCATGGCTAGAGGAGCTGCCATGTTGCTTTTTTTGACAATCCATGAAGTAGAGCTGTCTGGAGTGTTAATAACATTAACAACAAGAAGTTATAAATCACATTAAAGACTCCTACCTCACTGAAAACACTTATGGTCGACGTGTAGCTTGGATCGCGGTGTAGATTCTCCTCGCCTCCAAATGGAGTCGAGAGGAGGCTGAAATTTTTAGTTTTCAAAATAGCCCTTCAGATTTGGTGTTTGTTATTGTTCATTAATTTATTTTTTCAGGTGAGATTTGTTTATGCTCAGTTTGATTAAAGAACTGAAAGTATTGACACTGAAGTTGCATCTACTCCAAGTTCAAACAACTGATGGTAGAAACGAATATAAATCTAGGACCATGTTTTAAGGCTCAAGTGAAAGTGAAGAGCATTTTTGTTTTTAATTTGCAAGGTTACTCCACATAAATGGAATGTTAAGGCTAATGAAAAAGCAAAAGGAACGCAAAAACTATTGCCTTTTTGATTCTCAGCTTTTCTTCTTGGAGCTTATTTGTCATTGATAATAAGGAAATAAATCTGGCCTTATAAGTAGCGCATTAACCACAGGAATGGCCTTGTCGTTCCTGAAAGCAGTGCAGCAAGGAATGGAGCAGGCCCCAAAGTTATTCTTCTAGTATCTACCAATAATAAATCACCGTGGATCACCTCAGTTTATTTTTTTTTTTTTTTTTTTTTTTACTTTGTTGCAGCATTTCCAGCTCCACCATCACACCAGTTTGTGTGATGGTGGAATTGGGGTTGTAGTTCCTGTTGTATTGGTACAAAAGAGCCTTTTCCTCCCATCATTATGCAGAACAAGGACTTGTCTGTCCCATTCAGTTTTTAATTCATGATTGAAACTGTGTAGCGCTTCCTCCTTAGTTGTTTTGTAGGGAGGCCTGTAAATACTATCACCTCTTTAGTGTGTCCAGATGAAATCACTCAGCAAGTTTGCACAGTCTCATTACCTCTGATTAATGTCTGTCTACTAGGGTTGCTTCCTCTCCCCTAGAAACAGCGGTGGAAGGGAGGGTGGTCTGATTGACCGCTCCTGCCCAGCTGTCTGAAGGAGAAGGGTAACCTGAGATTAATTCTTGGACGTGCCGGCTCTGCTTTAAACCTGGATGGACACGGGCTGATACGATTAACTCTGACTAACCTCAAGCAGATGGGTATATCTTAAGCCTACAGTGTTAGTGGTCAGAGGGTGGGGGACCGGGGGGGACGTGGGGGTCTTGCAAAAGCCGCAAGACACCAACAGCTGACTGGAGGCGTCTGTCCGTGCCTCGGGCTTGACGTTTGAGCCCCTTCAGTCCTCTGAGGAGACAGGATCAGAGGAGAGATGTTTATATTCACACTGGATCGCATTTCAAATGGCATCTCCGCTCAAGTTGAACAAATACACCACAGGATTCCTGCACAAAAAAAAAAAAAAAAAGTCTGACTGCGTTTGAACAGAGAAGCAAATGTGATGTTTCAACACTAGGCTTTCTGCTCCTTAATGCTGCTGGTTTACATGTAGAACAATCCTAAACATGTGTAGAGGCCTGTAAGGTAGTCACTATTTATTGTCGGATGACTCTTGAGATTGGCCTGCTGATGTGTAACCATGTGGGTGATAAGGAAACTGACTTCCCAATCCGAAACCAGGAGTGCCAGTCAGAAATTACTAGGTATTTGATGATTCATTTGTTTCAGAAGCTGTGGTTACGAATGATCAGTGATCTAGTCTAGTATTTACTATTACTAACCCTACTGCTACATGAGAATCATTTTTTGGACATTATAGACCACTTCAGAGTCAATGTCATGGTCTACATCACCGCAGTTGCACACACACTCTGGTGGCAGAAAAACACTGTATATAACGGAGGTAAATGGAGAGATTGGAGTGAATGGTGAGAAAAGTAGAGGAAGAAGTTCTTGTGCTCTAGGTTTTCAGAATAGAAATGCTAAAAAAAAAAAAAAAATCTTCACTTTTACAGAAAACTATTGTTGAAGACACTGTTTGAGGCAAACTGTGGATGCTCATGGTTGAATCCATTAAATGAATGGACTGGGCTGATGAAATTATCCATAATTTACAGCTCTGCAGTGCCCATTTTATATAAGTATGTATGTTAAACAACACTTACCCATCCATGCAAGTGCATTTGGTTGTCAGTATAGAGTTGGTTGACTAGTCTATGATCGCCTGTGCCTTGTAAAACTGCGATTTATGTCCTTGTCAGTGACTAGGGAGCACGGTCCTCAACACACAACAAATCTCAGTGTTCAGTATCCTGGACATGACTGCATTGTACAAAGTTTTTTATATATTTCAACCTGTTATATGATCTTTGTGCTTTTAAAATGAAGGATCAAACAGGTTCACTGATAAGTGACATGGGCTGCGTATGTGATTTTTCTCCTGTGAATTGTGCAAATTACCGGGGCATTCCTACCCTTAAAAGGTCTGGTGCAACAAAGGCATCAAGGGCATTGTATATCTTGAGCTTTTCTTTTGTGTAAATATCTGATTTTTCAACAAGTTATAAACACATGTCCATCCACCGTAGCTTTGGCCATGTCATTGGCTCCGTGACCCACCGAGCTGCCGACAGTGAGTATGGATCAGGAAACCCCACCCCGCTGCTAATGGTCAACTTATCTTTGTAAGACCTTGTCTCTCATTGAAAGACCATTAAAAAAAACAGAGAAGGCCTCTGTATCCTCCATAACTCTGTTTCTATCCTGATTTTTGTGTTCCTGACACCGGCTTCCATGTAGTGTTGACACCACAGCTGTCATTTTATACCACCAAGTAGGCTATGCCCACAAAATACATCATCACTGTTTACCAACATCAAAATGGTCTATTAGGAACATTGAGTTTGGTGACAGTTGTATATTGTGCAAATTTAGTAATATTCTGCTGTTAGTTTGAGTAAGGTGAGTGGCACCTGTGGACCAGCTCTAGATCTAAGCTCATACCTTGATCAAGGGCACCGATAGGAGAATTGAACTAGCATACAAGTTTTTGTGGCTGGGTAACCAGTGGGCCTGTTGGAAAGCAGCACAAACATGATGAGAACATAAAAATTTGACATGGCAAGGCCCTGCTCCAGCCACGAGTCAAACCCTGTGTTACTGTGAGGTGATAGTGCTAACTGCTGATACTGTATTGAATATAGCAGTATCAAGAATTTGCTACATGTCATGTAATCAGAATATTTTTCATGGAGCGGGCTGGGATGAAAATGACTTCACACTGGTCAGCAGTAATGTCTCCAAGTGATGGTTGGGTATTAAGGTGGGTTAGTGGGTTTGCAGTAGGGCTGCACGATATTGGGGAAAAAATTACATTGCCTTTTTTTTTTTTTTTTTTTTACCTCCGCCAAGGAGGTTATGTTTTTGCTGGCGTTTGTCTTTTAGCAACTTTATGCAAAAAACTACTGGACAGATTTTGATGAAACTTACAGAACATGATGGAAATGACACAAGGAACAATCGATTCGATTTTGGGAGGGATCCAACATTTTATTCTCATCCAAATGTGCTAAATCAGTTTGAATGTCTCTCCTCTCTCCTCCATGTGGGTGTGGGCGGGGCTACCTGTGCTTCTCTGTGTGTGTGTGAGGAAGGGGGTGGGGCCAGGTATGAGGGCAGTGTGGTGTACGCAGTCTGTCTGTGTCTGTCTGTTAGCAACTTTATGCAAAAACTACTGAACGGATTTTGAGAAAATTTTAGGATTTTTTTAAAGGACTCTTTAACGTTGGGAGATAGAACCATTTTCAGCATTTGTGCATATAACTCCACAAAAATTAAAAAAAAAAAAAAAAAATAGTCAGAGCACTGATACAAATAAATGTAGGATTATTACTTTGGTGTGAGTTACAATATGGGAGGATTATCATGGTTGGTGAAGGTCTGCGCTCTCTGAGTGCTTTTCTAGTTTAACAGTGTGATATATATTGCGATGTGAAAATATACCCAGGAGGATACAATAGCTGTGTTGTACCAATGTAAAGGTTCAAACAAATCTTTATTTTTGGTGATTTTCTCCTGTTCATTGCTCTTTTTTTTTTGTGTGTACCAGTGACTCACTCCAATCTGGTTAAGAACGATTGTGATTGGTGGATCACCGTGCACAGTGTGTTTTGGGTAGCCTTGAAAATTGAGAGACTATAGTGAGTTAATTTGCCTTCTACATTTGCCTGACCTGAGAATGTGACTATTGTGCACATGTACATTTTGATGACGATACTGAAATGATATATTGTGCAGCTCTAGTTTGCAGTAAGTCACTTCTGTGCTTTTGTACTGAAAACCAATGCAACAATTTGGGGTACATATTTACTTTCAAAATAAAAGCCCAGATTTTTAGTCAGAATGAGAATCATGCCTTATTCTAAATATTATGAAAGACGGCAATAATAATAGGTCTGTCTTTTGAAGAAGGTAGAAATGAGGTGATTGTGGTGCTGTGTTTGCACATTTCAACACTGGCATAAAGAAGCAGAATTTCACCAGCCACTTGAATGTATTTCAGGGTGTGGTGTATCCATTTTGGGCTTTTAATTTAATTGGATGGTAACTCTTGTCCCCACTTAGACATAGTAGGTGACGGTAATGTCCCATCCCCTGTAATATGGAAAAAGAGTGAGAAGAAACAGTAGTCCATTCTCAACCACTAGAAACACTACCAGCAAGAATCTCCCTCTAGATATAAGCACTTTATTCAAAGATAATGGAAACCCAATAATTCTTATTTTCAGGTGTTTTTACTGAAAAAACATACATAATTTTGAGTTTTATGTTCCAGTGTGATATTCTGCACTTAATACTCCTTACAGATTAAGTTACAGATTTTTAACAATGCCTTTTTAAGGCATTGCTAACTAATATACACAACTACATAAGGTAAACTGCTTTGTGAGAACAGTGTCGTCTTTGAAATGATGGTACAAGTTCAAATTTTTTATGCCTGTAAATGCAGTGATTGTCAAAATAACCTCAGCAACACAAGCTGTGAGGAGTTATTTCATTGGAGCTTTGCTAAATTTGTGGTGGACGTGATGACACATGGCCTGTAGGCACATGTCATCCGCTTTAAACATGACTTCTACCACATAGTAAAAGCTGTTTATGGCACGCACCTGCACACAGCGGCATTTGTCCATGGCTTTGATCAAGGGACCACCATTGCATCTCAGTGAGACATGAGGACTAGTTCATGTCAACAGTAAATGGATTTACAAACACCTCATCTAACAACTACAATTGCATTTGTCTGTTTCCTCTGTGATTATCAACACATTTGTGGATTCTTTTCAGCGGCAGAGAGACCTCGCAGTCCAACACATTTATTGGCAAGGTTGAAGTATAGAAGGAAAAATATGGCTGGGTGGTAATGATGTAACACTGCTCCAGAAATTGTGAAATCATTCCTAGAAACTAAAACTCCCCAGGACCGGTGGGGAAAATGAACCGGGGAAACAAAGCCGCACTTCTGGCAATTAACACCACAGCCCAGATCCAAACCGGTTAGTGGTGGTCCTGGAAGTTCTGTTAAACAGGTTGGTACTATCCGCCCCTCTCTCTGCTGAAGCTCGGTCCAGACTGCTGCTGCGTTTACTCTCCTCCATTACATCAGAGCAAACAAGAGAGCCAAGAAGCTAGGAGAGCTGAGCAGCCACTCAGAGGTCCTGTCCAACAGCACTGCAAGCTTGCAGAAGCCTGAGCTGCACCACACTCTGCTTTGCTCACTGTTTTGACTTCTCACTCAGCAGCAGCAGTGATGGCACTGTGGAAGACTTTACTCGCCTGGATGACTCTCCACTGTATCGCACAGAGTGGAAAGACAGAGTGATGTGCTATACAGGGGGAAACAGGAATGCCACTAAAAATTGCCATTGTGGCATGGTTTCCCCCCACTATTTGGAGCTGAAAATAGTTGGGGTGGACTCCTCTATTATGCAATTACAGTGGACTGTATCACAGAGGGAAAAGGTGACGTGAGATGGATGAAATGTTCTCACACTAAGAATGTTGCCAGCCACTTTCCTCTCACATGTATATGTGCGTGGTGAGTTTCCCCATGTAGTCAGGCAGGTTTTTATTCACAGGAAGATAAGTACTTCATTTTCCTCACTTGTAACGATTGTGCATCTTTGTATCTGCACCCTTTGTTGTCATTTGACGACCGGTTTGTTTGGAAAATTCTTTGTTCAGCGACAGTCTCGGCGTGAACATCTCCCACATCTTGTCATTTTACCGTGTGAAGGAGTTCATCTTATCTAGCAGTCTTCATGAAAACTGCCAGCTTCACCGATCATTTCACATAAAATTGATTCAGAACAAAAGGTTTTACACGCTGGCCGCTAGAGCTTTACAATATATCGTTTGAGCATCGTCATCACAGTGTACGTATGTGTGCGTAATAGTCACAGCCCAGTAATGTAAGAGGTAAATGAACTCAGTGTTCTCATGTAATTTCAACCTGGGTACCTGACATACACTGCACACAGTCATCCACCAGTCTCAATCATTCTTAATCAGTTTGCCCTGCACATGGAGTGAGTCACTGGTAACAACATTGAAAAATGAGCAACGAACAAGAGAAAATCACGCAAAATGACAACGAAAATCACCAAAAACAAATAAGAAAATCACTAAAAACAAAGAAGAAAATCCCCGAAAATGAAGAAGAAAATCCTAGAAATCAAAGAAAAAAAATCGCCAAAAACAAAGGAAAAAAATCACCTAAAGCAAAAGTGAAAATTACCAAAAACAAAGACTTGGTGCCAAAAGAAAACCGTCAGTTATGTGGAATTATTTCGGCTACAGAACGATGATATTGAAACACAAGTTCTGTGTCGACAGTGTCTTACACTTGTTAAAACGACAAGAGGAAACGCAACTAATTTCTTTGACCATTTACGTCAGCACCACACAGATATTATATCCTCCCGAGTATTTTTTCATGTTGCAGTATATATCGCAGGGTCCAAAAAAAACATCACAATGTCACTTTTTTTCCAGTATTGTGCAGCCCTACCTGCCACTTGTTTGTCGTGGCTTCTCTCCCAGATATAACAATGTGTAATAATGACAGGGTTTTGATGTGCAGCTTATTATCTCTGTATAATACCATCTGGTAGAACAGGTCTCTGCTTCCTTTTGAGTGTCAGTAGATTTCTCATCACTGATTTCAGCAGGTGCCGAGTGTGATGTATAATGATATATGGCTTCTCTTAGTCACAGTCTTATGGGGAGTAGCTGTTGGGGATAGATTATGTTCCCCGTCTTTGTTTTCCTCTGATTCCTGTTCGCTCTATACGTGTCTGGTCACTATGATTTCATGCAACAGATGTCCCCAGATGTCCTTTTCTTCAAGTGTGTAACAGGAATCCTGGGAATCTTAAGTTTTCTTGCTTTGCGGTGTTTAATGCATATCACAAAGACCATGCATTTCTTCTGATATGTTTCCTCTCCGGTTTTTGATAGTTGACAAGCTTGGTCTTTCTTCTTCTTATGTAGGGGCACATGTGAGATGAGGCATGTCTTTGAATCACTCCAGATTCTTTGAAACTTGGAAAAGAGGGGATCAAGGTCTTTTTTCCCCCTTTATGCTTTTTCAAGTGTTCCTTTCTGTTTTCCTCTAAGTAAAATGATGCTCGGGGAGATTTTGTTACTCTTTTTCCTCCCTAATTTTCTAAATCTTGGAAATTGCAGGTCTGTTTAGAGGTATTAGAAGATTTTCCTGGCAGTCAGTCGTTCCATGATCACTCTGCTACTAGTGACTCTAATATCTCTATTATGTGACCAGAAGACGTCTTATCAGATTTGCATATTACATTAGTGGATTTGCAAAATAATAAGAAGCTGCCAAAGCGGGGAGATTTCCCAGTGCCTAGAAGTCAATTTGCCTTAACCGTCTTTCCATAGCTAGCCTGCACCCCGTGAAGAGTTGGACAGAGTTTCTGAAATTCTACACGGCTTTCTTTGCTATACTACTGCCTGACAGCAGCGAAGGGCTAAAGTTAAATGGTGTAGCCAGGTCTTTAAAAAGTAACCCACTTTTGTCAAGAAGAGGGGAATGGAATCGGTGGAAGTGTGGTGTAGTTGTCTGTGGCAAATGCACTGGGCAACCACATAATGTAGGGGCATTTTTAGAGGTTGTGCTGCACCACTGCATACTTACAGGACATATGTGTATCAGAATCAGGGTTTGCTAGCAGTTGCTTTTTTTTTTTTTTTTGCCGAGGGAATTGTTTAAAAAAAAAAAAATAATAACTACCCTGTACTCAGAAGAGGTGATGACCCACCCTGGACCCTGGGTACATGAGTTTGGTCATTTTTTTGTTTGAGTTTTTCCCCCACTTAATTTTTTTTTATTGAGAAATTTTTTTGCAAATAAAATTACAACAACAAAAAAAAAAAAAACAGTGTTGCTTTGGCTTATACATTGCATTCACATTATTAAATCCTACCATCATTCCGTGTTCTGTAATCAGTCCATTTCATCCATTTTTTTGTCCATTTGTGTTTCTTGTAGTCGCGGTTTGAGAGTTACTTTTTCCATTGTGTATATTCCTTCTATGATTGTGATCCATTGGTCTTTTGTTGGTGGCTTCGTCTTTCCCCAGGCCCTTGCCTTTTTACCCACCACTAAAAGTATTTTTTACCAAATATAGATCGTTGCCCACTACACATCCATCAGACAGGTTACACAACTACAGTACAGTTGGAATCTCATATCCCAGTATGTGTTGGTGTCTCCCAAAATACAGTTATTTTGTGACATTTCCAAAAAATATGTGAGTGATCTATGTCAAATTCTCCACATTGTTTGAGTTTTTATTGTGTTATGATATAAACAAAATCACAAACACACAGTTACCGCCTGTCCTACCCCCAGCCTGAGTTGGTGAGTTTGGGCAAAAAACAATGGCTTTAAAACTTGTTACACTCACTTCACTTCACCTGAAATGATATAACGAGAATGTATGTCACATTTTGTCAAGACAAATGCTCTGAGCGTATATTTAGGGCTTTTACTTTGAAAGGTAACATTGGAAGCGGTTGATCTGCTGTTGGTTTTGATGGACATATACAGCGACAGCAAACACTAAAAAACTGAGGATAATTGCTTGCCTTAGTAAAAGTTGTCCCAGTTGTCTCTGCTTTATTTTGTAATTAAATAGATTAACGGCTAAACAAACAGAGGCAAAATTTAAATGTCTTTCATCTGATACTTAATTTGTGTGAAATTTGACAAACTGTCTAATGTTTTTATCTATATGACTAAACTCTAACTTCTGTTTTAGTGTTTTCAATATTTGGTTTAATGTTGCGTAGTGTTGAAAGCGATAAATATTTATTACTGACGAAGTTAAAGATGTTATGACATTTCTAAATTTCCAATCAATTGACTTTAAATTTCAATAAAACTGAAATCCCTTGTTATTATTATTTAATGTTTGTTGGTTTGTTAGCCTAGGTGATCCTTCTAGAAAAAAGATTTTTATTACTGGACTGCAGCAACTTCAAAATGGCCTAGTCTGTATTAAGGATGTAACAATTATCAGTATAACGATTAACCACTGTAAAATTCCTGACAGTTAATGTTATCGTTTCAATTCTAATTATCATCAAAACTGTGATCGATTACTGCACTTTGAAAATCCCCAACAATACTTAAATACTTACACTACTGATTAATTTCCATGTGGTTGTATTGTTCTTACATCCTCATTACTTTGTTTAATGTCGGTGTACACACATTTGATTTCTACCAAAGTAAATACAGGAGGTCCTTGGGTTACGAACTAGTTCCGTTCCAACGCAGGCAGCGTAACCCGAATTTCCGCGCAAGTCGGATTTTACCCTTAAATACCCCCCCGGCTTTACTGATGTTCGTCGGCGTCTCGCCTTTCTCCGACCTTTTGATGATAT
>JAPTGZ010000027.1:3526785-3544989 GCA_029814645.1 Fowleria isostigma | reverse complement strand
CGGGCCTGGATGTGTCATATCTGGTCCCGTCGTCACTGGGCCTCGGGCGGTTAGAGCTGAAACAGTAGCCACTCCCCCATATTGACTCCTTGAATTAATTTCAGGACACATTCATATTCACAGTACTAAGAGAATGTGGACATATTTGATGTATTTGAGACCACCTCTGAATGCGTCCGAGTGTATTCACACCTTGTAGTAGACATGTCCACTTATACTAATTGTCAGGAAGATTTGGGTTGATTTATAGTTTGGCTTGGGGCTAAGGTTTGTATAATCATTATAATTTAGATCTTTGTTCACCACTCAGCTGCTGGTTTGTTCCTATTGGAGCTGCACAATATACTGTTTGAGCATCGTCATTGCAATGTACGTGTGCACAATAGTCACATTGAAGATCCTGCAATGTAGGAGGGAAATAAACTCAACTTGTTCTCATCTAAATTCAAGAGTACCTGACACACACACTGTACGCAGCAATCCACCAATCACAATCATTCATTTTGCTGAAGTAGATCATGCCCCTGCACATGGAGTGAGTCGCTGGTAACAACATTTAAAAATGAGCAACGAACAAGAGAAAATGACCAAAAACAAAGAAGAAAATCACCGAAAACAAAAGGAAAATCACTGAAAATGAAGAAGAAAATTATGAAAAACAAAGAAAATCACTGAAATTGAGGAAAATCACTTAATACAAAGAAAATCATCAAAAACTAAGAAAATTACAGAAAACGAAGAAGAAAATCACCAAAAAGGAAGGAAAAATCACCAAAATCAAAGAAGGAAAATCACAAAACTGAAGAAGAAAATCACCAAAAACAAAAAAAAGGGCAATATATATCACAGGATTTAAAAAAATCACAATGTGGATTTTTTCCAATATTGTGCAACTCTAGTTCATATGCAAGCAGTGAACCCAGAGGCTGTAATGGAATTAAAGACCTGTGCAACACTGCACTTTTCTGTAGTCCTTAGATGAACACAGCTCGTCTGTTGTCTTGAGTCACACTATGATAAAACCAGAGCACAAAGAATGCATGTAAAAGGACACAAAAAAATCCCCAAGGAACATAGAGAGGCCTGCTGGCCCACTGGGAACTGCTTTTAACCCTTGTATGATGTTGAAAAAAAATGACATTGAGTATGTTGAGGGTCATTTTGACCCGGTACTGTGTAAATCCAATGAAAACAGTTAAAAAAATAGGTTAAACTTATACAATAACAACTTTATTTTAGATTATATTAAAATTTAGAAAAGAGACATACATTTTTAATTCCAGCACTATATTTAAGAACTGTTTAAAGATTTTCCCTCTTCACAAACATTTTTTTTTTTATTTAACTTGCCCAATTTTCTTAGGTTTTTAATGTTCAACATTTTCAAAGTTCTCCACATGATGGACAGAATGTATTTGTGTTTTCTGCAGATGTAATTCTGAGCCAAAATGCACTACAACGTGCCCTCTTGGGAGCCAAAACACATGCTAAAGAGGCCTTTTGGGTGCCAAAATGCACTACAAAGTGCCTTCTTGGAAGCCAAAACATGTTATTTTATCTTTTCACCCCTGCCATTCAAAAACTGTTAGCATGCCACAGCTACTTACCCACATTAAAGAGCCTGGGTCAAAATGACCCATAACATCACCTTTGTGTAGAAATGTCTGCACGGACATGCCACTACACATCAGAGTGTCCAGATTTGACACTAGTTCATGACCCTAGATGAGGAATAGTCACAAAATGTCATGAAGAAACAGAAAGGAGAACCTATAATTTGGTCAACACAAAAACTGAAATGGGTCAAATTGACCCTTAACATAATACGAGGGTTAAACATTTCATTTGTACATGCAGTATTTACCAAACCATGCAAGTAATGGAATATTGTTTTGTTAAAGCTCTTACATGGTGGTACTCTGACACTTTAGTTATTATAAAATACATCCATGTCATTTACACATTGTTATATGTGAATAAAATACAAGTCAACATACAAACAATTGGCTTATTTTAACATTGTTAAGGAACATTTTTCTTAGTAGATGAACTTAGTATTTCTTTGGATGAACAAGAAATATTGCTATTATTGCAATGCTGTACACCCATATCCCATATCTCAACTTTGCCAGTATCGTGCAGCCCTGGTTACCAGTATGACAGTGTAGTCAAGGTATGGCTCTACTGACCTCACACTTTAGTTTTATTCACCTGTCAGCGATTCAAATATCCAGTAATTCTCAATTCACATCTTCATCCCCTTTGCACATAGATTTTTTTTCACATCATTTAATACAAGCACTCACCTAAAGCCAGACTCTTTTTGGTTTTTTTTGTTTTTGTTTAGAAAATTTTTCCAGCAACCTGAATATGGCATGTAATAATAACATTAGCATTTTTATTTTAGTGTCAGTATCTATATAATCCACCTCACTGTGGTGTCTGTGATAGACTAAGGCTAAAGATCTTCACGTCCTCTTTATTGATCAGGGCTGTCTATTAATGATTGCCGATGTTAGCTCCTGAAGAATTTATTGTAGCAGAACAAAAGCACCAGATTTCCTCTGTCATAGTAGTATTTTATTTTGTTTTTCACCCTTTGCTGTTGAACATATAAAAGTGACTGTAACCCAGAACTTGGTGCAAGAGGCTGACATTTCAGTACCACTGCATCAGAGGCCAGAGGATCAATCTTATCATAATCAGAAAGTTATAATGATGCGTAGGCTGCAAACTCCAGAGCTCGCCATTCTGCCTACAGAAAATGAATCCATTTACATTAATTAAAGTTTGACACGTAGCTTCAAATGTATCATCTGTCATCATCTTTGTCTACCAATCATGAATGCATAGTGGCGATGAAGCCTGCAGTCAGCGGCATTCGGCTGTTCTATTTCATGAAGACACATTTGAACCATCCCTCCACACTGAGCGGACACCTGGACATTGTTTCTCTCTTCTGGTCTCTGGCCCAGTTTGAGACATGCTGATTGTATGATGCATTCAAGTGCACCTTAAAAACTCCAGCTTGTAAGTTCAGAAAACTATACTCATAGCCACAGATCCTGTTTAACCCATAAAGAGCCAAACAGCCTCTGGTGACCAGAATCATCTACTGATCTAAAATGTTTGATAACTTTTGATCCACTAATTCTTTCAATATATGTAAATAAATGCGGTTTGTCATCTTTTCATGGTCAGTAGATATGACCCATTTGGACGTTCAGAGGCTCCGTAGTGAACAAGAAAACAGCATCATCTTCTGCAACATTGATTCACCAGTAAAACCCAAGGAGTTTGATAAATGACAGTGGATGAAGATACTACATTCAGTTATGATATCTTTGCTGATAAAGTCACTTTTTCTTCAGTTTCTCTGGATTTGCTCTGATCTTTTATGAACATCTATGTGATCAGTAAATTAAATATAGAAAATACATGATTTTCATTGGAAAAAAAAAATCCAAAATACAGAGGATAATATTATAATAAATGTTGATAAATCATTTACGAAAGGTTAAATCTACAGAAAAATTTCTTTGGGAATAGTCACAAAAGTAGCACTGGGTCTTTATGGGTTAAAGCAGGCACATTTAGTGCAATTTTTTCTTCTACCTTCACTGTAGCATTTTTTAGATTAGATGATAATTACCTGCTAAAATCAAATAATGGAATATAGGCCAATTTTAGAAACTCTAGAAAGAATTCACACCGTTAGATAAATGTAGTTGCTGACCTCTGATATAAGAAAAGACAATTAATGGCCTCATTAGACCAGACATAAAAGTGCATCTGCTGTTAATGAATGTTTGCTATGAATTGGGGGATTGTGTGGGAGAATACATCACTGCAAAACTTCATTTGAGGGAAAAAAATCTGGATGTCTGTCCGGCATTAGAGCTGCCTTCATCTACAGAGTTGCAGTACAGGCCAAACTACTTACAGTGTGTCTTCATGCATTGGAACCTATTACTGTGTCATTTAATTTACTCACTTCATTACTCTCAATTCTTCTCTTAATTGCAGTTATTTATGAGATGTCAGTCTCATGCTGTTACAGAATTATCTGACTGCTGCAGCCCTAATGTTTAAATGACTGTGTAGGCCGTCTTCTCCTAGCGTGATAAGAAGCAGAGGTTAATAATACTATACTGCTGTATTGGAGCTAAGTGATGGAGTTTGGAGTGGCTCCTTTTAGTGTCCTGTCTCCCTCACTAGGTCTGACAGAGGCCAGACCACGGTGTGAGAGGGGTCAACACTATGCCCTGCCAGAACAGGAAGCACCAATCACCATCACCCTGCAATTACACTAAAAAACCATCTCATGTCAGAAGCTAAGTGGATAAATGAGACGGAGGCTTTAGTGAATGTCTCTTAGTAAAAGCAGTACCAGGCAGCTGTAGTTCTGACACAGAGGTCTGGAGTGAGTTTTCTGCATGAGGAGCTGGTACCTGCAGCACTGTAGGCAGAAAAGAATCTCACTGGTTTTCGTAGAAGCCCCTGACACTGTTGTGTTCCTGGAGGGACACAGGAAACCTGAACCTTGTGCCACAGCTGTGAGTGGTTTGCCTCTGCATTTCCTTTTCTCTCCTGGCCTCGTCCTCACCCTTTAGTTTTCCTTTCGGTCTCCTCCATAGACTGGCAACATATGTGCTCACACACACACACACACACACACACACACACATAAAATGCCATTGTGACTAAACTCCCTCTATCTCCGTCTGCCGATCTAGACAACCGGTCATTTCACACAGACATGCATAATTGTGCAGCTATTTAAGTGTAAGCATAGATTTGTTGTGTTCTCTCTGTTGTGGTCTCCCCCTGTGAGTATTTGCCATTCTTTTGTTTTTTGTGTGCATTTAGCAGCAGTTGCAGTTCTCCACAGACCTTACAGAGGGAACTGGGCTGACTACAATATCTGTGTATAATTGTAGAGTGTCTTTGCTTGACTGTAACATTTATGTGTAATTGTAGAGTCTGTCTGTCTGTCTGTGAGTATTTTAATGTATGTACTTTTATGAATCTCAAAGTGTTACTGTGCTTTTCTGTGTACATTTTTACTGTCTGCCTGTGTGTGTTTTCTGTTTTCTCTGTGGCTGCTGACCTCCGGCCAGCCTTGTAACGGTTTGACCAATGCCTGTTTTGGTCGCTGTTTAGTCTAGACAGACATCCTGAGCTGATCTGCATGACACCCAGACAACAGAGAGCAGATAGTGGCATTTCTCATGTCTGCAGGCAACTTGGACATTATTTTTGTCTGTTTTTTTTCTTCTTCTTTCCGCCTGATCTCTCTCTCTCTCTCTCCCTCACTCTCAAATTCCGCAGACTTTAAGAACTTCAGACAAAGAGTTTCCAGACTTTGGCAGAAGTTCATGTCCATGCTAAGACTGAGTGGAATAGTGCAGGCTTTGTACTGAAATTTGTCAAATGTTTGACCTCTGCATTTGAACTGAAGCCTGCTCTGTACCGAGGCTCAGTGAGATTTTTACAGCCTGTGGCTGTTCCACAGACCCAACCATCTGTTCCAGGGCACAGCCAAGCTGTGGTCTACAGACAGAAGAATGAGAGGCAGATAATGAGGGAGAGACTGAGGGATCGACTGAGTGATGTAAACGATACAGAGCTATGGGACTTGTCTGAGGAAGAAATAATGTGTCCCAACACATGGAGGTTTAAATGTATCTCCTTAAAACAGATGAGCGTCCCCCCCCCTTTTCCTTGTCTACTCTTTCTTTCATCTCCGCTCTCATTTCCTGTTTGTCTCATGATGTTCTCCCTCTTTTCCTTCTCATCCCTTTTCTTCTCCACACTCTCCAATTCCCCATCTTCTTTCTGTTGTCTCCTGAACAGACCAGCGGCTAGACTTGAACAAGCTCAGTCCCAATGACAGCGACACAGTCAGAGGCCAGATAGTGGGTAAGTACGAACAGTCAGTGGGAATCTGTTTGACTTGAGAAGGAAATGAAGAAATAACACCAAATGCTCAGTGGTTTGAATGTTACATCTCCAAACATTTGAGATATGATTGGACAGTTCTTAAAAATCTTATGAAAGCAATATTGGTTTTATAAAACAGTCTTGTATATCTGTTTTAATGGGAAAAAACTGTATTTGCTGTAATAAGTACAAAAGACACTGATAATCCCTTCAAGTTCTAAAAAGACAACACCATATGTGATTTGGAGTGCCAGAGGTCATCAAGAGAGACCCCATCTCTAATGTTAAAGACACATTTTTGATCAACGTAGATGAGACAAATGGAAAACCAAGCAGCAGGGTGTGAAATGGGTCTTGAACTACATTAATGATCATCTTACAAAGGTCTTAAAAATATTTAAATTATTTGCAATTGGCTTGACAGTTTATGATATAATAAAGGATCTAGCGTGACTTATCACATTTTATTTTCTTTCGCAAGCAAATGTATGCAAAATATTTCTTATTCACATCTATGTACATATATGTGTGTGTATATATGTATACATATATGGCTGTAAATGTAACGAATTATTGGTTTCAATTTACACACAGCTATAATGTAGTATTCATCATTGATGTCATACTACCAGACTATCCCCCCACATGGAACAAATAAAGAGCTATATAAAAATGCAACATACCTTTAACCAGACCCTCCAGGGTGCCATCGAAAAAACTGAACCCAATTTCTGTTACTCATAAAAGTATATTACTCCATTTTGTGCTTCGATAAAATATCTGCCTGCACTGTAATCTGCTGTCTAGTAATCCTAGTGTGCATCTGTCTACCATGTGCTGCTGCAGTGAGCCTGCAGTCTAGGGACCGGATAGGCACAGGAGGCCCTGTGGTGGACTGCAGTCGGCTGTTTGACAATGATCTTCCAGATGGGTGAGTTGTTTGGGGGAAATCTCTTATCGTCTCACCAGGGACTTTGTTTAAGGCTTTTGCAAATCCTACACAGTGACTGCTGCCTTCAGGTGCAGGAGTTAAGATATACAGAATATAATATTTGCCTGTGGTGAGACAGAGCAGCGAGACACAACACTGCAAGATGGTTCTGCTTAACCATGTCCGCTCACTGCTGCGTCTGTGTGTTTGTGCTGCTCAGCTGGGAGGAGAGGAGGACCGCGTCTGGACGAATCCAGTACTTGAACCACATCACACGCACCACACAGTGGGAGAGGCCGACCAGGTGAGCGCACTCTGTAGCCCACAGAAACTCAAACCCAGACCTCTTAAATTTAACAACTGCAGGTCTATGAGAAGACCTCAGCTCTGATCTCCCAAAGAGGGTAACTCCATCCAAATGTAGAGTGGGCTCCTCGAAATAGGTGTCAAACAGACTGTTCCAGACAGTGAAGTCATAGAGCTGGAAAAAGCGGAAATAGAGGTGTCTCCTTCCCGTTCTGTCTTACTCAGGGTACTTTCCTCACTTTCACAATCACAGGGTTCCCACAGATCCTTAAAAAAGCCTCGAATCCATTCATTTAAAAATAAGACTTTGAAGCCACAGTTACTGGCACTTTCTAATTTAAATATCTAGAAACCACTGGGCCTACCTTAAAAATAAATTCTTCACTTGTGTACTTATATCAGATATTTTCCAGGGTCCAAAGTTAGAGAAACCTGTAGTTTATTCCCCATAACAAATGTTCCTTTTGGTTCATACATTAAATTTGGTCCTCTACATTAAATTAACATTAATCTTCAAAAGAATGAAAAAATATATGGCACTAAAAGTGATGGGAGTAACACCATAACTAAATAAAATAGTGACCAAATTCAGTCACACAGTGCAATGGTTAAGGCATTTGTTTGCAAATGTTGTTGTCTGCAAATGTTTTGACCATGAGTTATCAGGTAGCAGAAATGTAACTGGTATTAAACCATCTTAAATCTTCAGCCTTGAGTCTTAAATATAAAATGGAATTGTATAATTTAACATTGCGTTTCAAAAACATAACTGGCAACATCAGGTTTTTAGAAATAACTTACTGAAAACCTCTCACGCTATCATTACACGTTACTAACTTTAGCATGTTTCCGTAGCTTTAACAGCTATAGTGTTGCCCCGTGCTATGGTTGCATACAGTAAGTGTGCTCTCTCCCTGGTTCAGAAATGGTATGCATCAAATAATACAAATAATTGATCAATTAAAAGGTCTGTTATGGGTTGGAATGAAAATGTTATTATTTAGTGAGAAATTTAATGCAGTCGGTGAAAATATTGTTGTTATTAAAAGAAAAAGACCCAGCCATTTTGATATCAAATTTGTTTCATTGCCAATCAACATTAAAGTGATTTACTTGCATGTCCTGATGATAAATAAAGTGGTTAAATTCAAAGAAACCTAAATGACACATCTAAGGGTTTGTTGGTCTAGTTCAGGGGTGTCAAACTCATTTTAGTTCAGGGGTCACATGCAGTCCATTATGATCCCAACTGGGCCAGACCTGTAAAATAATACTATTATAACATAAATAATATCAACCCCAAACTTTTCCAATGTTTTGGAGTAAAAAATTAAAAATTACATTAATGAAATTAAGGAAAACTTTTACATCTGCAAACTATCCCCTAAAAAATTATGAACAACCGTACATTTCTTAAGAAAAATAAGTGCAATTTTAACAATATTTTGCCTCAGTTTGTCATTTACACATGTGCATTTCAACTTCCAGATCACAGTGGATCTACAAATACATTTAGTGAAGATGGAATACTGTTAAAATTGCACTTACTTTGTGTAAGACATTTCAGGTTCTTATTTATTCAGATTATTCACATTTTTTGTGAAAACATAGTTTGTAAATGTAAACATTTTCATGTAATTTAACTTTTTCTAAAACAAAGACAAAATTTGGAGTTGTTAATAACAGTATTTTACTGGTCTGAACCACTTTAGATCATATTGGTCTGTATGTGGAACCTGAGCTAAAATTACTTTGACATCATTGATTGTTAATATAAGTTCATCCTGTGAGTTGGATTAGTAGCCTGACCAGCCACCCCATGTTCTTAGTGTATTCAAAACTGAGAAAACGGTCTGGAACTGCTTCATATGCTGTGAGTTATGCCAGATATATTTTATCTGGGCCAATCACATGTCTTGGGGGCGGGTTTTTCGCAAAGCGTCATATGCACCGACTTGTTTTTGTCATGAGTCAAAGTCAGTTCCAAGTCCACAAATCTCTTTACAACTGTTGTCGGTTGTTTAATTAAAAAATAAGAATTGAATTACAGATTACACCCTGTATTCTTAAGTTTCTCTGGCAAAGCGTCACATCCATCTTATTTGTGATTGGTTTACTCTATGTCTGTTAGTCCTGCTTTCATATTTGGATTCAAGCCCACCAATTCCAGACCATTTTCTCAGAATCAAATACACTGAAAAAACAGGACGGTTGGCCAGGCTATCGGATTAGCCTCTTTGGTGGGCCAGTTTTAGCCCACGGGTCGTATGTTTGACTTCCTGGTCTAGTTGGTCTTAAATTGAATTCTTCTTTCTGTAAGACACTGAGTTCCTACCAATCTGGACCTCAGGCAACATTTGATGATCTGTTTGTGTGGAGGGTCCTCATTTCTCATCCTTCATCTGTTGCTTTTTTGTAGCCTCTGTTTCACTGACACCATTAACTCACGGTTGTGTTGGTTCTCTCTTAGACCAGCATCTGAGTACTCCAGCCCGGGCCGGCCACTCAGCTGTATTGTTGACGAAAACACACCCATCAGCACCAACGGGGCCACGCCCACCACAGCGTTGCCAGCTAGCGACGGCGACCAGCGTGCCCATGAGAGACGGGTCCGCTCCCAGAGGCACCGCAACTACATGAGCAGAACCCACCTGCACACGCCTCCGGACCTTCCAGAGGGATACGGTTAGTGGGAAGCCACAGACTGAACCTGCGCTGTGTATATAAACACACACACGAGCCACTGAAGAGACGAGTACAGTGTTACATCTACAGCAGGCTGCCTTACAGCTGAAAAAAGATAAACGTATAATGTATACGCATCATAAAGCTTTATTAGTTAGCCCACATTTAAGGATTTGCAATTGTACTTTGAGTGGTATATGGCCTGTACATATAGGAAACAGTCAGATAATAGCAGACACACTACAATAATGTGTTTCCATTAGGATTGTATTTTACTGCACCAGTATGGAACCCATGGGTTTCAGTTACATAAAGTTACCAACACACATACAATGCATACTTTATTAATAAAATAACAACCTCTAATCAGTTTGACAAGTTAAAGCTTCAGTTTTTGGGCGTCACTGGGCAAAACTTCCATATTTACCTTTTATTGTATTATAATTGAAGTGGTTTAGGAGGATATGAGACATCTGTAACTACTCTTTGCTGGTGTTTTCGGGCATAAAACCCACTCTGTGACACAGGCTATATCTAATCTCAGGTGTTTTCAGAAATGCAGGGGGCTTAAATACATGATTGACAAGTGTAATTACCAATCACTGATCAGATTCTAACAGATGTGATTGTTATTTCACTCATCATCAACATAAACTTAGACATCCCCTTCACTTTTCTAAGAGACCTGCTGAAGGAAGATGAATTTACTTCCACGGCTCCAGCTCTGCTCTCAGTATCCTTAAACATCATTCACCACTGATGGTGGAGAAATTGTTCAAATTCATACTAGAATACCCACTTATTTTTTCTAGGCTGGTATTGATTGTCTCTTTTTGCAATACAAACAGACAGTCAGTATTCTGAGGCGATACATGAGTGTCAATTATTTTTTGCAAAATTTTGTCGTGGGGGACCATAGTGTACTTGGCATTAATAAAAGTCATCCTTGTCTACAAAGGGGCCAAAAAGTATTATTAGGCTCATTGTTTCCCCTTGAAATTTTTGTAGCAGTGGTGTGGTGTGGTGTGGTGTGGTAAGCTAGTAACACTGGGGGGGGGGGTCTGAGGCATGACCCTCAGGAGAAAAATTTTGTAAAATAACCCTTTAAATTGTGACTTTTGGTGAGTTTTTTAGAAAGAAATCAACAAATCACCAGATTCAACTTAACTTGAACTAGTTACGTCATTTAAGGACCATTGGAGTATTTTGTACTGATTTTTAACCTACTGTTTTGTCCCTCAACACTTACTGTAGATGTAGTTGAACTGATGCATGATGGGATATGTTGTAGGTGAAAAACCGCATGTCTGCACGTGAATTTGCATGCGGCAATAAAGATGACATAGAACTCTCAAAAGATGGATTCCAGACCGTTTGCTTCAGTAGCATAGGCAGAGAGGGTAAGGAGGGAAGAGGTCGGTTATGATGCCTGAAGCTGTAGCCAAGTTGTTTAACTAGCAGCCAACAACTTGAAATAAAATGTGGCACATCATGTTATTTCAAAGTCAGTGTTTTGTTTTTGTGTTTTTTTGCCACCCTGCTGAGAATTCAGCAGCAGTCCGGCGCCACTGCAGAATGTATATAGGAGAAACCCTAATTAGGCTATTGGCTTATTATAAGTTTTCCCACTCAAACACTAGTTATTACCTGCAGGATCCTCAAATAAATATGTAATGTACATGAGCAGTGAAAAAAACAGTGTAGTGTTTTTTACACTGTGGAACTAACATTTGCATCCCTTATAGCTAGAACATATTAACCTATTATATATGGATCTTAAAGCTAAATGTTTTAGGTCATATCTAGGAATCTGCCACAGGACATTGTGCAGTGTCTGTTCCATTCTGTACATAAAACATGAAATGGGCAGAAGATGGCAGATGGACTATAATGCTGTTAAAGAGGGATTGGAAGTTGAGCTCAAATTATCTGCACTACTAATGCACCCTCTGAAAATACCCTCATAGGAACACTTCACTGAGTTCAACCATATGCATTGAATATTTTGGTGCATCACAGTGTGTTTATAATCCCTCACAGAAGCCATCCCTACCTACCAATCTGCACTGTGTCATCAGTGTAATACTCTAGTGTTAATTGCTTCGCCTCTGCCCTCCTCTCCGCTCCACACTGGGCTCAGTAACCCGGCTAATCTGTGTCCTCATTCAGTCCAGCAGCGTTCGCTCTCATGACTCCGCAGCTCCACACAAGGAGCCTGAAATACTGGCTCCATTTGAGACAATCTAATTGAATTGATCTAGCTGTTAAAAGCTGGCGGCAGCGGTTCTCTCTGCCCCTGCCGCCTCTCCTTTCTGCACAGATTCAGACAATCAGACGCATTCATGTAAGAGAAAATACACACGCTAATGCTGTGATCCCCCCACACAGCCCTTGGGAGTTTTGTTTATCCTCCCAGTAAAATCTTCTGGAGGATTTGGGAGGCAGAGTCATGGGACCATATCACAGTCTCTCAGATTAAGAGGCTCCTCGGATCGCTGTCTCCTTATCTGTCTTATTCTCTCTATCTCTGCCCTTGCTTTTTTAATTCTTGGCCACTTTCTGTAAAGTGTGTCAGCTGCTCTCGTCCTTTCATGTGAGACGTTGCCCCATGTTTCAGACTCACAGCGTGCACTCATCGGGTTCGTACGTGTGTGTTTGGGAGGATATGTGTACATGCATGTTAAAGTGGGGCGGTAGGTCCAAAGGGATGCCACAGAGGAGCTCTCCGGCACGCAGCTCCATGGAAATATCCCTGTCAGGCTGTGATGAATGAGCTCACCAACTCAAACGTCAGACAACCCCATCTCACCTCTCCTTTCCTCTCCAATGTCCATCTCCCTGTCTCACGCCTCCTCCGCCTCTTCCTGGCTGCCGTTTGGGACCTCCACTGACTTAGCCTTTTTATCTTATCCTTGTGATATTGCTCTCATATGTAGACATAAAGAACAATCTGTCTACTTAAGACACATGAGTTTAATGTTTTATGTTCCATATATCTTAACCTAAAAGGACCCAAACAGCCACTGGCTACCAAAATCATCTACTGATCTAAAATGCTTAATTAATCTTATCAGTACATGTAAAGAGAACTAGTGTAAAATGCAGTTTGTCATCTTTTCATGTGCATCACATATGACCCATTTGGATGTTCAGAGGCTCCGTAGTGAACGAGGAAACTGCATCATCTTCTGCAACATTGATTCACCAGTAAAACCCTGTGGAGTTTGATAAATGACTGAATGACACACTTGTTTTTTGTTCAGTTATTAATATATTTGCTGATAAAGTCACTTTTCCTTAAATTTTCTCTATTCCTGACATAATGGCCCTTAACTTTAATCTGGGCTTTTATGAAATTCTACATGATCAGTGGATTGAATCTAGGAAAACACCTGAATTTCAATTTAAAAAATACAAAATACAGAGGATAATATTATAATAAATGGCAATAAAACACAAGAAAGGTTAAATAGAGAGAATTTATTTTATTTTTTGTAAATATCATAAAACTAGCACTGGGTTGTTATGGGTTAAATGCATTTCTATGTGTATTTGTTGAATGTTAAACTTCTATGAATTCTTCTCTTTTACGCTAAAGAGACACAATTTAATTTTGCACTACATTGTATATACAGCAAAAAAAATGACAAAAAAGGTGTATTTGATTTGATGTTTATAATCAAAAAGCTTGAAATTTTGGTTTTAATCCTTCATTTATGTCCTTCTACAGAGCAGCGGACCACGCAGCAGGGCCAAGTGTACTTTCTCCACACTCAGACGGGTGTTAGCACATGGCATGACCCCAGAGTACCCAGGTATGTGCACCGAGACATCTGTCGGAGAACCCCTACTCTGTATTAATTTTATGTTTCCTATCCAGCTGTTTTTAATTTATGTACAACAAAAACCTTACTTGGAACAAAAAAAAAAAATCTTGAAAACAACTGTAGAAGGAATTTTAGACGTGGGAGATGTACAAATAAAAGGAAATAAGATAGACAGTGCTGTGGGAATAGCTTCAATGAGTTAATGATGATATTCAGAAATCACAACTACAGAAGAGATGAAAAAATGTAGCAAACAAAAACATCAGACATATAAGGATCAGTGAAGATGATTAATGTTAATAGATGAAGACAAAAAAACACCTAAGACACAATTCTTAGACAGTTTTTAATTGGTAAATCAAATTTCAGTGTGTTTGTTTTTAATTTATTATTATTTTATTTAACTGTTATTTTCTGAGTAGGTCAATTGAGAGCCAGTTCTCAATTACCATGATGACCTGGACAAGAGGCAACATTTAGGCAGATAAAACAGAAAAAAAACAAGTTACAAAGTCACATAACAAACCTTAATAGTGCTAAAAGAGTAATATTTACAGTATACAGTGATATATTAAAAAAAGGAGTAGTTATTAGCAGTAAGATTATGAAAATAGATAATACAGTTTTACATATCATGTCAGTGCTAAAAGAAAGAGTTGCAGTATATACAGGGACAAATGTTAAAAAACTAAATGGCTGAAAGCAAGTGTGATGATCCTCTACCAGCTCAGATGTTACTATGTGGCCATCTCCTGCCTAACTCTTAATATTCAGTTTAGTATAGGAAAAGGCACATAGATTAGTATTTTCTTTTGCCTGTTTTTGTGCAATTAAGTTAAATTTGTTATTAGATTTGTATGGAAACGCGGCCTATGCCTCCTAGCCTGGTGATGCACAGTGTTTTCTTCCATTCTACCCATAGTCTGCTTTAAAAGGCAGCACAGAAGGAAGCAGACTCCATTAATGACTGTGCTGTACTGGATCCCTGAATTCATCCGTCGACACCGACATAACCGATATTAGCCACAGCTTGTGCCATGGCAATCATTTAGTCCCACTTCCCCTGTTGTTTACCGTAAACCTGCAGCTGATTATGAGTCTGACATGCTGTGAGACGACCAGTGTCACGGGGCTCTGGCACGAGCAGCGAAAGACTCCGCTGTGCGACACATGGCCGACAGCACACAGGTCTCAGTCCGCCTTAACAGAGGCTCATGAGCTGCACTCAGACTTGTTTTCCTGCTGATTATCATACTCCAGAAAGTATTCACACACGCACAAGTGTTAAAAAAGGTTTGATTGCACTCCAGACACTGCCAATAAAATGAGATTGATATTCTAATACCTGACCACTGCTGTTTTGCATTCTATCATTATTTGAGCGATAGCTGATCTTTTTATTGTTCTTGATAGGAGGCCATTGGTCACGCCACACCTTACCAAGTGTTCTTCAGACAGCTCCAACATTAGCACATGGGTTATCTGCCAAGCTTTCATTGCTCATGAGACTCTGGTCCTTTTGGCTTTAACCCTGCAATAGAGAAAAGTCTAAGCCAACAGAGAAAGACTGCTGCAATTTTTGAACCTTTTTGTCTTGGTGGAGTCCAGCTGAAAGGGCTGCAGGGCAGCAGTAAATAATTTAGATGGGAGGAAGAAGAAAAATAGAATAAAAGTGATTTCTCAGACATCTTTGAATCTTTCTGTCCGCCTGAATCCAGTTAGTCAGTGCTTTGGTATGTTTTATACCTAGAATTTGATGTGTGTCTTTTCTTCTGTCCCACCCAACGCTGCCTCTGTTTTCCTTAAAGTTTTAACTTTGTGTGCTGTGTGCTCTTTTGCAGAGATCTGAGTAATGTGAACTGTGAAGAACTGGGCCCTCTACCCCCTGGATGGGAGATCCGAAACACTGCCACTGGGAGAGTTTACTTTGTCGATCACAACAACCGGACGACACAGTTCACAGATCCACGCCTCTCTGCCAATCTGCATCTAGTCCTTAAGTGAGTCCTACAGTAACCTAGAGGCAGAAAAATGTAACCATAAAATGAATGAGCCCCTGAAACACAGAGTATAAAAACAGAGTCCTCAGAGTCTGTAACTGATACATGCTCCATCTTTTTTCCTTTTTGTTTTGCATCTGTAGTCCAAGCCCCAATGGTTCTCGAGGAGGCATCGAAAGTCAGAATGTCAGGTAAGGTTTGGGTTTCATGCCAGTAGTCTTCACTCTACACAGACAGGAACACACACACACACACACACACTCAGACATTCACAGACGCGCTCACTTTGCTTTTCCCTTAGAGAATGTTTTACAGTGCAAGCCTGTGCCAAGGTGTGTTCACCACCTGTAGAGGTTCAGCTCTCAGAGTCGCCCCTCTGCTGAGCAGACGTTCAGGCATACATACAGAGTTAAGCACTCCCCCACACTCCTTTCTTTCCACACAAAAAATTCAAATTCCTCAGCCCCACAGAGGTTTTGATCATAAAGGCGTTTTAGCACACAATCCGTCACAAAGCTGGCTTTGGCCAGACATCAGATAGCAGAGTGGAAACTAAGGCTACAGTGTCTGAGGAGTGTCTTACGTCGAGGAAACAGAGCATAAATTGATGCCCAAGTCAATGAATGAGGTGTGTGTGTGTGTGTTTAATCTATGTAGGTACATGTGTGTTCGTTCATGGTTCTGTGCTTGGTACATGCCTGCACGTGTGCACATTTTCTTCCCCCTGCGCAGCTGTTCAAACACATACTGTGCTACGATAGCCATAGAATTACCCAGAAGTCCTTGCTCCTCAAAGGTGGAGCCCTATACGAGTCTTGGTGGGCCTCCTCCGCCTGACCTTATTCCTTCTCTGTGCAGAGAGAGACGGAATGCATTGGCTGAGAGATCAGGTTTCCTTTTTTCCCGTTCTGACGGATCAAAGAACGTGTTTGGGATTCTGTATTGGTTTTTCTTTTTTTCATCTGTGGCCCTCTGAAAAGTCTTATAAAAACGTAGCTTGGCACGCCACATTTCTTTTTGATGTAGATTTTTTGCCATGAAGGTGATTATGCCCAGATGTGTGAAAATCCCATACATAAAATTTGTATGGTATATGTATCATGGTAGGATAATTAGTTCACATCAAAGGCAGGTTGTGGGTATATATAATATCCAAAATAATTTTATACACTGAAAAAACTCTCTTTTTACCTTAGTTTTGGGAGTTTTCATGTAGCACACAGCTATCACCTAGTACAGTAAACTCATGCTTAGGTTTTTAATGTAATTTCTTTAAAGCATTAAATTAGGGGCGAGATTATTCGGTGGAAGAATTCTTGCCTGCCACACGGGAGGCCTGGGTTCGATTCCTGGCTGGTCCCAAGCCTGGTTGTCAGGAACGGCATCCTGATGTAAAAACGTGCAAAATCATCATGCGAATTACTGGTGATTCACTGTGGTGACCCTGAAAAGGAGCAGCCAAAATGAACAACTTTAATGTGTTAAATTATTGTATCCTGGTGCACTCGGTGGGATTTAGCTTTAGAGTTTCTCACTGAATTTTGTTTTATTTTTACTTTTTTACCTAACTGTTTGAACTTTGTAATATCAAGCCCCAAGAAATTAACACTCAACCTTTTTTTGCTCAGTTGAAAATGGGTGAACGCTGTGTGAAAACATGTACTTGGATATTACACATTAGCATGCTGCAGTATGTGGCCTACATATTGATACCACATGCACACTCTGGTGTGTGTATCCTTATATTACCACATCAAGTGTTAGATTTAGGCTGTGGAATTGTACACATCTCCACCATATTCTATTCTAATTACATTAATTTAGTAATAGATGATCTGTTGTCATCTTTGGTCCAAGCCTTTCTGCTCTTAGCACTGCAGCTGCTTTATTACAGCAGAGAAAGAGTAGACTCTGGAGTGACAAAACTCTGGAAAAGAAATCAGTCCTCATGGATTCCCATCAAGACATCTGCCTTTTATCAGGACAGGGATTTTAGAAATTTTCACCCCATATATGCCGTCATCCCACAAAAATGTTTGATATACGTATATATGTCAGTCAAAGTTGTGGTTTTATTGCTCTTTTTATTTGCTTAAGACATTGCCTGATCATCCAGAGCACAATTTTGGTTATCTTTTCCTCATGATGTTGCAATCTTCTGCTCAATCCAAGCACCCTGGACTGGTCAGGGTCACTGTCCAACAGATAAGTGAATCCTTTTAAGACCTGGCTGCGGAATTGCCCTCTGTTACTGCCAAGACGTTCAGGATTTGTCACATGGCAAAAATGTTTATATCATGTCTCGTCATGCGGTGGAAGATTTTTTTCTGGGTAGCTTTCGCCATTTCTCATCAGGAAAGAAGAACTCTGGGACGTGTTAACCTGCATTCACGAGACGGACCGAGACAGAGCAGGAATGTTTGATTTATGGGTGAAAGTGCAGGAAGGGATGCTCCATGCCTACTCCCCCCCCGTCCCCCCTTCCTTCCCACCCACCCTCTGAGTTGTCTAC
>JAPTGZ010000027.1:3414569-3427983 GCA_029814645.1 Fowleria isostigma | reverse complement strand
TATAGTACTTAATTTTGTTTTATAATAAACTGGGCATTGTTCAATGTTTACGTGTATCTTCATTCAGTACAGGACTAGTCACATGCTGAGTGCACAGGTGCCGAACTTGAGAGATCTCACATATCAATGTGCACATTTCTGACTGAAAGATAACTTTCTGTTGTCATTTATCCATTTGCTACAATATATTGAATTCAGGTTAATGTATATTTAAAGACATTTAAAATTGTGGGGGAAAATTTGTCCTTTTTGTTTTTAAATATTAAAAACTATCTAATCTACCAAACAGGTCATGACCCCCTGCAAAACCTTCACGGACCCCCCTGCTGAAGACCTCTGCTTTAGATCACATTGGTCTGTATGTGGAACCTAAACTAAAATGAGTTCAACATCCTCGACTGTTAATATCTTTAGTGTAATTTTTGTACTTTGAAAATTCACTCCCTGGGCCGGATTGGAACCTTGGGCTGGCCGATTTTGACCCATGGACTGTATGTTGGACACCCCTGCTCTAGAGTGAGCCTTACTTGCGTGCCAAATATCCTCGACAGACAGCCTGGAAGTAAATGATGATGTCAGTGATCTTCAGGTCCCTCTCTTCCTCCAGATGAGCCAGGACTCCAGCTCTAAAGAAGATCTTACTCTGGCCAATACGGAACAGGTTCCCATCAAGTTCCAAGGCCTGAATCTATTAAATGCAGAGACACAGGACATGACATTACATAACATCGCAAACATACTCTGTAAAAGTAGAACTTGCTCATTGTTTATTACTACATGGCACTTATAATGACCTGCTTTTGACTAGAAACTTAAGCAAAGTCATTACCATTCTTTCACAGGCCTGTTTTCCATCCATGAAGCCCTTGGGAATGGCGTTGGGAGTGAGGATTTCATACCTAGACACAGTCCATAATGAGCACAGAGGGTCGTTATAACAGCGTTAAGACTTTCCAAACATTTATGGGACAGGAAGTGGAACATTACCTCTGTCTGAACTCCTGGAAGACGATGCGGTTGGGGAAGCCCTGTCTGCAGATACGGATTCCCTCCAATACACCGTTACACCTCAGCTGGTCCAGAACCAGGTGAGGGTCCAGTTTACCAGCCTGCAGGAGGATTAAAAGAAGAGATGAGAAAACAGGAAAGAAAAATGTACAAAAGAAATATAACAATTTTAAAAATGTAATGATAAATCCAAAATCCAGACACGCACCCTCTTCTCATGGTTGGGGATGATGCAACGCACAAAGTTGGGGTTGGTGTTCCTCAATGTGGCCATCAGTTTAGACAGCTGTTCCTTGTAGAGCTGACCCACTGTGCGGAACATGCCCTTCTTGGTTTTGTAAGCAGCACCAAACGCTGTCTCATTCATACCTGCAACCTGGTCCAAACCTACAATTCGGTCGACTGGAGGTAAAAAATTTAGAAAAAGATAAGTATTAATGGAGGGGCAGATACTGTGCCTGGTCTGTGACTCTTCACCTGATAGCGACTGTATGTGTTGGATACATTAAAATAATGTGCCCTGCTAGTCACAGAAAAGAGAAAATCCAAGACATGGACTCAAATCCAGTGTGGAAAGACATTAGGAAAATAAAATAAGGTCTGGTGTGGTCAAATGAGCAGGATTTGCTCTTTTCTGTCATTACAATAAAGCATAAAGACACATAATAGTGTTGGTGCTTTGGAAAATGCAACCAGTAATGATCAGCTGGGTTGAATTTTATTAGCAACAGAACAGTACTGGCATGACATTAGTCAGATGACTGCTCCACAGTTTTAATCAAAACTTATTGAAAACAGGAAGAGCTTTTTATATCTTTCATATTCGATTAATTCATTACTTTGTTTCATATACAAATATTTACGGAAATGTAATCATTTTTGCTGATTACATTAGGATAAAACAGCATGCTTTGAATTTGACATTCTGGACTAATGACATCGGATCTGACAAACGATTCATCCCAAAACTAATGAGCTAAAGCATAGAGATAACAAATAAAGAACAAATAAGGGGCGAGGCTTCAGAAGATTTTCTCTGATGAACCCACAATTGGAAGAACTGAGTAATATGATATTTTTTTTAACTCAATTAAGATAAATGACACAAATTTGGATCAGTTATCTGGCTTGCAGGTTCCTCACATATTTTCTTTCCACACAAAAAAGTCCATTAAGTCAGCGAACCACTGTCAGGTCTGGATCCTATGAAGATCATAAGATTTATTGAACACCACTATTTCTTTCCATCTGCTCTCAACTCTTTGGTTTAGTCATTTTGCTTTTATGGACTACATGTTATAGAATTTTTAGTAAAAACCATGCAGAGCAGACAGTAGAAATAGGTCAATAACTTAGCTATTTAGTTTTCATCCTTTCAAAAGCAAATTGTGATTTAAAAACATTATGGCTGATTAGGGTTATACTTTAGTTATAGTTACATAGTTATAAGCACTGAGGTAAATATAACATTTGCAGAAGTAGAGGTTTGAAATACAGCCTGATACAGCCATGCAAAGCCAGGGAGGGAGCTTCCAGAGGGGCGCACGTTGCAGTCATAACAAGACAGAACTAGCAAGTACCCCGGTATTGAACATGAGAAGAAGCCAGAGATACACAAAGGTGTTACTATGATTCACCTGGAGCTTCGTGGAGCCCAGAGACATTGTCATAGAAAGACGCTCTCTGAAACGTCTGAATGTCTACAGCAGCAGAGACACAGACAAAGGACACAGGAAAGTGATAAGGAAAAAGAAAGGCTGCGAGAAAAGTAGTAAGCAGTCATACAAACTATACTCACACCGCACATACTCCTACAAACACCCACAACTACTGGTTAAATGCTCTCCGTGTTAAAAAGAGAGCAGAAAAATAAAGAAACAAAACTGGAATACAGCAGAACATGCATCTTAGTGAAGCATTCATTAATCAGGTAGTGAATTAGTTCAGACAGTATTATAAGACCATGCCATTTTCCATTTGGTCTACTGTAATACCATTAAATAGGAATGTCACATTATGACAAGGAGATGGTTTATATTTCACATTTGATCTAAATATCAACAGAGGAAAGGGTTCTATACTGTACTGTACAGTAAAGCAATTAATCATTAATTTGGCTAGTGAATGGTTCATGTCATTTTCATGTACACTGCTGCTTTTTTTCTGGCAAAACTCAACCCAAATGAGAAAAAGGATAAATCACATTGCTGGATTGAGTTCAGACAGGATGTGTGAGTTAAATAAGAAAGTATTTCCTCTTTCTTAATAAGTACATTACAAGAGTCACTGAGTTACATACCGCATATAGCACCTTTACATGGATAAATAGAAGCTGAGTTAACTGTGTTCATTTATATACATGTAAAAGCCAAAATATTGTCAGACCCACCATCTTTCCAGAGCTCAGCCACAAACTTGTCTGTTGATTGATGTAATAAAGTTGCCACATTGTCATTCAGAGGATCCATGTTCTTCATTAGCCATTCATCAGCTTTATAGTCCACCTATAAAATAATAAAAATTACATTTATTTTAAATGTGGCAAAATAAAAAGCATTTCATTTCTAAATTTCCAACAAATGTGCATCAAATCATATTTCATTAAGTGAAGTCCAATATGTTCCCAATATCTTCACTGTCACATCCCAATGTGCGGAAAAAAACACAGAAAATTCACTTTGAGAGGATTGGTTTTCAGTTTCTGATTAACTGCTGCCGGTCTGTTTCTTCACCTGTCTGCAGCAGTCTGTGTAGTATGTCTTCAGTGACAGCTAGATCTGCTCGTACTGTTTCCATTTTCCATTTGGTTTTAACTTGCAGTGCCAGATGTGCTGAGGGACCATCCAATGAACAGACCGTTCAGAAAATCACCTGGTCACTTATAGAGAAATGATCCACTGCTCTAAGTTAGAATAAAGACTTGATAATATTTGGGCATATTGTTTGACTGACAGCACAGCCCACCTGAGACCCCATCAAGTCTTAATGGACCATATTGTGTTGATGGGCTCAGTCGCTGTAACATGATGATGACTTGTATGAAGGGAAAGTTGGATTAGACAAGAACATAACAAGTAACTGACGCGGTCAGAAACCTGAGAGATGGAATGTGGGATCTCCATATGGGTTTCATCAGTGTCCTGGAAAAGCAAACTCACAATGTTTGGACTTATTTTCTTTTTTGGTATCACTCTGCCATGCAGGATTTATTTGATGAAGTTCAAATTTAATGCTGGCTTCAGTACATAGTACTGGACACTTAATATCTGACTGAATCTGAGGTTTTCACCTGCTTGTCATGGGGAGGCTTAAATCCAGGAATGTTTATACTCAGCTGACTGATGGTCCTCGCTGTGTTCATATACATATTTACAGGACCAGGGAATTCTCACTATATGGATAATATCGTTTTTCATTCTGTGACTGATGGGCATCATCTTAGGAATGCTGTTGAGATCATTTTTCCTGTACAGATGGTAGACCACCACACAAAGGTGAGAGTTGAAAACCTCCGTTATGTAACCACCAGGCACCAAAGACTCAATCTTGCACCAATGAAAACCAGATGTAGGTTTCCTCCAGCAGCAGCACGACAACTGGGCTATTGTTTTCAGGCAATGACCTGATTAACTATGCCTTCAGAGGAGCTAAGTCTATGCCTCCAAGTGGGACTTTAAAGCAGGCCAAAAACAAAGTTGTTGCATAAGAACAAAACACATGAATGTGAGACATGAACAAATAAATTGTGTAGTTGTTTAAAAATGCATGTTGCGTTTTAGTTGGATAAAGGGATCTTTTGTTAATCTTGTATGTCTGTAACTAGAAGCAGCTACAACTCCCAAGTAAAAAGTCACAGCACTGTAAATTGTGTAAAACACGCACCCTGCCCGCGTAGTGAATGATGCAGAAGTCAGCTTTGTCCTTCAGCTGACGTGGCTTCTGGAACTTGGTGTGCGTGCCCTGTTCCTGGAGCACCTTGTCTACAAAGGTCTTGTCTGTGGCCTTTGGAAACCAGCACTCCTCATCCAACAGAGCCAGGATACCAGGAGGGTTTGTCTGAGAAGAAAGGCTTTGTTTAAAGCAACTATATTTATAGACAATCACACAAAGACACAGACAGAGAGTACTCACTGGGCGCTCAATGAGGTCGATGCAGGGCTGCAGGTCAAGGCCAAAGTCGATGAAGCTCCACTCGATGCCCTCCCTCTGGTACTCCTCCTGCTCCAGGATGAACATGGTGTGGTTGAAGAGCTGCTGCAGCTTCTCATTTGTGTAGTTGATGCACAACTGCTCAAAGGAGTTCAGCTGAAAAACAGGATAAAGCAAAAATCAAGTTAGTTTTGATGAAATTTGATAATACCAAGTAATTCTAATTATTAGACAAACAGGATCATTGTGTTTTAATCCATTTACAGCACACAGTAACACAGACATCTGTGAAATGTAGAATTTAATCTGTGGAAACAAACTTTTATTTATTCTTTTTATTAGGGAATGTGGTATATAACAAAACATGTGACAAACATGACAACAACAAATAAACAAAACAAAAACTAATTGTCTGAGAGAGAAAATTTAAAGAAAAGACAAAGGAACTTTTAGTTTTAAAGCACCTCAAAGATTTCAAAGCCAGCTATGTCCAGGATGCCAATGAAAGATGCCCCCTGTCGTTTGGTCCTGTCTAAGGCCTTGTTAATGCGGTGAACCAGCCAGCGGAACAGCCGCTCATATGTCGCTTTAGCCAGGGCTTCAACAGCAAAGTCAGCCTGAGGGGAAATAAAGGGCACGCAGACAGCGGGTTACCATGAAGGCACAACAAATAATAATAAACCCTACTGTGCAACCACAACAATAGAAATGCTATGTTGGAGTTGGTGTTTTCAGAGCTACAGTTAGATGACGATGTCCTGTTTAACACATGACTATGTCAACATGAAGTGTAGTCTAAACAGAAAGATGTCAAACTACAGGTATAAAATGGTCCTGAGTCTTTAGATTTATTTAGCAAAAATATTCACATCATTGATATAAGACCAAGAGTAAAATGAAACAATACCTGTTCTTTGGTCTGTGCTTTCTGCACATAGTCTCGTCCCACTTTGATCCTCGGGGTGAGGATAGCTCTAGTGAACTCCATAACATTCATTCCAAGCAAGTGGCAGAGCTTCTGCGCCGCTGAGAGCATGAGGAAGCAGGAGATAAAAACAAGTTGCTAATAAATATGCAAATTTCAAAAACATAACATCAGGTTTTAAAAAAGTATTGGTGTTTTAATTATTTTAAGAATGTAATTTCATGAATGAATGAGTCTAAGGAATAAGAAGCCCTGTCCACTTACATCTTTAACAATAGAAATGTACAAATCCACAAATACACCAACAAAATACTATGCTCTAAATAACCAAAAATAGGCAAAGTTTTTTCCTCAGCTACTTGTTGAGATTCCTTGTCTTTTGAATGATATATCAGTCCAGTCCAGTCCAGACAAAAACATCAAAAAGATCAAAAACATGATCCTGACACTTTAATGTGTTGCTGACTGCTCTGAGGGGCAGATCAGATTTATATACTCCAGCACTATTCAACACAAGTCTGATCATATTTCCAGTGAAGCACAAAGTGGAAACTGTGTGAGCATGCACGCATGTATGTACGTGGACATACGCAGGCGGATACTTTCACTAGATGGTGGTTAGTTACCTGTGTTCTCCGGCATGGAGGCCTGATCTGTGTTTCTCTCTTTTTTAAAGACGATGTTGCCAAACTGCAGCACTGCAGAGACCACCTTTAACATGCCTAGTAAGGATACAATAATGCTTTATGGATCCCCAGGGAAAAAGGTTACGTAATGGCAGAGTAATAGAAAAAAGAACCATGTAATTATAAAAAGAGTATACAATGTTACAGAACACATCTGGAACTGCTACTCACAGACAATCTCATCATGTGAGAAGCTCATGATGTGCATGGCATCCATTGTCTCCTGGAAATTGTCTTTGTCCTGTTGGCCAGGGATGGGAATGTTACCGTTTGACAGGAAGCGGTAGTTGTTAAAACCTTCGAGAAGCAGGTCAGCTGAAACAGAAAACAATCTTGGCTTAAAAGTGCTGGTTCAACCCATTTGTCTGGATGCTGGTGAAAAAACAACACTGAGAATACAGCCAATAAATACACAGAAACAATGTAGTTTAGAAACACTACGTCCTCAGGTAAGAGACAGCTTGATGAGTAACCTTTGAAATCTCCATCATCATTAACGTATTCAATAACAGTCATTGTCAGATACTCACTTCGCAGATGCTCTCCTGCTCCTGCCAGCAAACGGTAGAAAATGTGGAAGGTCCTCTCATCTTTGGCCTGTCTAATTGCTCTAGACTTCTCCAAAAGATCTGACAGCAAAAGTTAAAGACTTACACAATCAAACAAATTGATAATACATCTGGAATTATTTTTCACATTTTTTAATATTCCATTTCATAGGGACCCATAGCTCTGTCAAGCCACAGGCAGACTGGCAGAGTTTTAATGGAGCATAAAAGTATTTTCTGGGAGAGAGTTCAGAAGTATTAGCAACTGCAATAAAATGCAAAACAAGTCAATCTTCCCAGAAAATGGAGATGCTAAAAGAATTCATAAATCAGTAGGGAATTATATTTTAATCTTTCTACAAGGTTTGAGCAAACATTTTATTCAAAGGTACCTTTCTCATTATACACCTCAGCGGGCATAAATAAACATGAATAAAAACAAAGAATAACAATGAGCATGTGGTTTCCTCAGGGCTTGCTATCCTGTAGCTCCATTTGTTGAGAATATAGAGAAGTGGAATTGCATTTTTGTGGTAAAGCATAAGCGGTGGTGAGTCGTATAACCAAAACCACGGGGCTCAGCTCTAAACTTATGTACCCTCTTTTTCTTCCACTCTCTGTTTTGCTTTGGAACAACCCTTTCCTTCTTCAACCTGTTCGAGTAAAGAGGATACAAGTCTCAATATTGGCCCCAACGATGTAGCCTGTGACATCAAAGTTGATTCTGATGAACTTCCCCTACGGGAAACAAAATAAAAATGGATGTTAAAACATGATCCTGACATGCCTGTCCACAAGCTGTTACTCATCAGCAGAAAAAAACTCTGAAGTTGAAAGTGTATGATGTCAGGTCTGCAGCATGTGTGGCTTTGTGTTTGTGCATTTGTGTGTGTTTGCATCTGTCAACTATCTGTTTCTTCTCACTTCTGGCGCTGGTGTTTTTTGATCACCACTGCTGGAGAATAAAATGTCTATATTAGGAAAAGCCAGGTTAGCAGGTCAGAAAGAATCTCAAGCATGTCTGTGGTTTCCTGACGGCAAGTGTGTGTGTGTGTGTGTGTGTGTGTGTGTGTGTGTGTGTGTGTGTGTGTGTGTGTGTATGTCCATCTGTCGACCGGTCGTCAGCGCTCTTCATCTGAGACAGCCGCTGACTGTTGGACTGAACACCATGGTGGTTGAACTAGACCACAGTGTTAGTGAACGTAGTCCCACTAAAAATGTAAATGCTCTGAGGGATAATTTAACTGATTCCTGTGACTCATCACTACATGAAAAATGAACCATTCCAACAGTTTACCTTATAACAATATATCCTTTAGGAAAAGAGCATGTTTTTGAGACAAGATCTGTGAGGGAAAATGCATGTGCAATCTATGCTACAGAGCAGGTTGAGTTTTCTTTTCAGAGAAGGGTATGAAAATAATATAAGTCATTATTTGATTTTCTTTTGTGAAGAATATCCCAAATATATTCATCTCAGAATATGGAACTGGGCTTTTTTAGGTTTCCATTTTCTATGCAGGTTATTTTTTGTTCTACAAACGAGGAAACCAAACTGTTCTTGAAATACACCTTATATCAACATTTTTAAAGTTTAAAAAGAAATAAAATAACCAGTTATTTTTAAGGCACATTTCAGGAACTAAAACCCACTGGATCCATAAGATACAAGATAGTAATCTAATTTATACCAGACTCTGAACATTTAACTGACTTATTAGAAACTGAGAAGGTGTGGATTATGCTGTGGGTAAAAAGCAATATTTGCATGACAGAATTAAATCTCTCTTCTTAAGGAAATCCAGATGTTTTTTTGTTTCATTTTCTCAATTTTTCATCATAGATTTCATAAGAGCCATTTACTTATGGTGGTGTGTTTTTGATTAAGTTTATAATATAATTGCATTCTATTCTCTAGTTCAGTAAAACACAGATTAATTGTTAATCATAAGAATTCCTCCACTAACTGAGTTGATTTCATCTCCTATGCCACGTTCGGTACAGAGAAATACTAGGAAGCATGTTTTCTTGTAAAGTTGAGAATGGAAGCTTGCGTGTTTCATATTACCCAGACATCTGGTGAGGCAAATGTAAACTCTGCTGATATGTAGAGGGGTAGTGGAGATAAATTTATCCCCTTCCTGCCTACTATCTGTACATAAATTTCAATCCCATGATTAAACAGGAGAGTAAACTCACAAAGCGAGACGAGTTGTCATTTTTCACTGTCTTGGCATTGCCAAAAGATTCGAGGATGGGGTTGGCTTGCAGGAGCTGGCGTTCCAACTCACCCTGTGGAAAAAGAGAGTGAGGTCAGAGCCAACTTTCTGTCAAACATTCCTAATGCCTGGTGCCACTTACCCAGTAGTTTATCATTACTCACATTTTTGTATGTTTTTCCAAAATATACACAAGCTGGTAAAGAGAAAAACTCAGTCCTTTGTAACAGCAACTGGAGAAAATGTATCCAAGTCAATATGTTAAACCCATCTTTTGGATGGACAGCAATTTATCACAGCCCTGTTGGCTTTACTTTAGTCGACTGCAGCATAATGTGATTTTTGTCGAGAGAACTCAACAAATTTAAAGGCCAAGGCAACCAAACAGTTTGACAGAAGTTGTGAAACCACAAAGGGACTACACCGAGTGTGTTTAGACACATGCCCTATGGTGAGTGGTTAGTTTGGTTGAAGAGTGAGTCTTTTTCTGGCATGCACACACATTCCTATGGTTGTGATAATGTATGTACCCTGCATATCCGAAGTCTGTACCACTGTGACGCTAATGATGGCTTCCTCCCAGATCTTAAGACCTGGATTGGTAGGTGGTTGGGACATTCCCTGCAGCATTTGAAACCTTCAATTCCCACATGCATGACACAATCTCCTCCATCCAGAGCAGAGCACTGGTGGTACAGAAATAGCCTCTAGTGCTACTGTCACTACCCAGCGTACAGCAGACCATGTCCAGCCCTCCGATGGCCCCGTTCAGAACTGACCTTAACATACATTTTTCATGATCCAATTGCAGGTGGACAGTAGTTTATGCTTGGAATCCTTCATCTTTTTCATGCAGCTTAAGTGATCTCTCATGATTGGAAATCCCATTCCCTATCTATATGCAAACATACAATGTCAAATATTCTAAAGCAGCGTTTTATTTTCTGCAGGCATTTTGGGTACAGCACATGCTTTTGAGTTTAACAGACTGAATTTGTATTACTTCTCTGTAACTGCAAAGATTAATTAAAGGATGTTTTACTGGTTAATGGCCAAACTTCTACAGCAGAACATTTCCTCATTTGCTACTCGTTGTATGAAGTGATGTTGATAATCTGTCAACACATCTAATGTCAATATGAAGACTCTGACCACTCCACCTGTTTTTATTGGTTCTCTTGCATCACATACTCTTTAGTGACAAATAGATCTTCAACTGTGTAAAATGAATTTCAACATGATGGTGCAATTTTACCTGGAGAAAAAAGTAAAGCATTCCTACTTAATTTCTCCGAATACATTTGGATGTGGCCTGGGACACATATGTCCACATTCCCTCATCAGTGTGAACAGGAATGTACCTTACGATGGACTGAAGGCCCGCCGACTCAGCTGGAATGTACAGTGCATATCAACAGGATTATATTTAAGATGCTGGAAAACTCTAAAAAAGCTCACACAGATATGTAAGGAGTGCCTATATGTGGTGGTGCCTGAACAGTACTGCCCAGCTTTTTTACTCCATGAAAAAAGATAATACCTCAGTTTGTAGAATCCACAATATATTTCTAAATATATTTTATGAATGTGAAGCATATGTCATTAAGACAATAACAAATTGAGTAGTCAAATTTGCAGTCTTTAAGATGTATCAATTAATTCGCAGCATCACTGCATGCAAATGCAAAATAACCTTAAAATCTGCTGGTATTTTACACAATGCACGGTTGATTACTTTTGCTAAAAAAAATACCCCAAAAAACATTACAAATCCAGGCCATTAAACTTAAAGTGAACATGTGAGCATGTTTTAGGTTGTAAATAAAGCTGTTTACTTGCATATAGAGGGGACTCATGAAATAGGCTCAGAGCACATTCTAATGCCAGGTGTGAACGGACACACTTGGAGCTGTTCACTTGCGATGAGACTGTGAAAAATGCATGCATGTTCATACCAGGTCTGAACAGGGCCTGAGTGATGAGATCAACACATTTTCCCCGTGTCTTGAGTAGTTTCACACCTTGCATTACAGATATGGGATGTGAAACAAGGACAGGAGGAATATTTTTGTCTGGTCTCTGACTTACAGGTTTCGGTGACAGAAACAGGGAGTAAGAAACTCCCTACCTTCCTTCATCTTCTATCTATCATAGAATAACAAAGAAACCAGTGCATACATTCCCAGGAGTGTTTCTCACAGTATGAAATATTAAAGTCTGGTCCCCACTGGTCTGCTTTACCTCTTATCCACTACCTCACCCCCTCCCATAACCCCACTGCATCGGTGCTCTCCCTCGATCCCTGCTTTGACATTCCTCTGGCCTTTGCTCAGAAGGAGCTGTAATGCAACGCAGAAGGAAAGCAGCATTAAGGAGGTCAGTGTGGATCGTGTATTCTGGCAGCAGAGCCCAGGCACTGAGTTACAGCTCTTCACTCACAGCTACCGAAATGCAGAATGTAAGACAGGCATTTAGCTGTTCAAAGCTGTAGACTATAAGTTTCAGCTGAGACTCACCCTGCTTCTAAAGTTATTAGATTTACAGAAAAACATAAGGTATTGTTTTAAAGAGGGGGGGGTGGCTACTATCAAGGTCAGTACAGTGTCACCAGAGGCTCAGTCCTGTTATTCAGACTCTTCTGCATTATTAAATCTGGGAGAAAACATTGAATTTTTGGATTCAGTCTCTCCTGGATTTTCTGATTCAGGTGAGACTGTAGTCGACGTAGAAAAACCCTCTGTGTTTAATTATTCACTGTCCTGGAAACTTGACACATAGACTAAAGGATGCTCGTTGGTATTAGATCATTATTAAACTCAAGGCTATACAATAGGGCCAACAAGAAATGGGTTATTGAGCAAATGCTGATCAGGCTATGCTAGGGCTGCACAATATATCAAAAACATATTGACATCGTGATAACAGAGTGTGCAATATTTATATGGCAAAAACATTTTTTTTCTTTTTTTTTTTTCATTAACTGTCTGTTTTCCACACCATCAGGTACCAGAGTGGTTTTCTCTACTACTATGACATGCTATTTTTTCTGGTATAAAAACTGAAGTAATGCTACTGCTGTTGGTTCAATGCAAGTTTACATGTTATTAATGTTGAAAAGATGTGAATATTTTCAGAACACACCTCTGGGCAAAGCCTGGGCACTTATATTTAATGATTTTATTTTTATATGCAGTAGTTACCAAACCAGACATCAATGGAATGTTGTTTTATTTTTTAAAGCTCTTACATGGTGGTACTTTTACCGCCATGTACTTTTCGCAATTTAGTACTTTTAGCACTTCTGTTTTTATGAAATACATCCATGTCGTTTACACATTGTTAAACTTGTTATAAATAAAATGACCAAATATTTGCCTATGTTTGTGTTTGAAGGTCTATGGTAACAGCATCACCAGGTTCTACCACAGAATTCTGCCATGGATTGTAGTCATACAGTATTTTGTCTTAAATTGTAAATAATTGAGTCAGCATACAAACAACTGGCTCTTTTTTACATTAAGGAACATTTTTCTTAGTAGATGAGATTGTTATTTCTTCAGGTGAATTGAGAAATATCGCAATATTATCATTATCACAATGCTGTCCATATTGCATATTGCAAGTTCTGCCAATATCATGCAGCCCTACATTGCACATATGCATCTAGAGTTTTAAAACATGTATATGAAAAGTACGATTAACAATCTTTACCCCCGCCACGGAGGTTATGTTTTTGCCAGCATTTGTCTGTTTGTCTGTCTGTTAGCAACTTTACGCAAAAACTACTGGACAGATTTTGATGAAATTTTCAGGACAGGATGGAAATGACACAAGAAACAATCGATTAGATTTTGGTAGTGATCGGGATCACCGCCGATC
>JAPTGZ010000027.1:3207257-3222591 GCA_029814645.1 Fowleria isostigma | reverse complement strand
AATAAAAAAAATTTAAATAATAAAATGAATAAAGAAAGAAAAAATAAAGAAATAAAGAAAACAATAATAAAAAAATAAAGAAAAAACTTTTAATAAAGAAAAACTAAAGAAAATGTATTATTTAATCCTATTAGTTGTCCTAGTATGGGTTGCGGTCACCTCCATCTATCACAGCATCTGTTACATTTAAAAAACAGAACTGTTCTAATGGTCGTCAAATCACATCTTTAGTGAAATAACAGAGGTGTCAAAACTTGTCATTAAAGGTACAGGAAGGTCGTCAAATGTAGTCTTTATGGCGGAAAGAGTTAAAAAACTGAGTATTATAGAACATTTCCTTAACTTAGAACATGCTATGTTGTATAGTGTCCCACAGAAAATGTTGATTCTCAAAGAAAACTAAAGGTTTTTTGACAAACTTGTTGGGGTGTACTCATTTATGCTGAACACTGTGTACGCCAGGTAAATGTAGATCGACTCATTATCATCAGAACAATTATTTTACCCTACATAACCGCTTGACCCTGCCTATAAGACCACCACCAAGATATCGCTGCATTTTGCCATCTTTAATCTGATGTCCCATCCACACTAATGGTGATATTTTGCAAAATTGTAAACAAAAAACTGTGGAGAAGGAAAATGAAGAGACAGCATCATATTGGATTTTGCACCTGTCCGGTATTGCTTTATGTGATGAAGCTGCACCTTAAGGTGATGTGTTTGGGAGATGGACAAGACTGGCACTGTGGATAAATCTACATCATGTAAAGAACACACTTCCATAACCTGAGCCAAAGTTTAAGGTAACTCTAGTCTTCTGTTGACCTATCATTGGTGCTGCTTGCCTTCATGACAATTTAAAGTCTCTGTCCACTATCATCCACTATGTCCACATTTTGAAGTCCAATAAAAACAATGGTTTGTCTGAGCATTTGTACCAGTTTGTAGCCATTTTATTGTTGTTATGTAGGCAGGCATTTTATTAAATAGGCTGTTGTGGACGGAATTTATTTTAAAATATGGAGGAAGAAAATGAATATTTAGAGTTATATACATGCTAGTGTAGACAGGTGAAATGGTCCAAACAGCAAAGTATATACTCGAGTAATTCAAGTACAAAAAATCCTTGAATGTTTGGGGTTTTTTTTGCCTCGAGTATTCATGTAATTATTAATTTCGTTGAAGTAGTCAAAGGTGTTTCACCCTGGGATTGTGTTCTACATGAACTGTAAACAGTGTTGCATGCAACTCAGAGTTAAAAAGTTGGTGTTATGAAGAGAACGAGGAGACCGTCTGCAAAAGGCCAATAATGTCCAAAGTCTGGGATCACTTCAAACTGAAAAAAACAACAACAAAAAAAAAAAAAAACCCAAACAAAACAAAACAAAAAAAAACCCCAGAACATCTGGTGCAATGTGTTTAAGTAGACATCCAAAGGCAGCACAAGGTAAATGCCCGTCTGCCACTCAACAGGAGCCAAACATCAGTCCATTTAACAGGATTGATAACAGAAACACAACAGCGCTGGTTAGAACATAGGCTATGCATTCGTCATAGTCTGTAATAATGAGTCTCCATGACAGCTTCAATGACGGCTTGATGATGAAATCCAATTATTTGATTAAATGCTGAAATATTCGATAAAATACTCAACTTCGAAAAGAAATGATGGTTGCAGCCTACTTGGCTTTAGAGCATCATGACATTAGTACATTTAGCTTAGATGTCGTACTTTAAAAAACATCAATATTTAATTGCATTTTTATTTTTGTTTAAAGTTGACTATAAAAAAGCTGTAACAGCAGGAATTGTGCATTCTTTTAACGTGACAAGTAGCAGGAAACAGCTGAAAACACTTATTAAAATGTTTTTACATCAGTGAAAATGAATTCTTCCTCATCTTTAGAAAAAGCCTTGAAAATAACTTATACGGCGATGTGTGTCAATCAGTCGCTGACTGAAGTGATGAGTTCATAAACCCACGGATAGATGACAGTTTGCATTTGATAAAGATCAGAAACAAAAACAACACCGCTTTAGTCCACGCAGGCATTCCTGACCTACTGACTAAGGAGCAGCACTGCCCTACATGGCAGCATCATATACTCAAAAAGAGAGGGGGAGAAAGGAAAAACGAAATAATGGAAAAAGAAAAGGGGGGCTTAATGCGAGGGGAAAGGGGGACTATGGGAAATACTGACACGCTCTCTTAGACCTCTGTCTGGTCTAAAGTCAGACTTTCCAGTCTGAATTTTCACATTATAAGATAAGATAAGGCTACAAATGGCTATATCTGTAATGCATTCAAAAACAGTCTTTGTGTTAAAATTACATGAAAAGCAAAACGGTCCATCTGGAGAACCTATTCATCCATACACTTTTACTCTCATGCATGCACACAAAACGACACGGCAGTTGTGTTACCTGAAACACCATATGTTTTTCCATACACGGAGAGGATCAGGGGGAGGAGAAGCCCTTTTCACAGCAAACCCTTTCAAGCGTGCATCTATGTCTGTCTGCTGGCTTTATCCTAAGCACCCAAATAAAGCACACACCATCCACGCAAACACTGATCAACAGCTAAGTGGTGATGCTGCTGGAGCTGAGTTTACTCATCAATCATACAAACAGTCTTGTCTACTGTAACTATCTACTGTCTGCTAAGCCGCCTGGCTGAAGATAGAAATAGTCTTTACAGCTTCTTCTCCCTCTGCAATCCGTCTCTTTTCTTTTCCTGGGATTGGAGAAGTAAGTATGCCTCTGCTCACCCCCCTCCTTCGTTTCTACCCCCTTCCCTCTTCGTTCTCGCTTGCCACGCTTGATGAAAGCCAGAGGGAGTTTTTTTTTCCTTTTTAAACCACCAACACCCGCCTCTTAAGTCACTCAAAGCCCTTACTGCACTGTGATGTCCATCAAAACACAAGCCACAGCCCATCTCCTTATTCGGCTGCGTCGGGTCTCCTCTTCCTGAGAGTGGACCAATCAGATGATACAAAGGTTTAGGTGTATATCAACATATTTAGCAGTTTATGAAGGTATAATGGGGGAGGAAAAACACCTAACGCAGATCTTTACTAAAAACTTTTGATTTATGGAAAAGCTGAAAATTAAGACTCATAAACTAAGATTATTTTTCTTTTCATTTTTGACAAGCCACATTCCTCTATTCCAAAAGACTGTTCTATAACGTAACATGATCTTGTAGCTATAATTTCCTCTGTATATTCAGGGGAAGATATTGCTGTCTGTCAGTGTCACCAGCTCTGCTCCTCTGAGATCTGTGACATATCACATGTCTGTTTTGACACTACTGATCATCGTCACCATCAGCTTCATTATCATAATCAAACTGTCGGCCCTTTCCTCTCAGACTCAAACTCACCTTAGGTAGAACAATACAGCAAAACTCCACGGTCAAAACGACTACCTACTGCAAAACCGCTGCACTTGTGCACACGTCTGTTAACTTTGACCGAAAACAAAACTAAAGACGACAAGAATCAGTGGGAATCTGAAAAATTAAGTCAGTGAAAAGCTTGCCACTTCCAAGTGTTTTATTCCATCCAAAGGAAGCCCTGCATCACTGATTCTGAGTCAGTGCACCAAGATGGAGAAATCTTCTTCATGACAAATTTAAGAAATCCAGAAGCACCGATTTACTGCTGCAATGTAAGCTAGGGTACAATGTGTGCAGAGGTACAGTATTACAGTGCTGCTTATCATGCAGGAGCAGGTAACCTAGGAGATGCTGCATACATTTACGGCTCTGCTGCATCTGCGCATCACACTGCTTGCATTGTGCCTTTCCTGTGTGTTTGTATATACGCTTTGGCGAGTGTTTTCACACCTTGACCAACAGCACACAGCCTAAGGCAGCGGCAGTTAAAGCAGCATTAGTGTTTGACAATATCATCATGGCTATATGGGCAGTAGGAAAACACTTAGCCCTGAGGTGGAGTAGTGTTCCTCAGTGCATTAAAGCACCATTATTGTCGTGCGCATACTGCTGTTTAGTGTTCAACAATGGTGGATGCAGCATTCAGAGCCTTTAAAAGTACTCAACACACTGTCAAAATACTCCACTATAAGTAAATGTTCTGCATTCTAAACATTACTTTGTTAAACTACGCAAATATTATCAGCATTTGTCTTTAAACCATGAAAACTCAATGTGGCCTACTACTATAGATGATGGCTTATTTACTTTAAGGTTGAACTTAGTTGAACTACTTCTATAATGTTGGTAGTTTAATCTACAGTAATGCATAATATCCTATAAGATCAGCATATGTTTGCAGAGCTGCTGTCCTGTGAGAATCACAAACCTTAGACAAGGCAACTTATCATGGGTCCAGAAAAACAGGTTTTCAGCTCTGTGACAAGACATTATTGGCTAATCCACGAGGATTTTAATGAGTTTATTTAGCTTCAGGAGGAGGAGAATTTTCCCAACCAACCAAGAAACATATCCTTCAGTTTACACGCAAACATTCAAAGTCAACATGTTGGACAGACGTGGTTTTCACTGGACAGAAAGAGGAGGAAGAATCGGATGAAAAGTAACTAAAGGTGTCAAATGCAGTGGAGAAAAAAAAAAGAGTCCAATATTTGCCTCTGACATGTAGTGCAGTTGAGGTAAACACTGAAAATAGTCATGTGAAAATTTGCACAGGAACTGATGAAAAGCACTGACACTGAATGTGTGGCTACAGATGAGTGTTTGTGTGACGGTATAGTGTGCTCAGTTTTCAGGGTAAAAGTGAATATAGCTAAATAAACTGTGACCTGGTTAAGGTGGATGTTGACTTTACAGTACATGGACATAAAACATACAGGTATCTGTCATTTATGAGAAAGCAGCTGTAAAATCTTGTTATTTTATCACATGCTAGCAGCTGTACTCACATGAACTTAAGCAGAGACTTGGGGTGTGGATCCCTTGGGGATTCCTCGGAGGCCTGTTGCCCTACAGCAGTTTAGTATGCTCTATTGTGCAGGTAATATTGGGGATGAAACAGTTATGCAACTTTAATACTCAGATGTCACTCACTGCCTTGCACTCCGGTGAGTTTAACAGCTGTAAATACAGGCTGATATGAGAGTATGATTATGGCAGCCAACTGCCTCTTAACTGTCAATAAAGATGTTAAATACGTAAAGTAGGGATGCACGATATTGGAAAAAAGTGACTTTTTTTTTTTAACCCTGCAATATATATTTGCCATAAAAAAATACTCAGGAGGATATAATAGCTGTGTGGTGCTGATGTAAATGGTCAAACAAATCTTCGTTTTTGGTGATTTTCTGTTGTTGGTTGCTCATTTTTCAATGTTGTTACCAGTGATTCACTCCAAAAAAAGATTAAGAGTGATTGTGATTGGTGGATGGTTGTGCACAGTGTGTATCAGGTGCCCTTGAAATTAAGATGAAAACATGTAGAGTTCATTTACCTCCTACATTGCAGGACATGTGATCTGACTATTGTGCACACGTACATTGCGATGACGATGCTCAAATGATATATTGTGCAGCTCTAATGTATACATTAAAGTAAAACCACATACATGCATTTAGGAATTAGCAACACATCGGTTTTCCTCTCATCAGTAAAGACCAAAATACACACTAGCTGCCACTTAAAAATTTTAATTCACAGTTGTTTGGCGACCTAAATAAAGTCCGGTGACCTATTTGAGGGTCATGACCCAGTCTTGTGGAGTGGATGGTCCATAGCATACAGGTGCAGATTGTCAGCACCATATGCTTCAAATATACAGAGCATGGACACTGACTTTAATCATCAGTTTTAGCACAAATAGAACAGAAAGGCTGTAGCCACCTGTTCCTGCTGTTTGCTTACATCTGGCCACCTGGCAAATAATGTCACACAGAACAAAGTCTCCACACTGACAGGTCCACTGTCATGGCTTCACACCTCTCCGAAGCCGAACTGATGCCTTATCAACGAGCAAAAACCAATAAACTAGATTGGTGTGAAACTCTTTTTTAGTCTCTCTTGTGGGCATCACTTTGAGACTGTCAGGAGACATCTGGAGTCCCAATAAGCTTGCAGGTGTGCACCATTTACGGGATTGTCAATACTCAAGAACGCTAATGCAGCAAGCTCACAACTACATTACTTTTTGGCTAAAGGTAAGCTTAGCTGTCTGTAGTGTCAGTGCGGCAGACAGCAGCAGCAACTTTACTGTTAAACCAAGGATTTAAGGGTAAGTCTTATCCATGCTATAGAGCTGAGCCACCAAAAATAGAAAGCAGCGCCATAAATTTTACAGAGGACATGGTGACTGCTGGTGTGTCACCTTTAAAGTGCATTCCCACATGGAACTAACCCCCTCCACCCCTGCCCTTACACCCTTCTAGTTACTGCCGCCATCCTCCATTTGGTGTTATTCTCTTTGAAGACGAATAATGCGTTTAGCTTACAGCTGTTCTCGCCTATGGGGGGAGAAAATACGGAAGGGGCAAAGAGAAAAGGGGGAGAAAAGGAGAATGTTCAGGGTGGAAAGGGAGACGTTAGAAATTTCAGAGGTTGTTTTGGGCGGGTGCAATCATGTACAAGTGACCAATCAGGAGAACAGATGTTTAAAGGCAGTCTGTAAATATTAGGTCGCTATCAGGTCATTATGCAGTGTGTGCACAAAACTGCAGCCTGCATTCATGGTCAAGCTGAATTAATCAACACATGCAACGCAGCCTGGCTGGTTTATAAGCTCTACAGTTTTAATTAGTGCATCAATAGAATATAAATGTGTGCAATAACCACAAAGCAAAGACTGAAATATCTTACACTGGCTTTGGATTCCACAAAACCACAGTTTTAGGGGGAATTCAGACACCATAATTGCAGAAATGGAATACAATTCAAAATTCCAAGTTTTGATTAGTGTATAACCGCATAAAAATCTGAATTGTTGCATTTTCATTACTTTGAATGAGTGTGTCTACATACACCCATTATGTAATCTGTAACGTCTCTGAACTCCAACTGAACTACTACTATTTATTTTTTATTTATAGCGGGTGACATCCAATACTAAGATGCATGGCTGTGTGAACTAAAGTTAAGAATGGCTCTAACACGGGACGTCCAGTTTGTTGTGGAAGGTGTTTAGTCAAAGATGTATCATCTTCATAATGTTGAACAATGTTATCCTCCTTGACCACATGTAGTTAGTGGATGGACGAATGAGTTGTCCACTACTTTATGAACTGCCGAAACGAAGCCAGTAGAATGTGATCTGTGACCATGTTGGATTTCTAGAGACAGAAGTGACCATATTTGGACAAAAGGAAAGAGAAATGCTGCTGCACAAAAGGTCACAGGTGAGGTACAGCTATGTGCTAGCTTAGTGTAGTCCTTCATTAAGCAATGTGTAGCAATGTAATTTAGGTTTTTCCTATTGGTGTAACTTAACCAAAAATCCATTTGAGCACTCTGCCAGGGAACAATGTGAACAATGTGTTTCACTATATAAACTCTCAAGTTTGACTCAGTAGGTACATGAACTCATACAGACCTGTTAATCAAAGCCTGATACAACAGACAGAAAAGCTTCTATTAGACCTGACATCAGATTAACAGAGAAAACATTTATTAGATGCTCCAAATAAAACACATAGGCACAGAATGAGTTCTACTGATTTACTAGTTATTGAGAAAAGTTCCACACAAGTCAATGGGAACAAGTGCTTTTTGGAGCCAACCCCAGGGGCCAACCGTGGTACTGCAATTTTGATACTTTAACGTCATCTTCAAAATGGAGTTGAGGTCTTTGCCCCTTGGTTATCACAACTTGCAGATCTTCATACTATTTTACAGGGCTGCCATTGTTTTGCTTGACATATTTTTTGGCTTCTGTGCTTGAAGGAACATAGGAACTGCCTTTTCTGAATACATTCTGATGTAACAACCATTTATCTAACATGCCTGATGATCAGTTTCTTCTTCTAGAGAAGAAGCTTTTGCCAAACATGGCTGAAAGATACATGTGGACTGTTAAGTACATCAAAGGACTCCTCCGTCTCATTCATAGAATAAAAACATGGTTCTGGGTCATGACCCACGTAACACAGCCTTTATCGCCACCTTCACCCCCAAACCAACTGATGAACACATGTCTAAATGTGCACTTTGTATTTTTATGTTTCAATCATTTACTTCAAATGTGCTTTACAGTTTTGCTTTACAGAAACACAGCTATTGGCTTGCAGACTCACGACTTTAACCTTTCCTCTCAATTTCAGAGCTTCTTCAACACGGCGAGGTAGAGCCGTAGGTTGTTTTACCCTTTCAGAAGCTGACCAAATAAAGAAAGATATTTTACAAAGCGGCTCCCCCCAGTTCATAGTACTGAATCATCTGCATAAACACTGCAGTGCCTACTTTATTCCTCAAGTGCTGATGTCTCTTTAAGTACTAGATGAACACCTTATGGACAGTTACAGGACAGTGGCTGGGTACTGGTGAAAGCGGTATATCCTGTCTGTGTGCTCATGTTACTGAAGGACACTGGTGTTGCTGTGTATTCATTAATAGTAACTATGTTGTAGGGGGGCAAAGTAAAGCAGTCCTAGCAACAACTGGTGTGTGTCTGTGTGTTAGAACAGACTCTGAAACAACTGGGACTTGGCACCTGTCTCCCTCCGTCCACTGACAGTTGAAGTTTAAACTGCATGAACAGCTTAGATGACAATGTTGAAGCGCTTGACAAAATTCCAGCCTCCACCCTCTATGAGCATGGCACATACATACATACATTTGAAATCTGACATGACACTGTGTGCAGTCAGCATGGTGAGCACACTGTACATACATGTCAACGCAGGCAACGAGAGCTGCCGTTGCTACCTCGTGTCTGCAACACCCCAAACCACCCCTCCTTCGCTTCTTCCACCACCTTCACCATCACCACCCAAAGGCCCAAAGGAACCCAAGACCAGAGAGCAGGACATGCTCGAACAGAGCCAGAAAACAGCTCCCATCCTCAGGCTGTCTCTGAGTTTAAGTAGCACAGACACGCCCACCATATGCTAAGAGCAGCCTAGCACATACCATCAACTGTAAAATCATTATGCTGCAATGCAGTATGCAACTATTTTAATACAGTCACATGTTACCACTCTGTTCACCATGTATAAACATGCATTATTACTGAGGTCTCCCTGCTTATTGACTCTTTCCTTACTTGGCGACGACAAAATTCTGCATGTTTACTATGTCGCTATTAGCATGCCTTCTTCCAAAACAGTGTTAGATACTTGGACGTAAAGAGTTAAAAAGTGAAACGAGTCGAGCTGCAGGGACAAGCCCTGCTGTTAGCCTGATGCCCTGCCAAGTATCTGACAAAGGCCTCACCTGGGCCAAGACGCAGCAAACCAAAAACAGGCCATACCATAAACAACACACTAATTACTTACTCTACTCAAACAAACTCGTCTCCAGAAAAAGCCATGAATAATCTTGCTCATTTTTGTAGTTGTAAGAAGCTGTTTACAGAGAAGACTTGGCTTGAGGAGTAAACTTACCGGCAGCATTGCAGGGTAGTACAGCCCCATCATTGTCTGATCTGGAGGAACAACTGCTGACCAGCTCTCCACTTTCCCAGCCCTTCTCCTCTCCCCTTCCCTGTGAGTCTCTGCTTCTCCTCCTGTTCCTCCTCTCCTCTGTCTGTGCTCTAGGACCATGAGCTGCCGATGGCTTCAGTCCACGTCCGTCTCACACATTCAAATTCTCCCTCGTTCACTCCCTCTTCCTCCTCCTTCCTTTCCCTTCTGCCGGCGTCTCTTCTTCTTGCACTTCTTACTGCACGCAAGGCAAACCGTGTCTGTCACTGTGCGCCTCCCGTTCTCCTCGTCTCCCTGGCCCTGCTGCTCTGATCCCCCTCTGGCCTTTCTGTCTCTCCTCCTGACAGCCTGAATCTCTTCTCTCCTCCTCTCTCTCTTCTCTTTGCGCTGCGTCTGTCATTCACACGCTCGCGTTACACGTCCCGCTGCTCCCCCCTTTGCTTCCTCTTGTTCCCGCCCCTCTTTTAAACTTTCCCTCCCTCTTAACCTCAGTCCCTCCTATCCATCAAAGCATCCATCCTTCAATCTAGCCATCTAACCCTGTGTCTGGATGAAGTCAGAAAGCTGTTGTTGCTGTCTCCTCAAAACACCCTGGAGAGAGAAGAGGAACAGGAAGGAAGAAGATGCTGTCTTCTATCCACGCACTGGCTGCCTGAGAGTACAGAACACGAACGCGACCCCCACCGCATTGCAGCTTTTTTTGATGATTTATTTATTGCTTGGCAGCCTGTCAGCTCCAAAAAGCAGTGGTAGGTAGGCCAGTCAGTAGACAGCTAGGTAGCTAGCTGCGTGGGTAGGCTCCTAGATCACCATCTCTCTGCAGTAGTTGTCTTCATCACACAGATGGAACTCTCAAAAAACTGAGGGAGCGCAGCTGAACATGAACATGAATCAGTGTAACGCTGCATTGCGCCTTTTTCTTCTGGCTCAGGCTCAGTACCTTCGCATCCCACCACTTTATTGTTCGGGGGGTGCTTAATTCGCAGAGTGCAGTTCCTTGCACCGCATTTTCATATGGGAGGGACTGAACTCTGCGGAAAAAAAGCCCTGATGCCAAGCTTTCAGACATCTGCTGAGTCTGGCTAGAACTGGGTCCAGAGGGATGGAACGGAGGGAGGGCAAGATAAGTGATTGGAGGTGGTTGGGGAAAAAGGACTAACGAAGAGAGAAGGGTCTAGAGAGAGGGTCAGTGGATGCAAGGGAGAGATAACTGGATACAGAGATAAATGGATAAAGGGCTGGGTGGAAAAAAGAGCAAGAGATGACAGGATTAGGGCTGTAAGTGAGGAGGATGAGAGGATGAATAGGGGATGATCTGAGGATTAAGCGCACAGACTGAACACGGCGATAAACACACGCTGTCGCACACACAAACACATGCGCATAATGTACACACAGATGCGCTGTGATCATATTGGTGTTGCTGGACTCTGACGGACGTACGGACCCCCAGTGGGCTCCGACAAAGGCCTATATACACCATAACCTCATCAGCCTATTCAAACACAGGCCTGCTCCTTCAAACACACCATTTAAAGGTAATCAATAGCTCAAGCTTAACTATTCTACAGCAATAATCCACAATAGTTTGAGAAGAATTGCAGTTACTCATTAGAAAGTTATAACCTGCATCAGTATTTTTTAAGTTTTGCTCTGGGTAAAGGACAGAAAAATTACCATGTATTAGTAACAATTTATTACACACCTTCATTGAATGCTAGTCATTGACATTCTTTTTAGGTTCAGCATGTAATATTAATTACCGTAATTGGTATATAATTTATAGCTGTGTTTTAATTAGTGTGGTAATACTTGTAATTGTGTTTCCTTGATCTCAGAATGAGACCAGCTCATACTCCTACTCCAAGGCCGTATTTGTATGCAGAATACTTCCATTTTATTCACTTTTTGTGTCTAGCATTACAATACATTACTGTCACCTACTGTGTTTGACTCTACACCAGAATAATACCCAATGGAGTGAATTGGTTTTAATTTGAAACTTTACCACTAGATGCCTCAATATAACATTTAAATCAATAATCACCTTTACAAAAAGTAACATATTGCAAATTATCTACTTATGTAGCAGGTAGCTGTGAAATAAGCAAAATAATGTACACTAAGTTGGCCCCAGTTGTAAATTAACAACAGGGTGATGCAGAAACTGCTGCGTCAGGTTCAACTCAACCCCGTCATTCCACAACTTTTTTGCAGCTTCATGTAAACAGAAAACCTGCACAGCTCTAATTTTCTATGACAACTATATGTCTGCGTGACATAATTTACTCTAATTCATGGGTTCTTTGATACATTCAATTTGTTGTTCAAAATTCACGATTGTTTATTGTCATTATGTGCACATAACAAAATTTTCCTTTGAGGTAGTTCTTGGCAGGTTACAATACAAGAGAAAAAAAAAAATATAATATAAAAACACTAACGTACATAATGTATACATATAAAAAAAAATACAGTATGTACAGTGTAAAATACAGTATGTGCTGTTAAAATGCAGTTTTGTGCAATATTGTGTGCAATGAGAGAAAATGTGCACATGAATCCCAGTGCCAGTGATTGAGAAATGAGAGAGACACAAAAAAAAACCACTCAAAACAGAAGAATTTAGAAGGAGCATTGATTGTATGGAATTATTTCAGCTGCAGAAAGGTTAATGCTGAGCAGAAACATGTACTTGGTGCCTCCACAGTCAGTCAACCAGTGTAAAAAATGTCCTCTTTTCTCCCTGAAAATCACCTCCATCACCTGCTTTTGTGTTCATCGCATTAGAGTCAATAACATAGCATTGACATTTTCCAACAAAATTGCCCCAATCATTTAAGACTGAAGTGTTCTGTCCCAACAGAGCTATCATGTTTTCTGGTAAAAACTCATTTTATAGCACAATACGTCACAGGGAAAAAAAGAAAAAAAAAACACTAATCAGTTTTTTTTTCCTAGATCTTGCCGCCCTGCCATGCATGCAGCCTCGGCACGCTGACTTTTCTTGTGTATTGTTAACCATGATCATTTCTGTGACAGAAACAACAGGAGGCTGACATGTCAGCCCTGAAAGGTCAGAATGGCCATGTGCCAACCCACACACGTCCACAAAGTGTACAGGAGCAGCAAGGACCCACAGGAGCCTGTCACCATTTAACACAGTCATATTGACAGAGGCAGACCTACAGGCAGTTCAAACACGCATACATAACATTAAGACAGGAGCATTACCAAGACAAATGTACTGCAGCTATGAACAGGCCCATCCAGCACACTGCTAGGCTGGGCTATTTGCATGATAACCAGCAGCTAGTGTGCTGGAGACTCCTAATATGCGTGCTCAAGGGCAGAATACATTAGCGGGGATGACTTTTAAATCATTTATAAAACAAATGCAGTGGCGCGACTTAACAGCGAATGTAACAGACGACAAAGGGAGTTCAGACATAGTACAGATCACAAGTCCACCGTGCCCAGATGTTTGTCTTACCAGGAGATCAAGCCCGCCAGGCAAGGGCCAAGACTGGAGTATAAGTCTGCGCTAACTGAGCAACTCATTATCGTGTGATTCTGCGCCCCGCAGGCAAGCCTTCTTAAATAATGTACGTCCATTTCTGTTTCACCTCTGCTCCTGAGTGTTTCATTGCTTTCATACTCTTCCAAAACAGAACATCCTGAATACTGGAGAGAGGAGACACGGGGGGGAGGGGGGGAGAGAGAGCACGGGAATCTACATCAAGCTGACTCTAAACCTGGAGCCACATTTTTAACATTGTCAGCCTCTTTCAATCTCGCCGTCGTACTTCGAGGGAAGTATATTCCCAAGAAAGGAGATGCCAAGGGTAGAGCAGGAGCGGGAGAGTCAAGCAGAGTAGAGGCGGGGGGGGGGGGAGACAGAGAATACATCACGAGAGAGGTTGAGGCCTGTGAGAATCTCCCATGTTGTGATGTGGGGAAGGAGGCTGGGGGGCGAACAGGCTCGCAGACCAACACTCCCCTCCTGTGGCACTGCCAGAGAGCTGCACATCCCAAAACAGAGGCTGGAGTCGCACACAATTGGAGACAAAGGGACACACATGAACGCTCTTGGATACAGGAGCCCGGTGAGGTTTGTGCGCACACACACACACACACACACACACACATATACACGGACACGCGAGCTCATCCTCACTCTGAGCTGGTCTGAGCTGCTCCATGTGCTGCTGGGATGTAGATAAGAAAGCAGTCGAATACCCTGCCACTGCACACATAAGGCACTCATTACTGAGAGCAATATGCATGGAGAGACACTTAGAATGAGAAAGAGATGGAGAAGCACAAAAAAGGAGAGAGACGACGGTGGCTGAGAGGATAGGAATAGCACTGAGGCAGCGCTGCGTGCAGAGTGTGCAGAGCTTAGTTTAAAGAAGGTGATAGCGTGGGGTCGCTCTATTTTCCAAAGGGTTCAGGCCTGTCAAAGAGAGGCTCAAGCTCTGGCTGCACTCTCATCAATTCTTGGAACAGCCATCGTTTATGAGCCAAGGCAGGCTGTAGGAAACAGTGGTACATCAGAGTCGATTATGACTAAACAAAGGACGACACAAGGGCCACCTGTGTACAAGCCCAAATGGTTTTTTAAAAGCCTGCTATTTTATTTGATTCCTGTTTATCATCTTCTCAACATTTTGAAATATGCAGACTTCACTGAGGTGTAGTCTGTGGCTCAACACCAGCATATACCGGGTGACTCAAGGATTCTCTTTGAAATTATTTTTGATTCTTTTTTTTTTTTTTTTGAAACACAGGTTTGCAAGCTAATCTCTTACCTGACTGTGAGGTGGGTATCCATGGAAACCAGGGTTTAACGGCTCATTGTTCTGCAAGAGACAACAGGAGGAGAGGAGAACTGGTGAGTGGCTGGGCTTTTGGAAAATAAAAGGATGCAACACAGCAGTCCGGAACTTTTGTGTTTCAGGTGAAGCGCACTCCAGAAAAAAGTGACAGGCTTAAAAAAAATTTGAAAAAAAAATCAAGAGGATGGTGCACGGGAATGATGACAACTAAAATATCATGTTCTGTATCTGTCATTGTGACTCAAAAACACCATGCACTACAAAGCAAGAGCTTACACGTCAAAAACATTTTTTTCACATAATTGTATTTGACTCAGTGGGTTGAATCTTCCATCTCACACTGCTGCTAAAAATCATCTAATTTTACCTTGATTTTAACTTTAAAGTGACTTTTATTTAGGATCTTATGCTGAATTATGCAATCATATATTCCATGGGTCTCAAACTCATTTTAGTTCAGGAGCCACATTCACACAAATTTGATCTGAACTGTAGCAGGACCAGTGAAATAATATAGCATATAAACAATGCCAAATCCAAACTTTCCTTACTTTGAAATAAAAATGTTTACATTTACAAACTATCCTTTAAAACAATGTGAATGATATGGGCAACCTAAAACTTCTTTAGAAAAATAAATGCAATTTTAACAATATTATGCTTCAGTTTATCTTTTAGAGATGTGTGATTACAACTTATAGATCACAGTGGATTTACAAATACACAAAACATTTAGTAAAAAAAATAAAACATTAGGGCGGCACGGTGGTGTAGTGGTTAGCGCTCACGCCTCACAGCAAGAAGGTCCCTAGTTCGATCCCCGCACCATTCTGTGTGGAGTTTGCATGTTCTCCCCGTGTCTGCGTGGGTTTTCTCCGGGTACTCCGGTTTCCTCCCACCATCCA
>JAPTGZ010000027.1:3078210-3091569 GCA_029814645.1 Fowleria isostigma | reverse complement strand
TGAAACTTTCAGGACATGATGGAAATGACACAAGGAACAATCGAATAGATTTTGGGAGTGATCCGACATTTTACTCCCGTCCAAATGTGCTAATTCGGTTCAAATAGTGCTAGTCACGTCTCTCCTCTCTCCTCCCTGAGGGTGTGGGCGGGGCTACCTACGCTTCACTGAGCTGTGTGTGTGTGGCAGGGGGAGTGGGGGGGGGACTATCATACTTGGTGGAGGTCTGCGCTCTCCGAGTGCTTTTCTATTTATTAGACTGTGACTGAAAATCTGATGCTGACTCTTGTTTGGTTATGTTCTGTATGACAAAATAACTAATAAAAACTTAAGTGTAAAAAAAAAAGTAACCATTCATTGCAGATTACACAATAATATACATAAAAATAAATCAATTTTACCAACTGACAGCCACAACCATTTAAGTGAAACAAAATGTACTCGTGATATCAGATGCTGATGTAACACTATTAAAAGTATTGTGTGTAACTGTAGACAAACGCTGTATTTTGTAGGTGTGTATCTTTGTGTTGGGTAAACTTACAGCTCCCAGACTCCTGTTTATCCTCTTCCTCTTTGTTTCGCTCAGCCTCTCTCTGACTGTTCCAGGTACACTGGCTTGGCTGGCCGGATGCTCTGGGTAAACTGAGAGGAGACAACACAAAACAAGCACAGCGTCTGAGCCACTGATTTAGGAGCGAGGAGCTTATGAAAAATGATATTCACTAAAAATCACACAACAGTATGAAAACCAACCTCTCCTTCTTTACCTTGTGCTTCGGACACCGCAGTGAGAAGTTATCTTCATTCAGAGAACAGTCTGGAGGTGAGAGAGAAAACATCAACCCTGTTCAGACACTGTTACTCAAAGACAAACTAAAATTAGTGTTTTACATAAACCTCTGGCATTTTTTTACAGTTTGCCTTGATATCATTGCTCACCTGCTTCAATCGCACAAAGGTAGTGGTAGCTCAGTGTACAGCCTTTACTGTAGCAGCCCAGGGTTGAGCCAACCATCTCACAATGAGAGCAGCTCTGAGAGAAGAAAACAGACAGAAGGAATCAGTCTCAAAATGTTCTGTCAGGTTAATACATGCACACAACAGACGCTAGACCACGCCTGCAGAGAGTGTATGAACAATTCATTACACTATAATATACGAAACATCACTGATTATTCATTCTTTCATGCACAAATTACAAGAAAAATTGTAAAAAAAAAAAAAAAATATATACTATTTTTTCCAAAATTGTTTTAAATTACATTGGCCAACATTAACCCTTTAACTACCCCACCAAGAAAAACCTGCTGAAAATTTTTTTTGTTTGCATTTCTTATTCCCTTGAGTGAGTAATTTCTAGATTTTTTTTTTTTTACCGTACTTAATATCAACTCAGAATATGTTAAAAATTACTTACTAAGGTGATTTTTTTCAACATATTCATGATGCACTACCTCTAAATGTTTAATATTTGCAACAATAGATGAAGGGAGATTTTAATTTTATAACAAATAATCCATTATTTCATATTGGCTGAATTTTCCTACTCTTACCATAAAGCCACAAATTAACTATTTGACTGAGCATGTTCTTTTTTTTTGTTTTTTTAATATTACATATCTAATTTAAAATTTTTTGTGGTATCAAATAATATAATTATGTTCACGAAGGCCTCTTACACTATGATATGCCAAAAAAGTATTTATATTTTTCATTTTTTCACCAATAACAGTCCAAATGTTTTTAATGATTTTCCTCTTTCTTGGCTCAGTTAGGTTCAGATAAGTTGGGTATTCCACTTATTGAAATATAGTGACTCAAAATGTGATAAACCATATTGCAAGCAGTTAAAGGGTTATAAAAAAAAAAAAAAAAAGATTTGCATCAGAGATAAAACATGCCAAATCTGACGCACTTTGAATAGAGGAATTAGAAGACAAACACCAAAAGTGCAAGTTGACTAATGTTTTCAAGATATATGCTGTTGAATGCACAGGAACAGCTTTGTCCATCAGGCTGTCAGGATGATGAACTCTGTCCACGACCTTCCCTCTCTGCCCCCGGACTGGAACCCACCCCCACATTTACAACCGTTTTGCACAGACTCAGTGGACTACATTTTGTGGTATTTTAACATTGCTGCTGACTGCCTGCTGCACTTGATTACAAATATTGCATTATTGTCATACCTGCTGCTGTTACTGTCATATCTGATGCTGTTCTGATCCATTATTCACCTCATGACTGTTGCTGTTTTGCACAACCACTGTTATTGAAAACAGACTTATGCAGACACTTCATATTGTATTATACTTTATTCCACCTATTTAAACTTATTTTATTTTTTCCGTTTTTTTTAACTGCAAGGATTTTCTATATGCTATCTCAATGTGCGTCCTGTGCATCTACTGAACTGACAAAATAAAAGTGTTTTATTGTATTCACATACTAGATCACTGATTCTCAAACTTTTAACAATATATATTTTTAGCCAAGTATCCCCCCTGCCTCTCACTTCAGCATTTTTGATGTCCGTTCGGTGTCTGCTTATGTTTTAAAAATTTTGCAAACAAATGTCTAAAAAAGGTAAATGGTTGGTACTTGTATAGTGTTTTTTTCTGCACATTAATGACACCCAAAGCGCTTTACAATACAAGCCTCACATTCACCCATTCACACACACATACAATAGTGGGCGGCTGCTGCCATGCAAGATGCTACCAGGCCTCACTGGGAGCAATTTAGGGTTCAGCATCTTGGACGACCCGCTCTACCAACTGCAATATTAACTTTAATATACTGTATACAACCTACAAATATTTATAAGTAAATTTTGTGTGCTAAGTGCCCTCTCTCTTTGATAGGAAAAAGGAATTATTTGATCATTAATGAATAAATGACCCTTTCATCAACAAAAATAATTACTTTTACTTAAATAAACTCACCTTGAATAATATAAAATGGAACTGTTCTTAAAATGTTACCAAAGCTTAAGAGTAAGGGGTCCTATTTTTTTTTTAAAGATACTGAAATGAATTAAGGTCAGGAGTGTTACATTTATTGTATGACTATTTATTGTGTTTTATATTTCAGCATTAATTCTCATTATTTGTTTTTTTGGTACATGATGATTTATTTAATGTGTTTTTCCAAAAAAATTTGAAGTACCCCCCTGGCCTTCTTTCAAGTACCCCTGGGGGTATGTGTACCCCATTTGAGAAAAACTGTACTACATTAATAGATCTTACACTAAAATGAAAGTGAAATGAATGTTTTCTAATGTGTAGACAGTGTTTTGAAGTAAAACTGGCAGCTCAGAGACAAACACTCCTTTTGAGTAAAACCATGTTGCCAATAAGTCAGAGAATTTCATATTTTAATCCAATACTCTATCTAGAAAACTAAAACCAAGCAGCTCTTTTGATTTAGTCAGTGTTCATTCTTTTATTCTGGAGGCATTTTATTTATAGATCTGTGTTCGATATTAAAAAAATGTTGAAATCTAACTACCCCTCTTTGTAGCAGGGGGTGGTTTCCATAATTAAGAGCTACAAATATTCCCAAACCCCATGAGCAGGCGTAAAGCTGTAAACATGAGCCGTCCTAAACTCAAACAGGTCAAATGTAAACAGAGGACACTCACTGTTTCTCTGGCTCCATCTAGTGCCTCCTGCAGGCCGTACAGTCTCCCGTTGACGAGGTACACTCCACTGGTCCACACTATGCATCCTTCGTGCACCCACAGCTCCTCTGGGTCCATGGGCATCTGAGGCAGCTGGGCGAGTTGGGCCAGAGGTCCCAGGGAGTCTAAGGCCGGTGGAGGGGGCTGGAAGGGCAGGGACGCCTTGCTGTTGGAAGGCACCATCCTCGGGGAATCCTCACTAGATTTATGCCTCCTCTTAAAGCGGGGGTGTGAAGTGAGCTTTCTGTGCTGAGGCCGTTGCTGGGTTTCGTCTACGGGTGGCGGTGGAAGCGGATGCGGCTGCTGCTCCTCTTTCTGCTCGCTTTCGAGGTCTGGCTCTCTCTTGAGCTCGGGGATGGGTCTGCTATCTATATTCATGTCCCAGCTTACAGATGATGTTTTACTGGTAGTGGAAGAGGAGGAGGAGGAGGAGCAAGAGGAAGCAGTGTTACTGAGCGCGCCAGCCACGTGCATCATCATTTCCTCCCTTCCAGCTGGAGAGGCAGTTGTGACTGTCATGGTGAGAGATGTTGGGTTTGAATCCAGGCTGATAGCATAGTCACTCTCAGATGAGGGCTTGGCAAACTGACCCTCTTGTGTTTGTGTGTCTTGGACAGAGCTCGGAGTATTCGTGTCTGAATTTGGTCCTGTTTTGTTTGTGCCTGCGGTTGCCTGACACTGTCTGACCTGCGGCTGGTTCTTGGGGAGTTTTGCGGCGTATTCAGCTGGATAGAAAGGCCCGTAGAGATCTCCGAGATGTTTGTAATTTGCCCATTTCTGACACAAGCAGCAAAGCAGTCTGCCAGAGTGATTGGTCTCTGTAATCACAGGGCCTGAAACAACATAACCAGATGAGGGAAGTGCTTTTCCCGACTGAAGTGTAGTTTCCACCTCATCCGTCTCTCTTTTCTCTGATTCTCTGTCTCTCCTAGGTAACTGGAAAGAAAGAGCTGAGGTCAGGAGAGAATCAATTCCACTCCCGCCAGCTTTCCCTCCAACTGCACTCCGCTCTCCTTTCATCTTGTCCTCTTCTGCATTTACAATGGTGCACACTGCTCCGATCTCTGGGATTTTTTTCTCGACATGTATGTGTGGAACAAACAGGCCTTTTCTGTTTGGATCCACAAATGCTCTGTTAGTTAGGCTTCCTCCTGGCCCTAAAGGGAGATCTGGGTCATCTTTGGCCACTGGTGGTGCTGGTGGTGCTGCTGCTGCCGCTGCTGCCGTTGCTCCTCTCCTCCTCCTCCTCCTTTGCTGTCCTCTTCCTTCTAGCGGCTCGTCTTCGTCTTTCACACCTCTGCGTCTTCGCCGCACAGGTTTGACCTCGGCCTCTGGTTGTGTGTCCTCACTCTCTAGGTCCACTTTGACTACCTGTGTTAAAACAGGCGGGGCAAGTGGAGGAGTGCTCTTCTTCTCCAGCAGAGGGGGTGCAGCAGAGGGTGGGGTGCTGCTGGTTGTCTGCGCTGTCTGTGGGGTCGTGGCAGCGGCTGGAGTTGGAGTGGGCGGGGCAGGTGGAATGCTAAGAACTGCTGTCTGAGTCTGGCCTTGAGTCTGGACTTGGGAAACGGTCTGAGCCTGATTCTGGGCTTGATTCTGAGCCCGTTTTTGTTTATTCACGCTCCCCACAGGCCTGCCCTTCTTTTTGCCAGACGGGAAATAGCCTTTTGGCACAATACTCTCCGGCGGCTTTGAATCCTGCGGAGACAGACTGGACCTGCTGGACGACATCTGATGTTGTCTGTTCAGCATGTGTCCTTGAACCTGGCTGTGATGGGGCGGGGTGGTTCCATAATAATCACTGCCAGGATAATCATCAAATCCAATGCCAGATTCTTGAAGTTTCTGTCGAAGAAGGTTAGCGGCGGACTGCTCTCCTCTTCGTGTCTCAAGCTGCTGATACGTGTTGGTGAAATGCTGAATGTCTGACAGGGCAGAGGAGGACGGAGGTGGGGAGCCCTGTACTGGGCGGGGAAGAGGCGGAGGAGGTGGTAAAGGTCCGAGCAAAGCAAAATCTTCCTTGTCACCAGATGCTGATCCCACAGCGGCTGCTAATCCGAAGTCAAAGTCTTGTTGTTTGATGGTTTGAGATGTCTGGTGAGGATCACATGGGTAGGCAGATGGGGGCAAAGGCCCAGCCTCATCAACTCCTCTAAAAGGAATCAAGTCATTTAATGACTGGCCTTCATCCATGTAACTATCATCCCCTCCTGAAACCCTAGGGAAATGTGCTAAGTCTTGGTCTTGTGAATCATTAAATGGTTGTATTTCTGAATGAGAGAAGCCCGAGTAATGATTTGACTCATCAGCATGGCCTGCTGGCTTTTTAATATTTGGTGTGATTTTCTGCACTATTGCCTCTAGTTTCAAACCTCGTCCTTTCCTGGTAGACAAAACCTTGGTGTTACCACCTGATGGTGATAGTGCTTGTGAGTAGGTGTTCTCTCCGGGCAGAGGGGAGGACAGCCTGGGACATGGAATATCTGAGCTACATGACTCATCCTCATTGTGATGGCTCGACTCAGACTGAGCCCCGGGAGAGTGGTGTGAATTTGTGGCAGACCTCTGCTGAGATGCGTCCTGGAGTTGCCTTTTGGCAGGAATAGGAGAGATAAAAGAACGGACTCTCCTTCTCAAAATTAATGGATTTGTGTCTGCAGAACCCCCAACTTTAGTCTGACGCTGCTGCACCTGTGGTTGAGTGGAGTTCACATCAGTTGGTGGCTTAGCAGTGCTGGATGGGGGATTTGAACAAGGTTGTTTGGCCTCCTCAGCAGCTCCTCCTCTAGAAACATCAGACTCTGCAGCATTTGTGCCTTGGCTCACTGGTGGAGGGACCGGGTTGTGTGAAGCTACAGGAGGGGGAGGGGGAGCAAGAGAAGGAGGTGGCTGAGTTCTGTAGAAGGATTCTCCTTCTAGAATTCTTGTCCCATCTCTGCTGGAGTGTGTTGCTTCCCATATTTTCATATCATAGTAAGCACTTTGATGATGAAGGGATGGTTTGTTTATGTGTTGTTCACTTGCCACATCCACTTGAGAGATCATCCTCTGCCTCTGCTCTGATTGGCTGATCTTGTGTCTTCCTGGAGAGGACGCAGACTGCATCATTAGGTCCTTAGATGGCCTGTTCATTGCTTTTACCCAGTCATTCATATCATGGGGGTGATGAAGAGGGGCACGAGGGTGAGGATACATCTGCATTTTATTTGCAGGTTGAGACTGTGGTGATAAATTGTGGAATGGGTGGTGGGAGGGGAAGTGGGGGTTGTTACGTTGCATCATGTTGCTCTCTCTTGTGTCCCCGTATCGAAAGCCAGGAAAAGCACTGGTATTTCCAGTTGATAAATCAACACCACGTAGATAAGACTGATGTCTTGATGGTGAGGACAGAGGATTAGTGCTCAGAGGATGAGGCGGCAAAGGGGTAACATCGACATTACCTCGCCTATAGGGGTCAGCATTCATTACAACAGTTGAATGAACAGACTTTGAATGATACTCTAAATCTGGCTCATTAGCACCCCCACTGCCATGATGAACACTTTGTAAATTTGCTGCATCTGGGCCAGTCTCTTTTGATGCCATTTCCATTTTCACCACTTGTTTCTCTCCAGTATCCTTTTTACTCAGATCATTGGCTGCTGCTGGAGAGGAAAATGGCTGTTGAATTACAGAGGCTCCACTCTGACTTTTCTCCCGCTCCCTCTCTCTGTCACTTTCCCTGTCCCTCTCTGGTGTACTGCGTCTGTTTGGCGACACATCACAGATGACAGAGCGCCGCTCTGATGGGGCTAATATGGAGCCTGATGATTTCTGAGACTCAGTTTGACCAGTGCTGCCTGTGAGTGGCTCTGGCTCTTGCAAAAGGAGCTCCTGCACAGCAGAGGAGTGAGCGGAGACATTAGACAGCGCTTTTCTCTGTGGCAAAGAATAGTCAGCTAAGTTTATATGTTTTGGTGGGGGTTGCTGAGATTCTGTAGCATGTGTTAAATTACTTTGGGTCCCACCCACTTCGGCTTTTTCAGTATTTTGCAATATCTTTGTACTGGTCATTTCTGATTTCAGTGAGGACTGAGACTCTGTGGCAAAATCAGGCTCATTTCCATGCCTCTGGCCTGGATGTGGGGGCTTTCCAGAGCTACCCATTTGAGCAGAATGAGCCTCGGTTAGTCCAGTTTGCATCCGCATACTTTCAGAAACACCATATGGGTGTCTGGTTTGAAACTGCTGCGGGAGATTGGCAGGATATGCTTGTTCTGGTCTGCTGTAACGTCTATCTAAATTGTAACCTTGAAGAACCTCTTGCAAAAGACTTGGAAATTGCTGCATTTGTGAATTATCCTCATGACCTTTAGCTGCTGCTCCCTGCCCCCTCTTTCCAAAAGCCTCAGCACCAGAATCTTTTGGATTCATAGAGCCAAAACCAGTTTGTGATTGTTGGTACCCTAAGTATTTGGAATTTGATTCTATTACGCCCCCTGGGCCCGTCCTCCCTCTGTTCTTCATTGACAAATCCGAGCCATATGTTGATTCAGGGTAGCCATATTTCTGTGGTCCAGGCTGCAGAGGGTTTTGAGGCCGCCCAAAATTCGACTTCTGATGGTGGGAAGAATAGAGACTAAGATCTACACCTTCTTCCCCATTATGGCTGCTGGACTCTCTTATGTATGAATGGGACTGTTTTTCTTCTATGCAGTTGTCTTGGCTTTGCTTGATTTTTTCAGTGTGGCTTCCATCAGACCGAGCCGAAACAATCACACCAACACCACTGGCACTTTGCTGCTCCTCAAATGTGTGCTTTTCCTCTCTCTCATTATTCTGTAATTTGGATGCAGAGAGCAACCTGTTTTCTTTGTCCTGACCATTTGCTGTATTGACTTCTTGAATTTGGCTGCTGCATTTCTCAGATTCATTACCTGCACCTTCACTTTCATTTTTAATTACTTCATTTTTAACTTCTGTTGTCTTCCTATGTGCACCCCTGTGATCATTATAGGTTAAACCAAGTTCTGAGACACAATTTGGCTGGGGAGGAGGAATACTAGAAGAGGTGGATGAGGGAGACGAGGAAACTGGAGGTGCTGAATGTGATGGTGGGCCAATCTCTGAAGACTGACATCCAAAAGATGGGGATGATGAAAAAGGAGCATTGGCCTCAATTGTCTTTGTTTCAGAAATAACTGGGTCTTTTGACTGTGAATCGATGGTGACTGTTTTAACATTTGGCAATTGTCCAACTTGTGGTTGGCTTTGACTCTGGGGCAGGGGGGGATAAACACTGGGTTCAGACCCACTGCTTGCTCCACTCATTTGCCTCACCCTTCCATGTTCCTCCTCAGAAAACTGCTCATCTCGCTCCATCTTGGTCCCTGTTGAGCCTCCTGTGGACATCAGTGAGGAATCTTCATCAGCACCAGCATCTAAGCTAGTAGTGTCACCAACCCCCGCTCCACTTCCATCTTTAACTGTGCTCGTACTTGAGGCTGCACTTGCATTTCTACTCCTTGGCTGTGATGGGGGAACATTATGTGTTGCCTGTTGCATCTGCCCACCATCCTTTCCTTTCTTTTGTGAAAGCACTGTGTCAGTGAGAAGCATGTGCTGTACTGTGTTAGGTAAATTGGCTACTTGTGAACTCAAGGCATTAAGACTATTCAGGCCAGCATCCTGCATTTTGTCGAGTGGAGAAGATGAGTAAACAGAAGAGCCTTCCTCTCGGGATCCAATTCCTGTGCCCAGACTAATTTTGCTGCGCCCTGCTGGAGGAAGACTGCTTCCGCCGACTGCAGTCATGGTGTGAACCTTATGACTGCCACTGCTACCACAACTACTGATGCTGCTATTTGAATTGGGCGTGGGGCTTAATTGAGGCATGGTCTGCAATAATCTACCATGACCATGGCTGCTACGGGGGTTTGCTGTAGGAGGATGTGAAGGACCATGACCTGAGGGGTTTCCATGTGCCTCTGAGACACCCATCAAAGGAGAAGGAGAGGAGCTACAACTAGGAGAATGCACTGCAGAGGCAGCTGGGGAGGGGTTGGATATTGGGCTAAAGTTTTGGTTAATTTGTGCCTGTTGCGCATTGGGATGCATCGGAGATTTGGATAGTTCTATTGATGTTCCTTGAGGTATACTGGGATTGGAGGCTTGATGATGTTTAGCATATACAGAACTTGGAGATGGGCCCTGGTGCTGCATCTTGAGTGAGTTATCATAACCTACCCCTAAATTGTGCTGCGAGTTGCGATGCTGTAGCGTGGCTTGCTTGTGAAGTGAATGTGTCTGTGGGGAATATCCAGGATAATTTGAAGCATGGTAACTCTGTTGAACATTCTCCATTGGCCCCACATTGTTAGCAGCAACTGAACCAGAGACTGAGTTTGAACCAGAGTTGACAGTGGGAGAACTGTTGACTTTGGGATCAAACCCGGTGCTAGCAGCCCCATCGAGATATCTCTGCGGAGGGGGGCTGTACATTCCTGATGACCCTGTGGATGCTCCACCCTGTGGGGAGTAATGTGGATACTGAGGGGTCATTCTGTGCCCAGAGTGAGGATAGCTTCTATGCTGCTGTCCATGGTGGACAGATGGGAAGGTCTGTCCATGCTGGCGGTGCTGCAGTTGAGAACTTGGCACTGACTGCATTGCAGGGTTCTGACTCATGTTGTACTGATGAGAAGGAGAGAAGGCTCCAGCACCAGCACCTCCACCTGAACCAGCAGTGGAACCATACTCTACTGGATATGGCGACATCAGGCCAGAAGATGGCGCAGCACCAGATCCAGTATGCCTGTACTGGTGAGGTATATGTCCATCGATACTAGGGTATCCAAAGCCAGCGCCAAATGCCATGCCCCCTCTTCTGTGCCTGTCCTTTGCACCCATTGAAAAATAATAATCCATGGCATCCTTCCTGTAAGGGTTGTTACTGTTGCCGCTGTGAATGTTACCCTGTGTTGGTGGCAGCTCTACAGCTCCTCTGCTTCTTGCACTGTAAGCTAGCATGTGGCTGGCTTGACTTGGGTGGTGATGGCCTCTGTGCAGGCTCTGCTGTTGCATCCCTGCATAATCATCTGTCATCCTTGGGGAAATCTGTGGTTCTGCTGGCTGAGAGGGATACGGAGGTCCTCCTCCACCCCTCCCACTGAACCCAGGGGGGAGGGAGGGGGGAGCTGGACTGTTAGAAAAATTCTGCATTTTCTTTTTTTCCAAGTTTGGATTAAAAACGGAAATGTCTGTCAGTGTCTATACCAGGGAATGTTTGTGATCAGAAACTGGAAGGCTTATGGCAGTAACCATAAATGAAAAATGTGAGTCTATGGCCTGGCAGTCAAACAAGAAAATGCTTTTGAAATCCACCAAAGACTTGAAGCAGAGGATTGTAGACGGCAGATGTTGTCACTTTTTGTTAAAAAACAAAACAAAACAAACAAAAACTAAACTAAACTAAAAAAACAAACAAAAAAACAAACAAAAAAAAAAAAACTTGGTGAGGACTTTATCAATGTTTAAAAAGGCCAAATGGTAAAAATCTTCAATTTGACAATATTATCTCCACTTAGAAAAGTTAACTCAACATATGGATCTTGAAAACTGGAATTAAAAAAAAGACAAAAAGATATGTACTAAAGCAGGTTTGTACTGCAGGGAAAAAAAAGTACAAGATTAAAAGTGCACAGTCATTCCCATGTAGCTGAAGCTGTTTGGCACTGAGTAAGCATTGATGTCATTAATGACTGACACACCACGATGTGAGGCATTCAACCTTAGATGTCTTTAGATGTCCAAGCACCGCTTTAATACCAGCTCAAGCAAGCAGAGCTATGTTAGGATTAAATTGTGTTGAGATCCAATAGCATCTTGTGCAAAAAAAAAGAAAAAACAGAAATCTCAATAAACCCATTGAGAGTGTGTTCCATCACAGCAATGCTTCAGTTCATCAACATGTGTAAGTTTGCCGTGACCTGACTCACACCTGTGTGAGACAAAAAATGTAGAAACTTGAATCAAGAGGTCTGAATACAGACCCTCACTAAACACTCCCAGAGGCACACACTCCATTGATATTCTCTCCAGTTCTTGGATAAAGAGCGTGATACGTTTTGTGAGGTTCTTTTTCTTGGTCATTCCCTTTCAAATACTGCTTCGTTTCATTTTGTGTGGATTTCTTTTAGTTTCTTGATTCATCTGGACTGTAGAAGTCTTTGGTCCCTATGAAGTAATTTTTCTTTCCTTGTCTCTGAAGCCAGAGTCTCCTTGGTTCTCTTCTGTATCTTTAGCATGTAGTCGTCTTACCTTTGTTTTTTTCTGTCAACCATCATTTAATTCTACCTAGTTCCATGGCAACAATTTCCCAAAAGGAGGGTAATCCATTTATTCCACTTCAAGTTCAGTCAATTCAAGCTCCACTTTTCTGTTCGTCTTCAGCATTTCCATGCAGATGCATTCATTTTTCAGGAGCCGCTGGCCACAATCCTTCACAACTCTGGAAATACAAAAGATGATTTAAAAAGTTAGCATGCAAACAAGGCAGTCATTGCAATTATCAGACACTATAATAATTTATATACAACAATAAAATACATTGTGGTCAAACACAAATACTAAAAGTTCTTTTAGAATGAAGGTTTAATATTCTGCCAGTCAGATTTATGATGATTTATTCCACAAATTGCATATTTATAACTGCAAACATAAGCAATAAAATTTAATTTCTAACCTTGCTTACGTTTCCTCTATCTTATATGATCATATTTCCATTTTATAGAAACTAGATCCAGCTGTATGAATTAGTAGGTAAGGTTGGTTTGTTGGTCAAGGATTATACATTACAGTCATTCAGAATTTCCAAGAAGTGGACTATAAGTTAATTGTCACAAAACAAATATAATAACTAAATAACTACAGGTGATATTCCTAGGTGCAAAGACCATCCATCCAGTTCACTACCAACTTAACAGCTTCAATCCTTAAATAGCATGCTTCCCTCATATCAACAATACTTTTTTTTTTTTTTTTTTTACATGCATTGAGAATCCATCATTTACTGTGCTAGAAGCTTTAACAAAACATGCCTAGGCTGTCTCTTTTGACTGATAACAAACAGGTCTGTTGGGCTGAAAAGTGGGTTAGAGGCGGCATGCAATTAAGGCGACAAAGTGAGGCAGTGAAGGTCACAAGCACTTCTTCACATGTAAACAAACAAGCTTCCAGAGCAAGGAAAGGAGGGGTCCATCTCCACCACTTTACAACACCCCTAAAACCCATTAACTCTAGGTGTATTTAAGTTGTTTTAATGGGCTTTAATTATTACTGGTGATAATTAAAGGGGATGATGCCACGTTTATGGGGTCAGTACCCATAAACGCAGTGCACAACACAAGCCCCTATAGTCTGTTTCTAATACCATGTAAAATGGTTAATGATCCTAAAACAACTCTGAGTCACTGTTATGAGATGATCTAAGCCACACAACAAGTCCTCATCTGCAGGGATTACAACTATTCATCTCATTAGTGTTATCTGTCAGTCTGTTTTTGTTATTATTGTGAACCTTTCATCACTGGTGCAGTTGTGCCATGAGAGTGATGAGCAGTTTAATAAATATCGTGGAGGAAAGAAAGACCAGAGGGACAACAAAATAAACTGCTCATACCTCCAGCTGCCTTCATCAC
>JAPTGZ010000027.1:3000498-3016892 GCA_029814645.1 Fowleria isostigma | reverse complement strand
ACATGATACACACAGGAGTTAGTACTTGATTACATAACCATTATTTTTGATGACTTTTGATGGTCTAATAATTTTTTACAGTGCTCAGCATAAATGAGTACACCCCCTTTAAAAAGTAAGATTTTAATCAATATCTCAATTAACATAAGTACAGTTTCAAAATATTAGAACAAAGCTGAGTTTTATAAAACATTTCCTTAACTGAGAACATGATATGTTGTATAGTGTTCCATAGAAAATGTTGATTCTCAAATAAGACTAAAGGTTTTCTGACAAACCTGTTGGGGTGTATTCATTTATGCTGAGCACTGTATATATTCAGAGATATATATGTTTGTATATTTAGAGTGTTCTATATGTATGTATGCATGTATATATATATATATATTTTTTTTTTTTTCATTTTCTGTTGTATTGATCATTTCTTTTCTGCAACTTTTATACTTAAATTGAGCAACTTTAACACCCAATAATTTCTCCCTGGGATTAATAAAGTATTCTGATTTGGATTCTGATGAGAGGAAAGGAAGGAAGGACGGACAGACGAGCACAATGATGACATGCAAAGAAGTGTTTTAATATTTCATAAGGGAATTGAAATAAAGTAAAGGGTGTTAACAAGTGGAAGGGGATGTACAATATAAAGGAGAGAGGAGGGATATGATGTAATAAAAAGGATGGGTTTTGGAGGACGCTGGGGATGCAGAGTATGATGCAACAGAAGAAGCGAGGCGTCAGGGTGGTTAGAAGGAAAATACGACTCTGATATTTACACTAAAGAAACAAAACAGGAAAAGAGCAACTGACACTCACCACTGGTCAAATGTTAATTACATTGATCCTATTTGCAGCATTTGTTCTAATAACCACGTGACGTAGGTGTTATTATCCGCATGCATCGGCAGTATGTTTGTGTATGTGTTTATGTGTGTGTTTGCATTTGTGTGAATGTGAATGTGAGTGTGAGTGGTGTGTGTTGTTTGTGTGCCGTTCCATGTGGCTGATGCTGGTCCCTGAGCTTCTGGTCTCTTTGTGGGTCACCTTCTGTTTCATCACGAGCTGTTCTCTATCAAAGCCGACTGTGGCAGGACAGGCGCCGGTTAATTAATCATACATTCAGCCGCTGTCGCTGCACGTCAGCGCCACTCCTGCAACGAAGCTTTAACTGGCCTCTGAGCACCAACAAGAGGCTCCGCAGAATACAAACTCACACTGAGGCTGCACGCACTGACTCTGTTTACACCAACACTATTATTGCACCGCTACTCTGAGCAGGACAGGATTATATTTACTGAATCTAATACAGGTCAGTTAGGTGGCAAATTAAGTCATATTGTGAATGCAGCTTATGTAAATGCATCCTCTGTGTCGACATGTACACAAACTAACTAGACCACAGGTGTCAAACAGATGGCCTGTGGGCCAAAACCAGCCCACCAAAGAGTCCAATCCGGTCCCTAAGCAATCATTTTTATTAGGGGGTGTGCATGGATGTGTACCAAAGGAATACATGTAGCTTATGTGATGAACACAAACATTTGGGAAACAACTGTCAGCGCGAGGCACAGAGACCAGGTCGGACTTTCGGAGCATGTTAACTTTCATTTTCAGTTTTCTGTTTGTTGCAGCTTTATGGCTCAAGAGTCCACGGGTTCATTTATAGCAAAATGGTTTTTATTTTTGACTCAAGTTGGCAAAATCCAGTGGACTTGTTCCTCTACTCCCTCGCAGTGTCTTTGTTATGGCGTGAGGTCAGGTTCACAACACATTCAGGGAATACTGTGAGGCGTTCAAGAACATGCAGTAAATTACAGTGTTTGCCATAAACGAACATTGAACATTCAAAAATACATAATATGTGGGATGTCTGTTAATACACAAATGACTGAACAATGTTTTGTAGAAATATCCTGTATCCCACAGGTAGTTAACGGAGTGCACATTCAGCTCAATTCCAGTAAGACCAGAAAAATACTATCAGACGACCATCCTCCATGAGTCAGGGTCTGCTCCAGGTTTCTGCCAGTTAAAAGGAAGTCACCAGTCACAAGTGTGTGCTCCTGGAGGATTCTGTTGGGTTCTGTAAATTGACTTGAGTGTCTGGTTTTGAACAGCTCAATATATAAAGTGCTATGAGATAACTTTTGTTATGATTTGGTGCTGTATGAATAAAATTTGATTGAATTTGATCGATAATAACCTATAAATAAGGATGGCGGCAGACCGAGCCAGATGGAGAGGCTACCTACTGCCTCCAGCACCACCAGGCTCAGAAGAGGATTAAGAACGATAAGAACCTATAAATAATAACAACTCCAAATTCTCTCTTCTCTTTTCTCTTTGTTTAATGTAAAAAAAAAGCCAAATTGCATGAACATATGTACATTTAACATTTTGTTTAAAAACAAAAACACCAAAAATGTGTATAAGCTGAACAAATATGTACACCATGAAATGCAATTTTAACAATTTTCTGCCTGTTCCTAAATGTTTTATGTATTTGTAGATCCACTGTGATGTGTAATTTGCAATACACATGTGTAGATGAGAAGCTGAGGCACAAAATTGTTAGTTACACTTATTTTCTTAATGAATTTCAGTTTTTTCATAGTTGTTTATGTCATTCACATTTTTAAAAATTAATTTGTAGATTTAAACATTTATATATAATATAATGATATAATTATACTTTTTTCACTCTAAAAGAGAGATAGGCTTGGAGTTAATATTATTTATATTATCATGTTATTATTTTACTGTTCTGGCCCACTTCAGATGGGCACATGTTGGGTTGTATGTGGCCCCTGAACTAGACTAATGATATCCAGGCTGGAGCAGATACATGTCCAGAAGAAAAAGAAAAATACATCAACTTTTATACACTATCATAAAATTGGATAGCAACAGGTTTTTGGATGTGCACACAACACTACTTCGATGACTTTTTCAGGAAAACAAGTGAAGTATGCACAGGTATGCCCGGATACATATAAAAATGAGTGGAATATTCCCTTCATTTGCCAAATCGACAACATAGGTGGGATTAAGGATACTATTGTAAAAAAACAAAAAAAAACAAGAAAACTAGGTTAAAACTATTTTTGTAAAATAAAGCCTTTACAGAACTCAAAAATATAGAGAAAGTATCTTAATAGTCTTTTTTTTATTTTTTTGAGGATGGTATGATTTTACTTTCTTTCATTGACCCCATTTTGGAAAATAAAAATGCATTTGACCTAAAATTAAACTGACAGAAAAAAGTATACTTGAGTAACAATACAAAACAACCACACTTTTAGTAGGAAATAAGGGAAAATCTGCAATGTTTATTGCATGTAAACATACTCAGCTACACATGTGACAAACAAAAACTGTTGATTTGAGCCTATTCAGTTATTTGTTTTCATTAATTTTCTGTAACTGTGTAGCTCTACGCAGGGTCTGGAGTCAATCCCAGCAGGCACTGGGCAAAGACGTGTGCACCCTTGACAGATCATTAGATCATTGCAGGACTGACATATAGTGACTGACAAGCTTTCAGTCTTACATTCACACCTAGAGACACTTTGAAGTGACTGGGTAATCTAACGAACTGCTCCAGTAGATGTTTTCAGAGCAGAGCCCAGGACAGGAGTATCTAATAGTGTTTTAACGATGGATAAATAAACTCAAGTGTCCCTTTAAGTCATGAGAGTGTGGCAGTAAACCAGCGTTCACAATGCCAAGAGACAGGAAGAGAAGCGGCTTAATGGAAGTTGGCCTTGGTTCATTTTATTATTTACTCTGGCGCATTCCTCCTGTGACACGTCAAAATACCCCTGATAAAAACACTTATTATCACAAATATATTAAAAGAGACCTGAGAAGAGACTATTTTGTCTGAAGTGATGCAACAGGTCTTTCATCTCTTTCAAGAGCAAAAAGGTCTAAACTTTTTACCCAACAGCACATCTTTTGCAGTTTCTTTCTTTCTTTTTTTTTTTTTTTGGACTAAACTATCCAGACTCCCTTCCAGCCGTCGTACCAGGCCACTGGGCTCCCCACGTGACTCCGATCGCTTTCTAGGCCACCAGGAGGGGAGTGGATGGTGAGGCGTGGCAAAGTGACATTGAAATCCAGAGAGGGGTGAGACGGGGCCCCGCTCGGTGCCTGTACGAGTGTTTCTGCAGGAGCACGGGGGATGTTAACGCCGACCCATATTGAAACACACACAGGCTCAACAGCATACACGGACATACAAAGGGGTCTCATGCAGATATGTTTCACTGATTAGTTGCAACTTTTAATCAATAAGCAACAATGGACAGTGAGTTTGAATTGTATGTAGGTTGATAAAAATAACTTTGCATCATAAATAGTTAGAATCTCTACATACTCTCTCTTTATCTCTCTCTCTCTCTCTCTCTCTCTCTCTCTCACTCACTCACACACACACACACACACACACACACACCCCTCTCGCTTACACACATAAGCACTCTCAGAGGGCTGACCCATATTCACACACACAAACCCGCACACTCATGCACACACACAGTGTCAAAATACACCAGGAGCTATGCTGGCATCCCTAACTGGGACGCACTATAGTGGGCCCCCGAGGGCCCTTGGTTCAGGATGCTCACAACACACTGGACCGTGCCCAAATACACTCGCAACAACACGCAAACCTTCACACACAAGCGCCAACACATACACAAAACTTCCATCACACTCTCCCATTCTGAATCGAGCTGTATATCAAAACAGGACATTGTGAAATTAGTCTGTTAAAGTCGATAAACTGGCTGTCGACTGCGGCATTTTGATTTGTTTATGATTAAGAGTTTTTCAGAAGCCATATACTGTACAGATTTGGAGTAGACGTTTGGAGTCGAACACATTTCATTTCATTCTGTCCTTGTTCTGAGACTCATTAATGTTCCAGCTTGAGCTGACAGGAATGAAGTGTGTTTCAAAAGAACAAGCCCCAGAGAGCTTGGACATTCTCCCATAAAAGGCGAGCGTGATCATAAAGCATAAGGCCCCCACAGTGAAGCTAAATTCCATCTTATATTCCTTGAAGCACTGTCTTACCTTGTCTGTCTGGACGTAATGTATGTGAGAGGAGAATTACTATAGATTTCACCGAAATTCAGGCCCATAGATTCATAAGAAAAACTGATTATTCTCTCCTTTGAATGGAAACCGAAGGGTGAGGGTGACTTTAGGCAAGACATTCCTTCACATACTGAACATCACATTAATAGACAAAAGAAACAAACTGGCTACTGTTATTCGTCCCTACAGCAAAGCCTGAGGCAAAATTTGTTCACCGCATGTTGGTGGGTAAACTGAGAATGTCAAATTAGATTTTTTTTTTTAAGATAAATTTGGTTTATCACTTTATCACTGAGTTTCACAAGATGGATCTGAGACCTAGAATCTTGGAACGCTGCAGGATCATTGAAAATAAAGTCAATGAAACAAGAAACAGTCAGATGGTTAGCCAAGCTTGTTTTAACAAAGAAGAAGAAAAAAAAAAAAACGTGTGTGCACGTGATTTAGTGGAATGAATCACTACCGCTATTTCAGTGGTTTTCAATTAGCCTTCAAGTTCAACCAAACTTAAAATACGTTTTAATATATGCGTTCTGGTGCATTCTTTAGTAATTAGAAATGCAATTCATCCCATCAACGCAGCGGTATGCATGATAGCGCCTCTATTTGCTGAGTGCATTCAATTACGCTGTGTCTATGAATAAAACAGGGAGGAAGCAGCATGCTGCCTCACCGTCTCCAAAGAGCTGCAGGATGGCCAGGTCTACGTGTCTCTTCCAGAGCGACTCCTTCTGGATGGCGATGCCGTACCCCGTGGTGGCGAAGATGTAGCCGCTGCCAATGGTCACCAGCTTGCAGCCCTCATCCCTGCCAGCCATGTAGTTGAGCACGGCCGCGTCATAAATGAAAGCATCTAGTTTGCTAATGAAAACGAAAGAAAGAGAGAGACCGAGAGAGAGAGAGAGAGAGAGAGAGAGAGAAATATAGGTTACAATTAATTAGCATTTAGGAGCCAGACATCACAGCTACAACATTCCAATTAACCTGCTAAATAGCACTAAGCTGCTGATAAATATAATAGACTTCCATTCGGTTTGCCAAAGGCTGGAGCTGGCACGCAGAATGGCGAAAAGAAGCAGTTGATGAAAGCTGAAGTGGGGGAGTGGAAGTATTATTCAGTTACAATATGTTTACATGGAGACAAAAGCGAGGCATCTAAGCATCGACTACTTTTTGTGCGCGTCTCCTCATAACGATAAATACACACTTTTCATGACCATAGTGAGTGGTATTCAGGATGAAGCTGCTGAAGCATGAGAGTTTTACATGCTAAAGGTAAGATACACAGAATGTAGACTGAAATAATTAGTCTGTGTTTATACAACCATCCTGTGCAATACATTCTCACACTATCTATTATATTCTCAACTGTCCTTCATATCATATTGTACATATCTAAAGGCACTGTCTTGTAGAGTTATATTTTGTAAATAATCTTGCACCTTAATAATGTAGTAAGACTATTTTGGACATATTTTTGCAACTTAATTTCATATTTTATATATAGTCACCTGTTTGCACTGACAAGGAGAAACTCTCCAATCTTGTTGTACATTCTGTATAATGACAATGAAGAGTATTCTATTCTATTCTATTCTAGTCTATTCTATTCTATTCTATTCTATTCTATTCTATTCTATTCTATTTAATTTTTTATTTTATTTTTTTATCTTATCTTATTTTATTTTACTTATTCTATTTGATTTGATTTGCTTCTATTCTAAAACCATAATTGTGTATTGTACATTTATATTCATTAGTGTTAACATTTGGGTTAATGACAGGGCAACAACTGCAGCATGAAATATCCAGTGTAATGCTGCTAAATGCTACTCGCAAAACGCTCTAACGGACTGTCTTAGCTACAATCAAAAGATTAAAGGTTAAAGATAGGGTAGGAAATCCTGGAAAAACAGTTTGAGCAAGCTACATTTTGAAAATTCACAATTCAAAAGTTTACTTTAGTTTAGTTTATATTGAGCTTATGCACTTCATGTACAGTGGCAATTCACATACATGCAGAATAATCAATACTGTTCATACACATTCATACATGTGTACACAGAGATACATAAAAAGATTAGAAAGAGAGAAAATAAATATTAATAAATAAAAAATTCATTCAAGGTTCATGAGCACTGTGTAGCATCAGTTGCAAGAAAGGGAGAAAATAAATAATAAATAAAAAATTCATTCAAGGTTCATGAGTGCTGTGTAGCATCAATTGCGCCCCCCCCCCCAGTCCACAAATCCATGTGTACCTCTGAATTCAGTTCACCTGTTCATCAGTATATCAGTACAGCTGATGTCAGGCTAATAGCCCGCTAAAGTTTACTTTGAATGTGTAACTTGTGCGTTTCACTCCTACGTTTGTGGCAGAACAGCCTAAATTCATACCTAGCTGGCTAACATTACATTCCCTAGTGATTTATGTTAGTGACAAAACTTGCCAGCAAATTTTACTTCCTAATATAGCTAATATAGCTAGCCAAGCTCTGGCTCTGGCTTTGTTTCCTGTACAAATGCCCCAAGCCTCTGAGAATGTACGATTAGTGCACGACGAGGGGTATGTGCAGAGGAGGGCGGGACAAAAGGCAGTTGAGTTTGATAGACATATCACCGTTCAGTCATTTCGATAGGCCAATTAAAATGATTCAATGGTGTTTTTTCAGTCCTGTCCGTTCCACAGGTGATGACATTTTTTTTAATTTTTGTGTTAGAGCAGGGGTGTCAAACTCATTTTAGTTCAGGGGCCACATTCAGCCCAATATGATCTCCAGTGGGCCGGACCAGTAAAATAATAGTATAATAACCTATAAGTATAATAATTCCAAGTTTTTCTGTTTGTTTTAGTGCAATAAAAACATTAAACCATGAAACTATCAACATTTTACAAACTATTCTTTCACAAAAAAAAGATGTGAATCACCAGAAAAAAAATGGAAATTTCTTCAGAAAAAGCACAATTTGAACAATATTATGCTTCGACTTATCATTTATACATGTGCATTGCACACAATGTTACACAAATTTGGTAACAGGCAGAATAATGTTGAAATTTTGAGGTTTTGAACTAGAATAAGAACAAGATCTACACTACTATGTGTCTAGTTATACAACTTACAGATAATAGTGAATCTACAAATACACAAAACATTTCATTTAACAACCAGGATATTGTTAAAATTGTACTTAATGTTTTTTGTTCACATTTTATTGTTAAAGGGTTATTATACCATTATTTTACTTGATATCACATTGGTCTGGATGTGAAACCTGCACTAAAACAACTTCAACACCAGTGATTCCTTATATCTTTATTATAATTTTTGCACGACATTAAATCATGCCATGGGCTGGATTGGAACCTTTGGCGGGCCGGTTTTGGCCCCTGAGCCACTTGTTTGACACCTGTGTGTAAGAGCATTTAATTAATTGGTTGTAATCAGGGTGTGAAGGGGATTTTAAGAAATACAGTAAAAAATGCTCCAGGAAAACATCTCCTACCCCACCTTTAATTTGGTTTATTATCCGCAGAGGGAAACCATCCTAATACACACACAGCACCTAGCATTAGCATTATCCATTAGCATTAGCACATAGCGCACACATTAGGAGCAGTGAACTGCCTTTGAAGGCGCTCGAGGCCCAACTTCAGGTCCTCATCAGCATCATGGTCAAAGGCACTGACAGGAGAATTAACCCTCATGACGCAGAGAGAATGGGTAAACTTAAAACAGGAAGACTGTGGGTTATTTAGTGGTAGTAAAAAAATCAACCAGGTGGTGGAAAAGTGCACTTTCTGTTTCCTGAGTGGACATGGTCAGAGGGATTGATAACAACTTATTATGGCTAAATAAAATAATAACACACCAATATCATGTTTTATGGGTAGGCACTATAGATTATATGTAATTACTGGATCAGGGGCATCATCTAAAATAATGGTTTCTGGGGAAAAAAAAAGGCCTTTGCAATTTGACTGTCACCTGTTGGCTTTTTGGAACTGGGAGTGACCATATTTGGACAAAATACAGGAGTCCAAGAGGTCAAAGGTGAAATAATGTTCGCTTGCTGATTTTGTAGTGTTTATAAACACTATTTATTACAAGTTTTTTTTAAAGCCTTATTAGTTCTATTAACCAAAACCGGCAGGACAAAATACGTGCTGTCCTGGAAATATCAAATACACTGACTCTTAGAGACTCAAGTATCCTCTACACAGTCCCGGATCAGAGAGATGGCAATGTGTATTACATTAGACAAGTTAAACCATGTGGTTAGGGGTAAAACACAAGAATTTGAAGAGGTGTGGGCACCCTTAATGGACTTTCTCAAGCAACAGTAGATTCTAATTATCTATAAGGCGATTGAGTATGACTGTTAATATTGTATATGCTTTTTTGGTGTGTGTGCCATTAGTATTACTATTTTTGTAATTTTATTTTCTTATTATTTTTGTGTGTGAATGCAGTGAGGTTAGCTTGCATTTCATTGGACTTAATGTGGTATTTAATGATGTGTTATGTATGTTTTGTTTTTTTTTATTGGAAAAATTTATAAAAACATTGTTAAAAAAAGCCAAAAAAAACAACTGACACTCTTAAACCTTATTTCTAGTTCCCAAAAGCCAAGGCTGAGACAACCAAATGCCAGACTCGAAGTTTCAGAACCCACAAATGAATGAGGGACGTTCCAGTGGATCTACAGTTTCATCTTATTTACGTATAGGCCATAATTCTATTTTACTGTGCAGGTCCTCACCCAGACTTGAGACTCTGCAGGGCCTCGTCGACGTTCCTCTGATGAAACTTGGTCATATAGGAATGCATCTCTGGATAATTGTTCCTAATGTTTCTCTCTGTGCTCCCGTTTGGGACAGTGCCGAACCGGAATGGAGGTGAGAAGTCGTTGGGGCTTTGGAACTAAAGAACAAAAAGAAGAAAAGCATGTAAAACCATTACAGGCACAAAAGGAATGAAAATGGCGTCAAACAGTAACGTTTACACTCACCTTTTTGTCTGACAGACCCGATACCTGATCCACATATTCCTCTTGGATCATGAAAGCGGCCAGGTTGGCAGTGTAAGAGGCCAGGAAGATGACAGCGAAGAAGGCCCACACCGACACCATGATCTTACTGGTGGTACCTTTGGGGTTCTGCACAGGCACAGAGTTGTTGAAGACCAGACCCCACAGCAGCCAGATGGCCTTACCGATGGTGAAGGATGGACCATGAGGCTCTGAAAGGAGCACAGGTGAGTTAGTGTTTTGCTTTTTTTAAATTAAGCTGTCAATTTGAACTGTCTAATTTTGCTCCATGAGCTGACAGCAGACTGGTTCAATCCAGCCATTATGTTGTGATTAGCAGTTGGGATGTAATATTTGTGTGGGTATGTGTGAGTGTGTGATAGATAAAGAGAGAGTGTGTGCAGGCATGTGGGTGTGGATTGTTGGACGGGCCTTTTGTTCACGGACAAACTGACTTTATCGTGCCAAAACTCTCCTTTGTGAAGTTTGAAAGAAACTTAAATGAATCGGACAGACACTTCACAAATCCACCGTTGCCATTGATACATTATTGCGTTAAGTCCTTAGAGTCCAAAGTTCGATCTGCACTCTTCATGATACCAAACTCCCACAGCGCTACAAGCAGATTAAACAAGGAGGCACACAGAAGGGAACAGCGCTTTAGGGAGGAGTACATCTCTTCCAGAACATGAAGGATGAGAGGAATGAAAAAAAGATCGGCGTTGTCTATATATAGACACATCAGAGATGGAGTTGTGGGAAGACATTGATTTTTTCCTTTTTGTTTCTTATCTTTTTGGCTACAGAGATCTAACAGAAAACTAGCCCCTTGCTGTCAGAACTGACACGTGATTTTGGGAAATATGGAAATGAATGCAAATTACAGGACCTCTGCAAAGGAAGCAGCACGGATGGTGTTTTGAAACCTATGCAGCGAGACACACCTGTAAATAAGAAAAAAAAGAGAGCAGTGCGGAGGAGGCGGAGGATGAGGAGAGCGGAATGAAGTCATTGGGTCAGAGAGGATGGTTCGTCTATGTGCGGAGGCGGCGTGCAGTGCGTTAGTGCGCGTCTGTCAGTCAGCTTGTTTGCATGGAAAATGACATTCTATACTGTACAATCCGCGGTGGTACTTTTAAGGACACAGGCATTAACTTGCAAAGTGTCTATACCTGCACTAGCTTGTTTGGAGCAAATTACTAGCTGCAGCATTACTCATCAAACACTCTGAAGAACCACATCGCCCACTGCCATGCTCTCTTCATATTTTGGATACAGACTTGCAAACCTCCACCAGCAGGGATGAATTGATTTTATGTTTTTCTTTTTTGCATTTGAGTTTGGCTGAAATTTGGTGAACAGATGTGCCCACCCCAGCCTTATGAAACAGAATTCTTGTTATTCAGGGATTTGACTGAGTATATCTATCTACTGCTGCAAAACAACGAATCTGTACTGTGTATGAATGAAGTTTTTAATTGAGGACCAAAGATAAAGTCAGAAGACTTTCAGCTTGACCTCCCATCTGGTGAGCCAGGTACGAAGGCTAGTCAGAAGAGAATGCGTCTGTATGCATTTACATTTATAACCCCACCCACTCTGTCAGAACAGGTACCGTGTCTGCTTTTATGTGTGTGTGTGTGTGTGTGTGTGTGTGTGTGTGTGTGTGTGTGTGTGTGTGTGTGTTGAGCTGAGGCCTCTCACCTCTGCCGTCAGCCAGACAGCGGTTGTAGCCCACAGGGCTGAAGTACTCGAATACAAACACAGCCACTGCTGACACCAGCAACAGCATCACGAACATCATCACCCACACATCCGCACTGAAGGGCTCTGGAGGGCGAGAGAGGGAAGAGAGAGAGCGAGGGGAGGGAGAGATGAAGGGAGACGAAGGATTGGAGGAGGGAGGGGAGGGGCGTGGATGGAGAGAGATAAGGAAGAGAGAGGAGACGGGGGGGAAAAGGGTTGCAAAGAGGCAGAAAATGGGGAAGAAACAAGGGATGAGGGAGAGACGGGAGGGAGCGAGGGCGGCGGAGAGGAAGAGAAAATCAAGTGAGAGAGAGAGAGAGAGCAAGAGAAATATGCAAATGTGGTGCGCCAGATTGAGAAGAGGAAGGAAGAGTCAGAGAAATAGAGTAGGAGTGGGAAATGTAAGAGGGCAAAGAGACAGAGAGAGCGAAAAAAGTGAATAAATAAACAGTTAGCCATATTATCATGCACTCCAGTGTACCTCCTCCTGGAAGAAATAAAGTAAACCTGGCTCTGGTCACTTGATGTGCCCATTAAATTATGTCAATTAAAATTAGTTAAGGTCAAGAGATGGAGCTCTGCATAATGTGACCTGACAAGAGTAACAGTGTAAGTCATAGGAAAGACGACTATCCTGCACGACTGAGCAGTGGCCTTAATGTTTTCTGATAGTCCCATGGTAATACCGCTCCAAAAAATGTCAAATCAGAGCCCCGTGGCTCCTCTTTCAACCTGTCTCTGACACCGTCCTCCCAGCTTTTGACAGCTGGATGCTCCTCACCTAAGAAGGCCGAGGGTGAAACGGTGCCATTGCTTCGGGAGACCATGACACTGATGCCTGTCTCAATGAAGGGGACGGAGAAGTCGATGACCTCCGACCTCTCCTCGTTGATGGTCAAGGAGCCGACAGCCATGTGGGCGTTCTTTAACACCACCTAGTTAAGAGGAGGAAAACAAAGACAAAGAAGACCATTTATGCGCCTTTAACTATTATTATTCATCTGCAGAGCACAATCTACCGATGCACCGCACGGCAATGAATGAAAAGCACTTTAAAGGAAGAGAATCTGTCCAAAAACTTCACAAGACTTTCCCTGAGGGGGGATATCTTATGTTCTGTAGCAACAAAGACAAAAACCAAATTGAATTAACTCAGTTAAGAATAGCTTAAGGCATGAAGACGGCATAAAACAATACAAGGAATAAAAATAGATTTTCACAACTATTAGTTCATTTGAAGGTGTTTTGACTAATGTGGGAAAATGGTGTTTGGCAGAAATGAACAACCCCTTAGTTTTAAAGGGCACTGCGAACTTAACATTACTGATAAATGGCCTTTTTTATTTGTAGGTCATTTTCCACTGGAACCGTTATAATTCATTTGGATAAACAACTAACTGTGCTGGAGCCTCTTAGTGATCTAATATATCAGGAGTAAATATAAGGTTTTACTGGCAGTCCTTATATTTCAGGAACACTAGCTTCTGTCTAGACACATCATTTTATACTGGTGTTCAGCTCTCACAGACACAATCCATTGTAGATGAGGTCAAAATATCAATTTTTCACAATCCAATTCAGCAACAGGTTTGTTTTGAGCAAAGGGTAATGCCGGACTGCTGTAACAGAAGTCCTATTCTCTCCACAAACATTTAGAACGCTGACACTTTATTTGGATAGTCCACCTACAGTAATAGTTCACATTAGAAGTTGAGATCCAATACAGTACACTCACAGAAACTCTGTAGGTAATCTGTTAAACCACATTCACTTTGTCATCCTTTCATTAATGAATTTCAAAAAAAATCCTGGCTTTTTTAAAAAAAATTTAATAATCAATGGTTTTGTTCAATATGATGCCTTGGCTCCAATAGCAATTTGTCAATGATATTTTCTCCTTTACAAAATTTTCCCCTTCAAAAAAAAGAACACATTATTTTTACACATCACAGTACAAATCTTTCATTTTTCAACACATCTGCATTTTTATGCACTCAGTCAATACATAAAAATATAACCTTATTCACCACAATGTAGTTGGACTTAACCCTTTATTGGGCAAGTGACTATTTTTGGTCATTTCCGCTCATATTCACATTACAAAGCAGTGACAGCATCAGTTCCAGTGAGGACAGAGAGCCAACAATCTCCAGTCCAATGTGGTCTACAGGGTCTATAAGATCCACCTCTGCACATACAGTGAGTGTACCTGCTTTGTTAGGTACCGTGAAGTAATGGTACTAATGTAAGTAATGATGTTCAAAGGGATAATGCGTATATTGACAGATGTCTGGATCAACACTTATGTTTTTCTAATGTTCTAAAATGATGTTCCAGTCTCCAAGAATCCATGTTCATTTCACCTCATATGTGTTTTTCTTATATTTTTTTTATATATATACTTGAAACTTAGTGGAAAGAAACCAAATATGGTAACTTCATTGATCTTGATTTCCTATATGATAATAATATATATATATTTTTTTTTAATTTCACAAAAGTAATAAAGTCTTGTTAGGTCCTCCAATAACACACTATGGTTGAAATGTTGAGTTTCAGAGTATTTCTATGAGTGTCTATAAAGGGTTAAAATGACTATTTCTACTCATCCCTCATCTATAACTGCCTAATTTTCTGGTATGCACACTGGTAGACTCTGAACACTAAAGTAAGGTAATGCAAATTTTGGTCACTAATAAAGAAGCCAAAAATTCTTGTCAAAATGTTAAATTCTATGAATAAATGAGTAGGTATTAATCCAAAATAATATTTGTCTATGACCGACCAGTTCAACTTCAGAACACTGATGGTGTCTGAACCTCCATTCTAACATGTGACTTCATTGGGTAAAGCAGTATGGAAGATTTTATATACATAAATTAGTGGAAAAATGTTCTCAGCCACCCTAAACATTTTTTACACAATCTAAAATTTAAATATTTGCAGAAAAATCTTTTTTGTGTTTCAAAAGGTGTGGCTGCATCAGACCGACACAAACAAATTTTAATGTTTTTTGTTCATTGTTAACAAGTAAAATAACAAAACTAATTTCTTGACAGTTTCAACATGTCATACCATGGATGCGTTTCTTTATTTTGCTGAAACATCCAGTTTTGACCTCGACAAAACAGAGCATGTGCAGAAAGAAGCATGTGTGTTTGAAGAATGGAACAGAGTTGAGTGACTTAAGAGTGATTATTATTACAATGTATCACAAATGTATGAGGTGCTCAGAAAGTTTTCATGCAAAGTTATCATGCAAAACCATTAACATGTGAATTCCATACTATTTCCGGGTAAATATTACAGTATGACAGCTCTGGACACTTCACTGGCATAAATATCCCACCTTGTAATGAAGTTGTGGCAACAATGGACAAAATGACAGTAACCAGATCCAGTATCCAATAGTCAGGAGTATTTCACAGAAGGAGTAAACCTGAGATTTCCTCTTAGCATAAGCCCTATTCCAACAGGATTAGTTTCATAGAGCTACATGGGTGTAAAGTAAAAACTGCCAGAGATTTTAGTCCAGTCCGAATGTGCTACGTCAGTAATCATTCCTGCACAACGTCAGTAAACAATACCACAACTTTTACCTTCTGTAAAATGGTCCGAGAAAATGATCACAGGTAATACTAACCCTGTGCAAATAGACCTGTAGTTAATGTGTGTATGCGTTCTGTCATATCTTGCTTACAAGTGTTTTTGTCAAATTTTCAAGCATGGAAGTCAAGAGGTGAACGACAAACACGATTCAGATGCAAAAGAATGTGGAAAGCGCTTGTTAGAGGCACAGAACGTCTGATTGCTTTAGGTAAGCTAAGCAATGTAGCATGACTATTTGGCTACTAAAAAAAATACCAGTAGCTTAATAATCCGGTTGATGGACAATATCAATATTAACTCTTTCCCCCTTGGACACCTACAAAGACCCATATATATGTGACTTGTTCTATCCATGGAACATTTTGTTTTTCCGGGGTGTTGTTCTTTTTACAGTGGCTACAATTATCACTACTTCGGCAAACTTTGGGGAAAAAGACAGTGAAAATGTATTATTCTTAAATGTTTTGTAAATTTTTTTTTACATTAAAAAAACCCCAAAATGAGACAAATAAAATAAAAATTTAAAACCAATTTGAAAAAAATCTAAATAAATTAAATAAATTATATAAGTGAAAATAAAAATAAATTTAAGAACAAAAAAAATAAAGGAATACATTTTTAAAAATTAAAAATGAAGGAAAAAAAATAAAGAAAAAACGTTATTTAATCCTATTGGTTGTCCTAACGGTTTGTGGTTATCTCCACCTATCACAGCATCTGTTTCATTTGAAAGCAAAACTGAATCTATTCTAATGGTCGTCAAATCACATCTTTAGTGAAATAACAGGGCAGGGTTCGACAAGTTCCAATGCCCGATTGCCCCGGGCAAGGAAAACTACCGATCGGGCAACCGCATCTACTTCTGAACTTGCCCGATCGGGCAAGTAAGATTTTTTCATCAGAAGATA
>JAPTGZ010000027.1:2924023-2939196 GCA_029814645.1 Fowleria isostigma | reverse complement strand
TGTGTGTGTGTGTGTGTGTGTGAATGGGTGAATGTGAGGCTTGTAATGTAAAGTGTGTGGGGTACCATGACATGTGGGAAAGTGCTATACAAGTACCAATCATTTACCAATGAAAGCTCCTTTTCAACAACAGTTTGACAACAGAAAACCTTCAAATTCCTCCATAGATCTTCAAACCTGAGCATCAGCAAACACCTTTTAACCCTCGTTTTACAAGACACTCATCAAATCCATCCTTTCCTATAACACCTCAACCAGGTTCAACTTCCTCAAAATCAAACACAAAACAAAACTATCCCAAATAATAAATCGGGCCAATAAAATTATTCAAACAGCCCACCCCCCTCTGTGTGAACTATATAGATGCTCAGTGATGAGAAAAGCCACTCTCATCATTGAGGACCCCTCCCATCCCCTCCACCACTTTATGCTGCTGCCATCAGGGAGCCGCTATCGAACCCCACTGGCCAAGAAAAGCATTTACAAAAAATCTTTCATCCCCTCTGCAATAACTGCTCTTAATAATATAAAATAGATTGCACTGGGTTTTTAGTTATTTTATCTGTTTTAATGTGTTTTTGGTGTGTGTGGGTGTTTTCAATGAGAAAATTCTGTTTTTACTTGGAAAAGAAAATTAATGGTGAGTCTTTAGAATAGAATAGAATAGAATAGAATAGAATAGAATAGAATAGATACATTTATTGTCTCCAAAACGCCGCCTCCTTCAACTCATGAATAATAATTTTAATGAACTCACCTTCGGCCATATTACAAAATGCTAATTAGCCATTAGCTACACTAATTGGCACATTACCTCAGCTGTTAAACTTAATACCACCAGGTTCAGCAAAACAACTCAAATAAAACTTGCTGATTTGTACAAACATTACCTTAGAAACTCCATCATTTGTAGTTTAATGGTTAAATCTCAACAGCTGGCCGAGTCAAACTAGCTAACTATTGAGCTACAGCTGAAAATTAAACATAACAGTTGTTTAAGATATAAATTTACACAAATTCTAACACATACCAAAGAAAACAGAGTTTACAACATAGATGTTTGCTGATACAAGAAAAACACTCACTAATTTGAAAGGTGACAATATCTAATTAAGAGTTGCTATATCAGCTGCAATAGAAATAAATGTGCTCTGATGCCACTATACTCAGTGTTTGAAGTAGGTTCATATTTCTTCCACCATGTTTTACAATGAAAGTCTATGGAAGTGTTGCTACTCTCTTATTTTGAAGGCTCTGAGTCACCGTTAACAAGCTCGCATCTCAAAAGTGGAGTTTTCCTGTTGTCACTGAGTTACTTTTCCTCTCATTTCTGCTTCTGCGACTCAGTTTTGCCTCTTTTTAAGTCAACAGTGAAAGCATTTGATATTTGATACACACTTGACCACATACGTAGTGTACAAATGCATGAATTAATTAGCAGTTAAATGATGCACATACCTGTGGGGAACTCTGCAGGCACTACAACAGTGTCTCCAGCGACCAGAGAGGGCACTATCCATGTGTAGCCGTAGCCAGTGATCCCTACAGAGTGAGCCACCTCGAAGATGGTGTTGGCTTCTTCTTTTGTGCAGTAGAGAAGAATGACGGGGCTCTGCAGCTTCTTCAGCTGGTTCTGAATCTTTGAATCTCCATCATCTACGGACATGTCCAGGAGTAAAACTTCCTCCAGTTCCCAGCCCACAAAGCTGTTCTCGATGGTGCTACGGATCTGGAAGGAAAAGACAAAGAAACAAAGATGATGGGGAGGAAAATACACTCAAAACGACAGATGCCGGAGGGATTTTCTGATGAGTTACTTCAGATTAGTGAAGTGGGGTTGTATAAGGTACTTATCCATAGTGTATTATATGCTTTTTATAGTTTGGTCATTGAATTATCTTTTTAGAAGCTGGTATTTAAAAAAAAAAAAAAAAAAAACCAATGTTGTATGGCATTCATTTTTAACCCATAAAGACCCAGTGCTACTTTTATGGCTGTTCCCACATTAATTTTTCTCTCTATTTAACCTTTCGTAAATGATTTATGACCATTTGTCATAATATCATCATCTTCTCTTTTTTGTATTTTGTCAGTAAAAATCAAGTATTTTCCGATCATTGAATTTACTGATCGTGTACTTTAATCATGATGATGAGATTACATTTGAGGGTTACTATACCAAAATCTGAGAAAACTGAAGAGAAACTGACTTTTTTAGTAAAATATATCATTAACTGAACATAAACCAAACATCTCCATCCACTGTCATTGATCCAACTCCACGGGTTTTACTGGTGAATGAATGTTGCAGAAGATGACGGTGTTTCCAGGTTCAGTGTGGAGCCTTTGAACGTCTAAATGGATCATATCTGATCACCATGAAAAGATGACAAACTGCATTTTAGATCTTTTTTTTTTTTTCCCATATATTGATAGGATTAGTGAATCAGAAATTATTAAACATTTCAGATCAGGTTTGGGTCAGTGGTGGATATTTGGGTCTTTATGGGTTAAATGACAAAAATATGAATCCAAGCAGCAAAATCTATTCAAAATCACCAGACAAACCTGACAAAAACAGCAGACTTACATCACAGAACATAAACGGAGCTGGTCTACTGCTGCCTCTATAGTTTGTCTTTTTTTATTGTGCAATATACCCCCCAACTTTTGCGTGGCCAAGAGGCAATTGTTAGTTAAAATTGCAATGTGAAGAGGGTTTTTTACTTCTACCTACATTACTACATATACACAATAATGCTTCTCAGTATGAACACAGCCACTAAAAACACCATAATGTAACAGTAAGATAAAAACTGTCTTCCAAGATGGAGAGCTGGGTTAAAATTGAACTGATTATCCATTAGTTAGTGTTCGTTTCTGTTCATTCCACTTTGCTGGTTGAGAGTTGTTTCACTGTAGATAGAAGTGATTTAATTATGTAATACCACATGTATAAGATAATATGCCAGTGTATTCTCTCCTTTTACGTTTGCTAGTATTAACACTGTACAGACATTCCCCTTGCTGCTGTAGGTTAAAATCGCTGACTTTACTACAGTTCTTGTCTTTTTCAGCTGCTCATTTACTCTACATTTCATTCTACTTTCCTCCTCTATACCCCTTGCCTCCAAGCCCAAGAAAAACCTGAACTATTTCTTCTGTAATTGTTGCTTTAACACATTAATTTTGATCCAATATTATGAACAATTTAAGAAAATAAATCAAAACACTTGCAAATCAGAAATTCCTGTGATCTGCAGTTAAACCTGTTGTTTTTATCATGGGAGTCTGGTGGCTTTAGGGCTTCGGTTCTCTATTTTTTAATTAATTTATTTATTTATTTGACAGGGACAATGCAGTCAAAAATAGTTACAGGCTTGCAACTGTTGTGATGCATATAGAGTTTATAGCTAGTGCTAACTTTCAGCTCATGTCCCTGGTTAGGCTTTTCTACTGCACTACAGTACATTACAATCTATAATAAAAACAACTTAAAAAAAAACAAATTGTTCGATATAAAAATATAATTAAATTGTATTTATAAATGCTGCAGTGCATTTACATAGATAAAACACTCATTCATTCTCTCACCTACACATAATACACACTATTTATAAACGGGTGCAGTTTTGCTTTTTCTTCAGCCAAGATTTAGTTCTGGTGGTGAACATTTTAAACTCGGAAATTGGACGGATTATATTTCAAGTGGTAGTGAGTTCCAGAGTATAGAGCTGTTACAGGAGAAAGCTGACTGTCCAAATGTTGTCATAGGGGCATCAGAAAGGCCTGTCTGGGTTGTAACCAATACAATCTACTACAAATAACAGACTATAGATAAGTACCTCCAGATTAACTCTTAAATACTATTGTCTGTTTCAGTCATTTAAATGTGACAAAAAAAATGTTAAAAGTCAGTTTTAGTGTATTGAATGAAGATTTAGATTTGATAGTGTGTCATAAGAGTAACATAAAGAGGCTTTATTCTGTTTTTGACGTGTGCTTATGTTGGCAGATGTGTTTGTATTTTTTTTAATACAGTGCATACATATATATATATAAACTGTATTAGAATGCATTAAAATGCTAGATTAAGTACCACAGCATCATTGTTTTTCCAAGTGTGACAGTCTTGTAATAATGTAGGATAATGAAATTCATTTGAGTGGGATATTTTTAGAGTTTGTTAGAAGGGTTCAGAGGTCCCATGGGTGGCTCTCATTCGATACGCGGCAAGCTTGTCTCTAATAAGTATCATATATTCAAATGTCATTATTATTTATTTACACAGTAAATCTCTTTGTACGACATCACTATTGAAAGCCTTCAGAGGTGGGAGGTTGTTCATCTTGCGTCGTGATTGTCTGTGCATGTTGCCTGCGGTGTGTGTGGTTACCTTGGTGACAAAGTCCTGGTAACCCGGGTAGTATGTGGTGACAATGGAGAAGATGTACCAGTCGTATTCCTCCATGATGTTAAGCATGACTGAAGCCTGCTGCTCGATGGAGGGGCCGAATTGAAAGAACATGGAGTTGTCATCCTGAAAATGACAGAAACACACACACAGAAACAGAGAGTCACGGTTATGCAACAATATTGGCCTGAGCTTTAATTTAGTTGGCTTTACACACAACGGAGAGCAGCTACTACTTAAAGGACTGAAGAGGTTTCGTTATATTATTGGTGTGCACATTAATTTAGTTGACTTTATTCTCTGCCTCACAGAGGAGACAGGCCAGGGGACACAGTGGACTTGTAACGATACTGGTCATGATTTTCATTAGTGGACTTTATGACTTTAATGAGTTTGTACACAGAGGTGGCTGCGGGAAATTCTGGGAACTGAAAGCCGCTGCCCTTGACCTCATCGATCATTTCTTCTAATTTATTTTATTAAAGGAATAACAATGCAATTTCACTTGTAATTAGACAATGGATTTTCTTAAACAGCACACGCCTGCACAGAACACTATGCACATTAAACAGTCACTAACGAGGTTTAATTTAAATATGAGGGCCACAGAATGCACTGTAGGGATCCACAAATATGGGTTTTTCAGGACTACTACCAGAGCTGACAACAGAATTGATGAAAATGACATACAGTTACATTAAAAATGAAAGTGTTTACAATAACTCTCTTAAGTAGACAGTTAAATCAAAGAACATACAATTCAATGTATATTCTCAGATCAGATACATAGCAAAGGGATTATGGCAACCATTTATTGGACGTTTTACAAATAGTTGCACAACAATTTAATCAATATGATGTGATGTTAACTTTCTCACTGTAACACTGAATTAACAATCACCTGTAAACTTTCACGTATGTTCACACTCCCCACCTTAGTGCTCATTTGTTTTAATTTACAGCTTAGATGTGATTGCTTTGCTGTTCATTGGTGCATTCTGAACCATAAAAACCTTAAGTAAAAGTACGCACGCACCATAAAGTAGTCACTGTGCAGTAAAATAATCCTTGTCAGTGTTACTGTTATAATGATACATAGTGTTTTTGGATTAATTTTACTACTGCAGTTATGTGTAGGTTGCATTTTACTGCAATACATGTGAACGTAAAGCTAAATTGAAGTACTTTACACATGGCCTGGCCACGAGCACAGTACTCCCCTTGATTTAACTCCATCCATATAATTACCGCAGTGATTAATTAGTTTGTCTCAACCAGTTCTTTAACCCTTTAACTGTAGTGAGAGTTGCTTCTTATTTCTTTAACAGCTTTGGTTTGATAGAGAGCATAAAGATTGGACTGTGTTTTTATGTGGAAAAAGGCCATGTGGTTTGATGACAGGGTTAAAAAGTCTTAAAAGTCTTGAATTTACAAATATGCATTTAATACCTTTAAAGGCTTTAAAAGGTATTCAATTTGATATGGTAGGTCTTAAATTATGTTGCTATCAACTTATACAGCATATTGTTTAAATGTGTCTGTTAAATGTCCAAGCTGCAAAGAAAGTAACATTAGTTCCATCCATTCCAACCTGACAATTTATATTGAAATTAGAAACCAATTATCTCTAACTTCGCAGCCCCAGTGAGAAATAACTCTGAAAGCTGGGAATCAAGGCGTTAGTGTAAATACATTTTCCTAAATTCAAGGAGTCATAAATGTTTGCCAGTATGGCCATGAAATAGGCATTAAAATCTGTTCTAAGTGGTCTTAAAAAAAGTCTTAAAATGTCTTAAATTTAACTTGTAGAAACCTGTAGGAACCCTAGATGAGTCCAGATTGATCCTGTTCCAGAGTGATGGATGAAGTGATTACCCATCATGCCTAGTGCCTACAGTACAAATCTGTGGGAGCAGTGTTATAATCTGTGGTTGATACAGTTGGTCAGGTGTAGGTTCAGCAGAGTTATAGGTCCAAAAATGACAGGAAAAGATATTGTGACATTGCATAAGTTTAAAACAATACCACAGCAAATGCATTATGTAAGTAACGCTAAAGGTTAAATAATGATAGAGATTTATACTGGAGTGTGGGACTTTGTGGCCAGGCTGGGTATAATTTCAGAATCTCCCTCCAGTTTAGAGTGTCGATGAATCCCAATGGAAATGTTTACTTATTTACCAGTACTGCAACAACAAATCGATTCTTAAAAGAGTTGGCAACATATTCGACAGTTGATTCGTTGGGTCTTGAGCACATTAGTATAGAGGCATGCCTGCACGCTGTGTAGTGTAACAGTGGAAAAGACAGAACAGCATGGCTGAAGCTTCGGATGCGGGGTCGGATTTTTAAAGTTAGATTTATATTATGTTTTCGGTGGCCACAGCAGCCCTGTGTGGCCCAAACGTAGGGCACTTAATGTAGCAAACCTTGAATATGGAGGGAAAAAAATGGCCAAAATCCTATGGTGTACTATGTTTCAGGCAAACGGGGCTGCTGTGGCCACCGGGAAGATAATGTAAAACTAGCTTAAGATAGCCTACTTATCATGATTACTTAAGCCTGCTAGCTAGATAGACACTATCATCGTGATTATAATGTTTTCATTCATCTCCATTTATTAGACCACCAGACTAATGTTACCTATCATTGACTTGAACTAATATATACAACGCTAGTTTGATGGTCTATAACCGGAGTTGGTTGAAGACTATAGCTTGCTAGCCTTAACAAGTGTAGTGGGCTAGTGCTCGCTAACTATACCCAAAGCATTGTGGGGACGTAATTATTAGTGACTTGTCTGCAATCTATAAATACCGATCTTTAAGAATTTAATCTTTTGTGTTTATCCAATGAATCAATTAGTTATTTTAAAAATCTACAGATTAATTGTTTATTAAAATGATCATTAGTTGCAGCCCTATTCTTTACTGTGTCTGATTCAGGACCACATATGGCAGTGGCTTGGATCAGATATACAGGTCAGAAGTGAAAAGATCAGATTCTATGTATGTCCCAGATTTGAGCTTGTTTTGCCTGTAATGTGAACACACATTCAAAACACACAAGCAACAGGGTTAGTCTCACTAAGAACATACACACTGCTCAGCATTTCCTTTTCAACGTTGTTATTATTATAAATCTTTGAGGTTTAGACAAATGTTATCAGATAAGACTTGGCTGTTCGCTCCCACAGACACACAGTTGCTCCTCCAAAATGTCAAATTGTCAAGTTATTGGTTGCATTTGATGCAGGAAGTTTTACAGGAAATCACAGTAATTATGGTAACAAATAAGTCAGACAAATAACAGGCATTTGAGTGAAATCTGGCCTCTTTCTCCAAGACAATGGACTCAAGACCCAAGACAGATCTCAAGTACTACAACAATAATAATAACCTAGAAAGTATATATTCCATTCTCGTTTCAGTGATGAAATGGCATCCCTGGAGACGAGAGATGTAGCTGCAACAGAGCTAAAATAGTCCCTTTTAAATTCATTTCTTTATTGGATATGAGATTGAAAAAGGAAACAGATAATCTAAAAATGCTGAATATGAGATCTGATAATGCCCACGGCTGATAATCTTTCTATTCCTAAGGTACAGTATGTCAAACAGCGGTACAGTCAGAGACAGACGCTCCAATAAAAATCCCTCACAGGCTCATATTCCAGCTCGTGTCTTGCCATCAAATGTTGCAATGGAATATTGAGCCGGACAGAAGAAGAAGAGGAGGTGAGAAACATTAGTCTAGACAAGACGCTGCGGTTCCGCGACATGCTATTGTGTGAGCATAAGTGAGCTGATCCACCTCCTGCCGACACAACATACAGTAGGGTGTTTATGTTGCTGGGTAAAAGTCTGGGCTTATGAATGAGATTGTTTTTTGTGTGTATTTCATGTTTAATTGTATAGGAAAAAATGAGCTGCAGCTGACAGCCAGGAAAGGCAGATCGGAGCAGAACAGGCAGGGTGTTGAAATCTCTCTGGCTTCTTATGGCTCTCTCAGCGCTTCACTCAACATCAAACGCTAACCTGCTCCTCCCAGGGGATGCACATGGGTTGATCCGTTACCTTGTTTCTGCATTAATGAGATCAGGGCTATATCATTGAGGTGGCATGCGGAGAGCTACAATGCCAAACACTCCTGAAAATAATGAGTTTAATGTGCTGCAACTGTGAAGGTGAAAAAAATGTCATTATCCCATGTGAATAGAGCATGTGTAAGAGGTTGTGATTCCAAACCTTGAAATAATGAGACATAAAATAAGGCTAAAATGCACACTAATATTCCACTATCATTCACGATACGGCAATATTCTGAATTTGATACAGTCTGTTTCAATTCTAAATGAAGAATCCTCCAAATAAAGCTGCAGGAGGTCGAGCCAAAAATACTTCCCTTCCATCTGCAGCTCTCTCATCTCTGTCCAAATCAAAAGATAACATATAAATATAGATGACAGTGTCATTTTATGCTGCCATGTGAAAAGTGAAGTCAAAGTGAAGTGTTTTGTTGTTTGATTTTCATTTACTTTTTATTTTATTTATTGACACTATTAGATTAATTTACATTTCTTTATATTGTTATAAAATTACTCAATCTGTTGTGTTGACTATTAATTTCGCGTTTGGGTACATTTGTGTCCTGTACATTGTGTTAAAGTTAGTTTTGGTGTACTAATGCAGGTTTACAGCTAATTCCTTTGACTAAGTCTTAATCATACAAGTTTAAACAGAGAAACTAGGGGTGGGAGTAAGTAAGTTCTTCTTCTCACTCCTTTTTGGGCAACTAGGGTTGCATTTTAAAAGTAAATTGCCACATATGTTCATGTATTTTTTATACTGTGTACACATAATGTTTACAACCAATGTCTATGTATATTTTTCTATGTATACTTCTTAATGTATATTTCTCTATGCATATTGTTTATGTCAAATTATCTTTGTATGTAGTGCTGATAGCAAATTTTTTATGTATATCTGTGTACATATAATCAAATGTATATAATGAGTATTGTACATGGAGTGCACAAACCTGAAATAAACTATAAAAATGACAAAAAAGGAAAACATTGATGTTAGGTAGAGCAGTAAAGTGACCTCAAGTTAGCTATGATTGGTAACGTAAACTTAAAAAAAAATCACATTGAAATGTCCTATCTTTCTCAAAACACCTGTAATTAACATAAACTTTATATCATAGGGTAGATTTTCCACTTTCTAAAGTCAAGAAGCCTTCCCAAATTACTTGGATGCTGAAAGTTAATTATGGATTTTCTTGCCAAGTATTGCACACAGAAGCTTTGAGAAATAAGGGTCATGTTGATATTATGGTGCTCTCACACTGCATACCCAAGTCCCAAAGTTTGCTTAATTTTATCAGTGTAAATGCAAACATTCCTTGCACGAGTACCGTATCCGAGTCCAGCTGAGAAATTTGTCCTGGGTACAGACTACATGGATTCCAGTACAGTACGTTGCCATGTGAAAGTGATCCATGCCTGAGACTGGACACCACCTCGCCACTAAAATGGTGAACAATCTCCTGAAAAAGCCTCAGATCCACGCAGCATGGGCTCAACCTTATCAACCAAATCGCTCGGTGATATATCAGACAACGAAGGTCACTCCTCCTTACCTTGCCTCAAACAGGCTAACAGATAGAAAAGTATTGTCTGCCTTGCTGCGTAAGTGTTTGTCTTCTTCTGACTTCTGCATTTGTTGGATATTGACAGAATTCCTTCCACACTGCCACCTACTGTTTTGGCCCTGTAACACCCACTTGTACTCGGGAGTGGGCCGTGGTATGTGCTTGTGAAACGCAACATCTGCAGGAAAGGTGTGAGTGTATCCAAGTACAGCACGGGTCCAGATACCCAGTGTGAAAACACCCTTAATCAAAAGTTTTTCTTAAATTTGTTCTCAACAAATGATTCTAGGAAAGTTGGGTTTGTACCATGGTCTTAAAGTATTTTTTGTGCAATTACTGTATGTACTGAGTACGTATTAATTCATGAAAACAGTGAATTTTATGTTTTTTAGAACAAGGATTTTTTCCCAAGGTGGAAAGGTGGTTTGTCCCAACAGTGATGGTCCCAGATTTATTGATTTCTAGCCACAATTCAAACCTGGATTTCATGAACTGTCAGTTGTTCCTGATTAGCACAGGTTATGCGAAATGCAAAAGCTAAAAAACATGAGGAGAGAGAGAATTTGTACGGAGAAGTCAAGAACAATAGAATCAGTGAAGTAGCACACTCCAAATGACAGAAAAACATCTGTTGTTCTGAAGTGAAGGTACTGCTGCAGAAAGTGAACGACAAAGGACTCGTATTTAGTAGCATCAGCACTGGATGAACAATGAAAAAAAAAGATGTATGGATGCTATTACTCATTCAGTGAAAGCTGTAACTGGAGAAGGGTGCACAAGTTAACGAAATGGTTTGATCTCAAATCTGAGGCCGAAAAAAAATAAAAAATTGCAATCTACCAAAGACAAGAGAAAGGGAACAATGAAACAATGCCTGAAGATTACAAAATGCAAAAAAAATTCAGTTGTCTAAGCAGCTTGCCACCTGCTGTGGCCAAACACATCCAGCATCTTTTTAAGATGCCAATGGAGCGCTGGAGGGCGGACTGACTGACTGAGTGTATGCGGCTGATGGATGCCTGCGATAATCACGCCCTGTGCAGAAAGCCACAGGTGGAGAATACCTGCACATGTGGCGGTACAGGGTTAGACCATCTGGTGGATCTGCAATGTTTGCTCAGAACTATTACAACCCTCCATAATGACAGCTTTGGATAGCTTAAAGTGTTACAAGGAATAAACCTACATAAGTAAATCTAGGTTGTATATATAATTCAGATTAATTTCACTAGACCTGTATGTATGTATTGAAAAATTCCCACAGGTGTTCTGGTTTTCTGAACTGCTTTCTTGTATCACACTGGTGTTAAACAGCTGTGAAGGTGGGTGGGGTTTTTGCTGCAGTCTGGAACATACAACCTCTTATTTATGATTAGATTAAACCAAGTAGCCATCAAAATTCAACCTAATGTATTCCAATATTCCAAATGCTACAGGGACCACACAATTATATTAAAGCAACCTCAGACCAATGGGATAGTATGTATGTTTTTTCTAACCTTATCTTCAGTTGATGGGCTTGGATTTTATTGAAAAACCCTTGTTTGTTTTTCCATTAAACCAATAACACTGGTCTACAAGTAAAATACTTCCAGAATAAAAGTAGAAAAATCAAGTCAAAAATGCTGGTTGGCTGAAGTTTCACAGATAAAGTCTTGGGTCAAGATGTGAAATTTGAGAATAAATGAGAGAATGAGGTTTTACTCAAAAGGAATATTTGTCTCCGGATCTACTTCAAAACAGTGTCTGCACATTACAATACATTCACTTTACAGGTTCTATCTAGTCAACAATTTATAAACCTATTGTATAAATGGACATAAATCAGTATATATGTGTAATAATAACACTTTATCATATACCTTGAAAATATCTGCAAACCAGCACTTTTGTCATTTGTTTTCCAATTAATCATATTAAATACGTAACATTTGGCACATTTAATCTCTGAAGCATATAATTTCAATAAAAACTGTAGACCAGTATAATCAACAGCAAATCACATCAGATGTGGAGGTATCCATGTGAATCATTGCTACAATTTTTCGGATCTATCCAAAAATTAAAAACATTTTGGGAAGACATTTGCAAAAAAATCACACAACAAATGTTAGGGTTGCAGATCACACTGTCATGTATAACACTTTATGTGGGTGACCTGCCAAATGAAATAACAGGAAATGATAAATACCTCTTGAAAATGTAGCAGCAAATGGTTACACGCTGACCCACAGTGGAAACTGGCTTCAAGCAATTGAAGATATTCATTAGAGGGAAAACTAACGTAACTGTTAAGAGTGGGAAAATGTTCATGTATTGAAAACTGGACAAAATTATGATAATATGATAATGAGATTGTAATGTTTTTATGCAAACGGGGGAACGATGAGCATTTTATCGCCCTTAGGTGTTGAAGTGAGGGTGAAAGGTTATTCATCTGTATATGTCAGCCCTGTGATGACCTGGCATCACATCCAGAGTACACTCCACCTATAATATTGTGTGTGTGTGTGTGTGTGTGTGTGTGTGTGTGTGTGTGTGTATATATATACACATTACTATAATATTAACCTGCATGTAAATCTGTGTAAATGTATTGTCTAATATTCATTGATTATATAGGTGCCCATGAAAACTCAAAGTAAATTCAAAGGTTATTTTGTCAAAACAGAGAAAACTGAAGAAAAAGTTACTTTTTCAGCAAAGATATCAATAACTGAACATAAAAAACAAGTGTCTCATTCAACTGTCATTTGTCACACTACATGGGTTTTACTGGGGAATCAATGCTTCAGAAGATGACTGTCCCATGTTTACTATGGGTCATATTGATGACAAAGAAAAGACGACAAACTCCATTTTACTTGAACATGTATTGATAGTATTAGTGGATCAACAGTTACTGAAAATTTTATATCAGTAGATAATTTTGGTCTTTAAAGGTTAAACACTTTGAAAAACTGGGATGACAACAACTTTTTGTTTTTTTTTATTATAGATTTGATCAAAATCAGCTACACCTCAACAGAAATAATAAGGGAATGTTTGATTTTAATTAGCCATTTAATCTGAGGCAAGGAAGCTGTCAAAATATTCATATGCATAAGACAGATATGCATGCATATTAGCCTATAGTTGTGCAAAAAATAAATATTTGTAATTTCTTGAATGAGTTCAATCATGCATAAAATGTATTGTGTATACTTTATCTGTCAGAGTAGGAATGACAAAGTTTTGACAAGAATTACAAACACAAAATGCAACTTTATGATTGTGCTTTCTCCATCAGGAATATGAATTCACCAGAGTGACTCTACTGTCAAAAATACGTCACCGCTTTACAGGCATTATTTATCAAGCATCAATTCCACAGACTGTGCATGAGTTCAGGTTCCCTTTCTGCGGCAAGATCAAGGCAAGATCGGGCAGGATCACTGTGCAAGATGGCGGTGAGGTGCTTTGACAGTAGAGTCACGTTGGTGAATTCCAATTCGTAATGGAGGAAGCACAATCCGAAAGTTGCATTTCGTGTTTGTAATTCTTCTCAAAACTTATTCATTCATATTCTAACAGATAAAATACACGTAATACATTTCATGTACAACTAAACTCATTCAAGAGTTTACAAATATTTATTTTTTGCACAACTGTAGGGGAGAGTGGGGTGATTTGTGCCAGTGGGGAAGTAGTACCACCCCTTGTTTCTAGAAAACCATAAAAGAAATTGGTCACATGACCACATATTTTTTAAGAGCCATTCAATTTAGTTATTCTGCAAAGAAGAGAGACATAGCATAAGAGGTTTTATATATTGTGGCTCAAAAGAAGTCTTTTGCCTTTCAAAGTAAGATTTCTATGAGATTTTTTTTTTATTATGGTGTCTGAACAAGTATAGACAAGTTTGAAAGCATTTCACATGTGTTCTAGTGCTTTATTAGGTGCACAATGAGTCTATACAGTTAGCTTGATGTTAGCTCTAAACTGCTGGGTCATGCTAGTTTGTCAAAATGGGGGAGCTGGGGTGGTTTGTGCCAAAGGGCCTAGGTTAAGTTGTTCCAGTGATAAAACACAATTTCAGTGTTGAGTTTGCATTATGTTATTAAAGAGCAGTTTTATTCAGTTTTTAAGTGGCCTAAGTTACAATGGCATGTTCAGAAATTGGCCTAAGTCATTTTATTCTTATGTTACATAACTGACCGACATCGTTCTATGTATGTCAACAGGAATCTAGACACTAAAAAATATGACTTATGCCAATAGTTTAACAGGGTAAAAATATCTAAATAAACCTTAAATTAATATTTTTTTCATTGAATTTGTATTGCTTTTATATATCATTACAGTTTATTAGATTAAAATGTTCTGTTTTGCTTCAGTAATCACTGGCACAATTGACCCCAATGTATTCTCCCCAAAGGTACAACTTACCCCACACGGGGGTCAAGTTGTACCGCGAGACCTTTTCTTTTTTTTTTTTTTTTTTTCAAAAGCTATATTTTGTCAACAGTTTATTTCAGATCCAAAGTTATTGTTCCCAGGAATGCACTACTTCCTGAAATATATGTACATACTTAAGTTGGAGGCATTACTGTCATGCCCTCACTTTAAAGTCACTTTGAGTAAAAATTGGCACATCTCACCCCACTCTCCCCCGTGACCAAATCCCTTTGTCTTTCCGTGCTCAGAAATGACGATCACAAGCAATCCATTTGTTTACATACCAAACCAACACGTCACTCGGGCCATTTCAGAATTTTGTCACAACGTGCATTATGGGAATGGGAGTTCCACGTAGCTGCAGTGTCCACTACCAGGTCAGAAGAAATGGAAGGAACCACTGTAAGTCAATTGTCTAATTATAATGCCAGGTGTGTGATCATGAAAAACAACACTTAGACATCAGTTTCAGGGCATTTTCAGAACATGTCATTGTGTCGGCTTATCATACATGCCTCATAAGTATACAGGGTATGGCTGGGCACACACCACTCACTCACTCCTTACAGTATGATAAATCGGTCAATGACATAATGGTCACACCACATGATATTTGATGAAATGGACATCATCGGACAAAGTTTATTTGTATATTATGAGAGAAATA
>JAPTGZ010000027.1:2862850-2873908 GCA_029814645.1 Fowleria isostigma | reverse complement strand
ACCGTGTAAACGAAAGGCACTTCCGATAAAATATTTTGTCGTTTTTACCCGCAAGCGTTCTCGTGTAAACGGCACCTGAGTCAACAATCTCAGGTCAAATGTGGTCTACGGGGTCTGTAAGGTCCACCTCTACATGAACAGGGAGTGCACCTGCTTTGTTAGGTACCATGAAGTAATGGTACTAATGTAAAGAGAATGATATTCAAAGGGATAATGTGGATGTGGACAGGTGTTTATGTCAGCACATATGTTGTTGTGATGTAAAAATGATGTTCTAATGTTCTAAAATACATGTTTTTTTTCCACATTACATGTGTTTTTCTTGTATTTTTATGTACGCTTCTAGGTTTTTTTTTTTGTTTGTTTGTTTTTTGCCTCTTATGGGAAAGGAACCAAATATGGCAACTTCATTGACCTTGATTTTCCACATATTAAGAATTTGAAATTTCAGAGTATTTCTTAAGCCCTATTTGGACTGGATTAGTTTTACATAGGGACTAAGGGTAAAGTAATAACTGCCAGAGATTTTAGTCCCATCCGAATGCGCCATGTCCGTAATCATTACTGCACAATGCCAGTAAAGATCACCGCAACCTTTACCTTCTGTAAAAAGGTCTGGGAAAATGACCCCAGGTAAAACTACATCTAAAAAGACCAGTAGGTAATATCTGTGTAAATGTTCTGTCATATCCTGTTCACAAGTGGTTTTTCACAGCTTTTCAAGCATAAAGGCTCTTGAAGAAGCACTCAGATTTCAGAAGACAGTTGGAAAAGTGTATCCCTGTCGTGTACTGTTGGAATCAGTGTACGACAAACAGGATTCAGACACAAAAGAAGGTCTAAAGTACTTTTTAGAGACACAGGACTTCTGATTGGTTTTGGTAAGATAAGCAACGTAACAGGACTATGTGGCTAAAAAAACAAATGTTAGCTTAATCATCCAATTGATGCACAGTATTAATGTTCTTGGCAACATCATATACACATGACGACGGGGCGCAGTGTGTGAATGGATTGACCCCTCCCACTTGTAGTACTTTTACTAACATTTCTTATCCTGAAAATCGGCCACTGACATCCTGTGGTAAAGTGGTATTACCCCATGTCCCTACGTAAAACTTATCCAGTCCAAATACCTCTTAAGAGTATCCTATTAAGGGTTAAGACCCCACAGGAACCCTGTTTATAGGTTATTATGATAGTACGTTACTAATTGGGTTGTAATTGGCCTCTGAACTAAAATGATTTTGACGCCCTTGACTGTTAACATCATTAGTGTAATTTTTGTTTCATAAGTTCATCCCATGGGCCGGTTTTGGTCCATGAACCATATGTTTGACACCCCTGGTTTAAAGGAAGGCACACAGGTTGGAGTTTTTACTCCCTTACTCCAGAGTGATAAAGGGTTTGGCCAGAGTTTTCTCTAGTACTGGTACCTAAAAGGAGGCGTGGAGATACGTCTGGCAATGCGAGATTAATAGATCATATCAGACGGGACCAAGGAGGCGGCCGTGGCTTTCAAGATTTTTGTTCTGTAAAAATTCAAGGACAACCAAAACTACTTTTGCTCCAGAATGTGACCTGTCTGCTCATCTACCTTCTGTATCTCCTACTGATCTTGCTAGGCGGTGCTTTAATTTAGCACTATAACTTATAACCTCACTATTTTGTTTTGTGTGGTCATATAAATCACACTGCCAGACTGTAAGATCTAATCAAACAAGTGGATACAAATTTGCCTCTTTTTTTTTTGGGACACTTATCTTTGTTGCTGGCAGCATTGACTGAGATAAAAGTTGAGTTACAGTACTGTGTGTTGCAGAATCTATTTGATCAAATGTGATGCACAGCTTGCTGTAGGTAGGTGCTGCTATCACCTGGCTCTTATCCAGAACAAGGTGAGGATTCAACACAAGTCTGACGCTCTTACCTGCACATTCTTATCTAACACAGTGACCTTGGCATAAGTTAGAGAAACAATACAAAGACTGTACACAGCAGATCTCGCCTTTTGGAAAACACATGCTACAAAATTCGGTTGCTAATAGTCCAACTTGCACCTAACATAGAAAAGGCCGTTAGAATGTTTAACATGTACAAAAAAACACTTTAATAAAAGACAAATGGATTTATTGGTGCAGACTCACAGACCGGGTGCATGGATTATGTTTTTTGCTGTTGTGCGAGTTGTTGTCCTGGTACACAGCGTTCTGTTTATTAGCATATTGCATTGTTTAAAAGCCCCCCTCAGCGTCGGGCTGCCTCATGCCAATAAAAGTCTATTAAGCCTGTTTGACTTTGCTAATGCAAATCAGTCTTTGGTGGAGAACAGGGCGGCCAGAGCTCCAGTCAACAAACAAGCGCCTGACATAGGACTGATGTGACAAAGAACAAATACAGGAACTAATGCAAATAATAACATGCCCAGTGGGGGCGTTATATTGATGATGATGACTGATGATGACTGATGATACTGAACATGATGATGGTGATAAAGATAATAGCATGACTAATGATAAATGTCCAGTGGCATTACAGTAATGGTGGTGATGATCATCATGAAGTTTGTTTCTTGAAATGTTGGAATATTCGACTGTGATGCAGTGAGATGACTGAATCCAACCCAAGTAAAAGCACCTTTTTTAACTCAATTTTTTGCTACAATGTCTTTAGGATTTGATCAGTTTGCTTTGTGACATAGAATTTAGAACGGGTTGACTGATTAATCAAAATATCAGCTGAAAAACAAAGATCTTTAATAATCTATTAATGATATTTTGTCTTGAAAAAATAGCAAAAATACCAGCTTTTTAGACGTGAGCTGATAGTTTTTCAACATGTATATACACACACACATATATATATACTTCCATTCACCTTTTGATTCTACTGATTTAAGCTGAATTTCTGCCTCTTTTATATTGCATTTTTGATGCGCTGTATGTACATAGTTGACCTAGAGAAAGATTTTATTGCACATGCTTTAACCCTTTCATGCATGAATCATTATAAAACTGGATAGGATTATTACTCCTACACAAGTCTTACATGAGTCCAACTGGATTATTTTGGGTGATACACATGTATTAGCTTAAACACAACTTCAGTCATAAATATGTTTTTAGCATACTGTCCAAAAGTCTCTTTCCATACAGATAGCATATGATTCATTTGGGAAAACTTACTCTAAAAGGTAACTGCAGTGGATGTTACAAATCATCTTGAAATGTTGGTAACTAGGCCCAAAACAGCTAATTAGGACTAAATATTGCAAATATAAGTTGGAATAACACCATGCACAGAATGGTTAATATTAAGTATTTCAGTTCAGCCTGTTTAAATAAAGCTAAATAAAATATTAATCTATTTTTCAGGTTATTCTTTAAGGTGTTGGACCACTTAAATGTATAACTATGAGCTGGTATATTGTTAGCCTCTTAGCATAATTGACTAAGTCATATTTTTGGCCAAATTGTGATATCTGTATAAAATGAAGCAGCAGTGTTAAGAGAATAAAATTCTGCAGATATCACAATTTGGCCAAAAATATGACAAGGACAATTATACTATGAGGCTAACGATATGTAATAACAACCATATTTTTGTATTTTCTTACACTAATCACTAAGCCAATTAATAATGATATAATGAATACTGTATATAATTATCTATATGGAACACATCCCCTTGTTGCATCCCTCACGGGTCTCTCAATCAATACATATTGAAACTCCGATCCCTGTTCTGTGCCAACTACATTTAACCAATAAAGACCCAAACACACAACATTGACCAAAGCATCTATTGATCTAAACTGTTTAATACATATTGATCCACTAATCCTCACAATACATGTAAATAATTGGTGTAAAATACAGTTTGTCATCTTTTAATGGTCATCAGATACGACCTATTTGGATGTTCAGAGGCTCTGTAGTTTCCATGGAAACACCGTCATCTTCTACAACATCGATTCACCAGTAAAATCAATGGAGTTCGCTTAATGACAGTGGATGGACACACTGGGTTCATGTTCAGTTAACGATAGATTTTGCTGAAAAAGTCACTTTTCCCTTCAGTTTTCTCTAGTTTTGATATAATAATCCTTAAATTTACTCTGAGGTTTATGAACGTCTGCATGATTAGTAAATTAAATGTAGGAAAATCACTGAAGAAAACACAAAATATAGAGAATAATATTACAAGAAATGATGATATATCACTTAAGGATGGTTAAATACAGAGAAAAATTTATTTGGGAGCTGCCACAAATGTCACACTGTGTCTTTATGTGTTAAAACATTTACTCTTTCCCAACATGTCAGCGTGAACTATGTAACTGTAATTTATATAATCACAAACGCGGAGTCGCCATTGAGCTGCACTATGGATGTATTCACATACATAAATATGAAATCCAGGCTGTCCCTGCAGATGATCGATGCAACGATGTGAAAATTGAGCCAAGTGGGTTAGCAGTCTAAGCCGTCATACGGTGCTCAAAGTATCCACAGAGTGAGCATCATACATGCTGGAGGTGTATTTATCGTCTCACAGTTATTGTCTGTTTGTCATATCTGACTCACACGTCTGCGCTGTATCTCTAAACGTATTTTGTATGGATGCCGAGGGCTGGGCAGATTGCCCGCCGGTCGACGTGCGAGGATGAGCTGCGCGGCTGTGGGTAAATGCAGACAGACAGAGGACTAAAGAGGAGGTGGTATTTGCTGTAATTTAGGAGAACAAGGGAGGGGAGGGGCAACATTTACATTCATCACAGGAGCTCGCCTCACCTCGACTCACATGACGTGAGAAAGAGAGGGAGAGGAGCAGAGCGCGAGAACAGCTGAGGAAAAAAAAGAGAGGGAGAGATACAACAAGACAGAATGGGGTTGAGCAGAAACATCTTTTCTGTGTTTTCTGTGGTTCTTGTTTGTTTTCTTTTATTTATCCAACCCTTAATGCTGATCTGACGTTGAATCTACATACGTAAGAAACTGTTGGGGTTTTTTTTACTTCCCCAAAAACAGAAGATATCTGAAACTAATTAGAAACTCGATTTAAATGTAGATGTGTTTGGAACTCTGGTCTCATTATACAGTGCACAGTCTTCTCCTTTCTTGCGACACTCCACCTGTGTGGTAGCGATGCTCCACACGCTGGTGTCAGGGGTGCTGATGGCAGAACGCTGGCCTGTTTTCCCACCTGGCATCCATCTCGGGGGTAAAAACCTTGTGCTTTAACAAGGGTCAGCTCAGACAGAAACTGCCTCTGACACCTAAATAGATTGGATTGTCACCTAGACCCCTTACGATTGTGTGTGTATGCTTGTGCTCGTTCTTCCCCTTGTGATGAAGATATTTTTTGTGCATTTGTTTTGAAGGTGGCGTCCACGTAGGTGGAGGTGGAGGAGTTTATGTAAGAACCTCTGGCTGCCTGTGTGAGTGTGTTCATAGTCAGCACACAGTGTTTAGGGTGAAAAATTTTCTTACTGTAGGTCAGCAGTAATGCATCTGAACATATTGGTATGATGTGTATATATGCTGTGGTTTGGGTCTATGTGTGTGTGTGTGTGTGTTTGTGTGTGTGTTGCAGCTGGGTGTGTAACAGCACGGCTCTGAGGGCCATCTTGGCACATCACTGGTGATTAATTGAGCGAACACATTGTGGTCTTCACTCAAGCCTTTTTTCTTCCACATCCTTGCCTCCATCCCTCTGTCCCTCTTCCCTTCTTCACCTTCCATCTTTCGGTCTGTAGTTCATCCTCCCTCACTCGCCTTCATTAGGCCTCTTCCCTTCCTGCGCTCGCTCCTTTGCTTACATGAGGTAGTTGAAACAGAAGGCCAGGGGTGAGAGAGGACGTAGACGAAGCAAGGGCAAACAACAGGGAGGCAGCAAAAACACTGTCTAATACAGAAAGACAGCATTAAAGCTCCATCGTGTAAGGTTAAGGGGAAAAGAGGAGGATCCAACAGGAGTGTAATATTCATTATTGTGTTTTTGTTGGTGAATGATCACACAAAAATGGAAATACCTTAGAAGGACCATTTATATCTACAGCAGGAGTGGGTCCTCTTCATGGAGACCACCATATTTTGGTGCCATTCTCATCTTCCTCTTCTTTATTTTTCCATTTTACAGTGAGTGACATCCAGCATTAAGGTGCATTACCATTACTTACTGTGTCTGAGTTAAAATCTACTTAACTAACAAATACTTTATATACTTTATGATACTTATTCGTGCTGGTACCTAGGTGTACTAATGTGTCTTCACAGATAATTCTCTAACGCAAATACCAACCATACATGTTAAGTGGTGAAACTGGGGGTGGGAGTTAATGAGCTATGCTTCTTCTCACTCCCTTTTGGGCTTTTTGGGCTTCAGGGGTGGTATACTAGTGGGAACTTGTGTAATGGAATAATGTGTTATGTATATTGTGTACACAAAATGTTTTGCAACCAATGTCTTGATGTATATTACTCCATGAATACATATATACACAAATACATACACACACGCATATATGTAAATAATTGTTCTACATATGTGCATTTTGCAATGAACTGTGTACATTCCTTATGTATATTCTACATGCATAATTTCTGTGTATTTCTACATGCATAACCTCCTTATATAATTCCCTATGTATAGTTTTATATGCACATTCTCCATGTCTATTTTTGATATGTATAGTTCCATATGCACATTCTTCATGTATAGTTCCGGTTGTATAATTCTATATACAGATTCTTCATGTATAATTCTTGATGTTTATACTTTGTGCATATGATGTTTTCATTTTTTTTTCTTTTTTCCATTATATCTGTGCACACATGACATGTATATGAACATTATTGAACATTGTATATGTATATGTAATTACCACTGTACACGGAGTGCATAAGCTCGAAATAAACTAATAAACTAAATTAAATCTGCTGTAACAGGGGATGTCCAGGTTTGTTTGTTTTTAATCCAGGTGCTACTAAAGATGATCTTCACAAAAGATCATGTGATCATTTTTCGAGGTAAAATTACAAGCCATTATCTGAGACTGAGAATTTTTCCACCTCTTTAGATGAAATAAAACCAAAACTAAAAGTTGTGTCTAATTTTTTCTGGCTTCTGTTTGCTTAGGCTGTGTGTAACAGTTTCATGTATTTTTATCTGAGCAGGAGCTTTGCATTTATACACCTATACAAATTTTCAGTTGGCACTGTTATAACATTTTGGTAACATCTAAGTGAAGAAAACCCATTTTCCTGTACATACAGCTGGACTGATTTTATTAATTGCCTAGATTATAGTTTGTTCCTGGCCAAAAATGTTTTTTTACGCCTTCATGACTCTTAAGCATATATGTAAATAAGCTTCACTGCACATCAGAGCTCAGAGGCAGTACTTTTTTATCATCATTTCTTCAGTAGCAGAAAAAACAACACAGTACATCCATCCATCCATCCATCTTCTGAACCGCTTTATCCTTCAGAGGGTTGCGGGGTTGATGGAGCCTATCCCTGCTACCTATGGGTGAAGGTGGAGTGCACCCAGGACGTGTCAGCAGTTCATTGCAGGGCACACAGGAGATAAACTCTACAATTTAAAGCAGACTAAACCTCCACAGATGCTACAGTATCACTATAAATGGACTAAACTGAATAACCTAGTGTCTTATGCTAGTGTTATTAGAGGTACAAACGCATAGGTTACTGCAACACGGGCAACAACATGACATAACAGGCCTTTAACACAATAAAGATTCAAATATCGACCAAAGGCATCTACTGATCTAAACTGCCGCTCCACTAATCCTATCAATCCATGTTAATATTTGGTGTAAAATACAGTTTGTTATCTTTTCATGGTCATCGGATGTGACCCATTTGGACATTCAGAGGCTCCGTAGTCAACGTGGAAACACCATCATCTTCTACGACACTGATTCACCATTAAAACCCATGGAGTTTGATCAATGACAGTGGATGGAGATGCTTGGTTTATGTTCAGTTAATGCTATATTTTATTGAAAATATCACCTTTTCACCATTTTTTTTTCTGTTTTGATACAATAACCTTGACTTCACTCTGAGTTTTTATGAACATCTTCATGATCAGTCAGTTAAACATAGGAAAATAGATGATTTTCACTGGAAAAAAATGCTAAATTCAGAAGATAATATTATAATAAATGGTGATAAATCACTTAAGAAAAGTTAAATAGAGATAAAACTTCGTTGGGGAACAGCCAAGTAAGTCACACTGGGTCGTTATGGGTTAAAAACCAATTAGTTAAGCAGAAATATTCTTGACAGTACTATTGTCATTTAATAATAAATCTTTACAACATTGAAAAAAAAAAAAGCATATGATATACCATAAAAGATGGCATCATATTACGATTGATTATAATCTAAGTTTGTATCACCTCCCAGCCCTATCACCCACTGATCCTTTAACCCTGATCAGACATGAATCAAAATACACATAGGATGAGGGTGATATAAGCATGTGATGCAGAAGAACTGCAGAACTGTGCGATGACTTAAGTTGGATCATGTCGACATAGTACAATTATATACAGTATGCATGCACTTTCACAGTTTGCTTCCAAGTTTCAGTTAATTAATCAAAACTATCTGTATTTCTTTCATTGTATAGAATGAAATTTTGCCACATTTTGATCAAAGATATTTATAGCTCTGGATGTGAGAATATATATCGTATTTGCCTGGTATACAGTAATAGGGCATGTATATTTAAGTATGTGCTCAGTGCTGTTGATGTTCTTAAAATCAATATGTTGTACACAGGGACGGAGGGGGCGCATTTGTGGCTTCGATTTTTAGATTTTACATTGTATTTTAGAGTCTGGAAACCACTTTGAGCATATACGTGAAAAGAAAATTAAAGTATATATAACTGAATGCATACTAGAAAATTTTTAGACTTTATAATGTTAACCTAATTCAACAAACATCACTAATATGCAGCTACTAGCACGTCATATTGATACCAGTATTAGCAAATGCATTGTTTCTGTTTTTAACTTAATTTCCCATCATGCAGCATGGTACTGTGCTTCCACTACTGTATTCCAAATTTACTAATATCTCCCAAAACATTAGTCCTATTAAATTGTCGAAATATTTAATGTGGAGATGGGCCTATTCTTCAACTGTAGGTACCAAATTGGCCAGGTAAAAATGTCTCAATTTCTCAGAACTGTGCAGACACACACACACACACACACACACACACACACACTCTGAGCCCTTCCAGTATTATGATATACATGGTACTGACTGTGGGCTTACTAAGTTTTCACACAGCCCTGTTCATTGTACTATGGCACAGCCTACTGCATCCATTCAACAACACCACATCATTAGTTTGATTATCTGGAAGAATCTCTCAACACATATGGACTTTGTTTATGTTGCATTGCATTCTCCACACACTTCACCGCCTTTTCTTTGCACATGTGCATGATAAACACTCTGCAGAGACATGTAAATAGTGACTCGTGCCCTCAGTTTGCAAGGTATGGTTCAAGTGATGCAGAAAAAAACTAAGAAACAAGTCAAGGTTATTTCCCTTCAGCCATATATTCAACACCAGTTCCATTTTAATCCTCCTTTTCTGCTGTCCAATAGTTTAACCCATAAGGACCAGTGGAATATTTGTGGCACTTCCAAAATAAATTTTTCTCTAAATTTAACCATCCTTAAGTGGTTTATCGCCAGTTTTTGGAATGTTATCGTCTGTATTTTGTGAGGTTTTTTCAGTGAAAATAAGGTATTTTCTGACATTTAATTTACTTATCATGGAGATGTTCATAAAAGTTTCGAGTAAAATTGAGAATTATTATATTTTATTATCAAAAACAGAGAAAACTGAAGAAAAAGTCTTTTTTTTTTCAGCAAAATCTATCATTAACTGAACATAAACCTAGTGTCTCCATCCACTGTCAGTGATTCAACTCCATGGGTTTTACTGGTGAATCAATGTTGTAGAAAATTACAGTGTTTCCACGGTAACTACAGAGCCTCTGAACATCCAAATGGGTCATATTGATGACCACGACTAAAAGAATATCTGTATTTTACACCAATTATTTATATGGTTTACTGGATCAACAGGGATTAAACAGTTTATATCAGTACATGAGTTTGGTAGATGGTGGATATTTGGGTCTTTATGGGTTAAAATAGTTTAAATATAGAAACAATTTCATTTGGGTACTGACACAAAAGTAATGCTGAGTTGTTATAGGTTAAGTGGAGGTAAAATCTGTGCATCCTTCAAAAGTTTAAATCTTTAAATAATTAAAATGTAAATATTAATGTTATGCTCATTTTTTTTTTTAAATTGTCTAAAAATAATCAATTCTCAATTTCTTCATGTTTTTAACTTGTGAAAAGAAATCATTAAGAAAATACAGTCATATCTTTTTGTTTGCTACGTAAAATTCAGCATATTTGTGCACAACTCTAACCCCGCATCACATTGAAACGCAATAAAAATGGTGCGGATTTACAGGAGTGGATGATAAAATACTACTCCTATCCCCTTTCAATGACAATTTGATGTGCAATGACTTGGAGTGAGTGAATGTGCAAAGACAAATCGAAGTCTCTCTCAATTATATTTTCACAGGAACATGCTGGGTGTTGAAAGGGCTGAAGCTGTGACAGTTTGTTTACAGGACGTAGCCAGCAGCCGTCACCAGGAAGAAGATGGATGAAGGTTTATGACTGGACCAGACTGGGCCGGACTCCTTCCTCTTCTGTGCGTTCCCACATTAAACCACATTCTATCTAAAACACATGACTCATCTCAGCCTGTGAACAGATAGAGGTCCTCTCCTTTTCCACCTCTGAATTGGGGCGGGGGCAGGCGGAGATAAGGCTAATAAGAGCCCCGGCATAGAGCTAGTGTAAGGTCCGCCGGGGGATAAGAGGGGAGGGTGGATGTCGGACAGGGGGAGGAAAAGAGGGAGCTGTATATACTGCAATATGAAAAATACTCAGGATATAACAAATGTGTGGCGCCGAC
>JAPTGZ010000027.1:2824617-2842934 GCA_029814645.1 Fowleria isostigma | reverse complement strand
TCAGTCTTATGAGGGACTGAGAGTCCAAAACCTGGACAAGGGACAAAGGACATATAGCAGAAACACTCAATATAAAAACATATTTTATAGAATATAAATAGCAATTTATCTATCACAAATTTTTTGTAAGTTTGTCTTTGTGTCTGGTAAGTGCAGCATGAATAAAAAATGACAAATGTGTTTCTGTTTTTCTTATTTCTGTCTGGGCAACAAATTCTTTGATAGTTGGAGAATCACCCCAGTGTGTTTGTAAATCTAAAAAGAGCACTTCTATTGTCCAGAGCCAAAAAACAAAACAAAACATACAGGAGATGTGACATAAATACTAAAGTCTTGCATTTTGCACACACATATATATATATATTTTTTTTTTTTCCCCAAGGAAAATAGGGAATATGGTCGTTAATATTCAGTGTATGTAGTGGTGAGATATGAAACGTAGTTCTGAAACAAACGATGAGTTGATGATGCAATATACCACATACTGCATATCATAAAACCTGAGCAAAACCAAACTTTGGACCACTCTTATTGTGAGCCATTAAAGTTTTATACACAAATACCAGACAGTGTGTACTGTTGCTTAATGATGGCATCGTGGCGGTGGATCCAACAACAGAACCTACAATTCCAACAATAAAGAACATTAAGCCTCGAAGTGAATCAGCTCGACATTCAGCTCACGTTCTGACCCACAGGTTGTAACAGATCAGTTTTAAAAGCAACCGCAGCTTCTGCTAGTCATTAGTTTAACCAAAGTCATCATCAAATAATGAAACAAAAGTAACATGGTTTCCATGACAACAAGATCCGTCGGCTCCGACCATTTAACACTATGAAAAAGGTAAAATAAGAAGGAAACAGAGAAAATAGTAGTCTGAAGAGGACAAGACAATTATGTCTGGGCTAACAGGACCTGAGTGCATAAAGTTTGTGAATTCAGCTTTAGTGACTTACTCATGTACTGGTGTATAATAATAATAAAGTGATTTATTGGTCTTGATTATTTTTTTCCACACAACACAAAGCAGAAGAGCAAGTACATTAGGTTATAATAAACAAAGGTCCTGTGTGTAATAAAAGGCATAACTAGAGGGATTTAGGAGATTCTCTTTGCATATATTAAAGGGGTCATATTTTGCTAAACCCACTTTTATTAGTCTTTGGTTCATTTATTTGTGTATTTGGACCCTAATAGTTCATAAAGTTTGAATGTGAACCATCCAGGTGCTGCAGAGCTATCTTTATATTTATTTTGGCAAAAATCGTGAGGATTTCTCCAACCTGTTTTCATTCCTACTTAATTTGCAACGTCTATAACTAGTTAGGTCACAATGTCTGTTCATATAAGGTCAATACCTCCAACGAACATTCATCCGAGTACACCATGAATGTTTGTCAGCAACAATGGTTGAAGTCCTTACTGAAAACATGTCTAACCTTTGAGCCAGTTACCGAAAATGTTCAGTTGTTGGTTACATTAATGAACATAAGTCACTACACCTAACTCAAAGTGTCACCAGTCACTTTAGGCCCTTTCCCACTGCAGGAACTTTTGCAGGAACTTCGAGCATTACCCTCAACTTCGAAAAGCCCCAGTGTATTCCCATCTAAATTTACCCAGGTGATATAAATCCCCACATGCCCGAGAAGTCCAGAAAAAGTTGTTGCTTGCTACTAGGGACTTTCAGATTTACCAGGAACCTTGAGGTGCAGGGTTGCATAACGATTTCCACGTTCTGTTAACCCGACATTAAGCCACTGTACGGTAGCAAACTGTATTTTGATTATTTTATTTACACAAGCTTCATGTTTTAATAATTCGGAAAATGGATGAGAAGAGAAGTACAATGTGTACGGACGGCGGTCCAGGCTCTTATGAGAGGAGGAGGAGGACATTCAGAGACACAGCAGAAGGACATGGAGCATAAGATAAGTTTAACATCATCATATTAACACAAGGCATCAACACACATGACCAAGAAACAGCAACAGACCAGTGACAGAAGTCACTACCCCCCACCCCCACAAATTTGTCAGCCTAATTTGAATGAATTACCCAGAACTTTCGACTTTTGGGTACAGTGGAAACGCGATTACCAGGAACTTTTTTACCCCGATAAGTTCCTGGTAATAAAGTTCCTGGGCTTTCAGTGAGAAAGGGCCTCTTGAGTCTCTTACTTTAAAAGCTAAAAATCAGGTCAGAAATCTAGGGATAACAATGGACACAGACCTAAACTTTAAAAGCCACATTAAATCAATAACATCATCAGCCTTTTATCATCTCAAAAACATTGGTAGAATCAGAGGTTTATTGTCTAAACCAGACTTGGAGAGATTTATCCATGCATTTATCTCTAGTAGATTAGACTACTGTAACAGCCTTCTCACTGGACTCTGTATAAGAGCTGTAAGAGAACTGCAGTACATCGGGAACGCTGCTGCACAGGTACTGACTAGAAACAGGAAGCACAACCAGAGTAGTTCTGTGTTCAGGTCTCTGCATTGGCTTCCTGTGGCTCAGAGAATAGACTTTAAAACAGCTCTACTGGTGTATTACTCTGTCCATGGTGTAGTGCCAAAGTACATCTGTGACATGTTGATTCCATATGAACCATCTCAGACCCCGAGAACCTCAGGGACTGGTCCTCTGCTGGTGTCCAGAGTCAGGACTAAACATGGTGAAGCTGTGTTTTCAGTTCCATGTTCTAAAATCTGGAATAGTCTTCCTGATGACGTGAGATAGACCTCTACCCTAACAATGTTTAAGTCTAGGGAAATAAAAATGACTCTGTTCAACTATGCATATAACAACTGAAAGGGTTCTATCCACACTCTTCTCTATTACTTTATTTTAGTTGATTATTATTGATGTTTTATTGATAATTTTTCATTCATTTTCTGAACCTGCTTTATCCTTACTAGGGCTGCAGGAGTCACATGGTGCCTACCCCAGCTACTTAAGGACAAAGGCAGGGCACACCCTTCATTGCAGGGCTGACATATAGAGACAAACAATCATCATCCTATGTGAAATTTTTAGATTAACCAATTAACCTATCAGTACATATGGTGGGAGGAAGCTGGAGTACCTGCAGAGAACCCACACAGACATGGGGAGAACATGCAAACTCCACACAGAAAGGTCCCACCCCCATCGACTGGCGCTGGAATCAAACCCAGGACCTTCTTGCTGTTAGATATGAGTGTTATCCATTTCACCACCATGATTATTGATTATTATTTGAATTGTAATTGTGTGTTTTTTGACTTGTCTCTTTTCTATTTTTTGCTGTGAATTGCCCTGTGTATGAATTGTGCTATATGAATAAATGTGCCTTGCATTGCTTCAAGAACCTGGAGGGGGTGGGGTGTGAAGTAGCTCATTTGCATTTAAAGGGTCAGCACTCAAAACAACCTCGTCATTACTTGACATTACAGAAATATGGTTGAAGATGAGCCTATGGAGTTTAATTAATGAAGAATTCAGACCCAAGCATAGTATTTACAGCTTATGTAGACCACAGGGAAATGTTTTAAAATGGATAATTACAATTTTTTTTTTTTTAAAAAAAAAGCAAAATATCACTCCTTCAAGTGGCCATTTGAGGAACTGCAGCTTCCACACCGACTTCATTTTTTTAAGCCCTGGAGGTTACTGCTTGGGTTAACATAGTAACATGCAACATTAATGGAATAAAGTGAATTGCCAAGAGGCTACATGCATCATATGAATCAGTGCAGATCAATGTCAGTCCCTTGAAATGGGGCAATAAAGGGAGAGAATGAAGGATGAGAGGGAAACCGTGACTAAAACGAGCCTTTAAACACACAAAGAAGGGTGAGAGAAGAGGTCACAGCTGACATACATAAATAGTGCATAAACACACACAAAGATACATGGTATGATGGCGTACAGTTTACACACGGTCCCATATGGCTCAATAATTCATATGGAATGTTTTGAAGACGCAATATGGATATGTATTATGGAGGATATAAACTCTCCCTTTAGATGAGAAGCTGGATTCTTGACGAGGGAGAAGGAGGGAAAGTGAAGAAGGGAGAAACAGAGGGAAGGAATGCAAACGAGTGAAAGGGCCGGCGAGGAGGAGACGACTGCACGCCAACTCCGACTGACTGACAAACTGTCGGGAGCGAGATGAGTGACACAGCAACGTGGGACAAACTGACTGACGATGAAATTGATTAAATGATTGACAGCGGAGGTGCTCGGAGAAACTCACACAGGCTTTGATATGATACCCGCCCTCCTCCTCCTCCTCCTCCCTCAACCCCTACTGGCCTAGTTTAGCACTCACAGCCATTTGCCGTCCATCCTTCCGCCTCCCTCCCACGTTCTTCTTGACCGTTGGCACTTTCTTTTTATTTTTTTTTCCTCTCTTCAACTCCATCCTTACTGTACTTTATTTATAGGCCTTTCATGAATGGGGATGCAGTGGGGAGAAAGGCCAGGTGAGAGATGGGGAAAAAGAAACGTTTTGAGGTGGTGAAATGATCAAGATTTCAGGACAAGTGATGAACGGCAGGAGCACAGCTGGAGTCAGACATGAAAAAGAAGCCTCTCTGAGAAAGACATGTGTCTTCTCTGTATGTTTACATCTGAGTGAGTGGGAGGGCATGTGTCCTCTTGAGTTTTACCAGTGTATAGTTGATGTAGGTGTTCACTTGTTGGTGGAAATGGCTATTTTGTGGGTGGAGATGCCCAGGACAGTAGGGGGTGTAGTTGCTCATAAAGTTGCGGGTATTGCATTGTGTGTATATCTCATACATGACTGCCTTAAACGAGGCAGAGGGAAGGTACAAAGAAGAACAAAAAAGCCTAAAACAATAAGCGCCCTGTGAAGATGACAGCTAATAAGACAGGAAATGACAGAGTAAGAAAAAAAATCAAGACGGAGATTGAGAGAGGGATAAAGGGATGTATGCAGTAGAGATGACAGAACAACTTCTTTAGGGAAAACTAATTGCTGGAGGTTCGTCAGCTCTAATTACAGGTCCCTGTGTTAATAGTCAATTGCGCACCACTTTCCAGGAAGGATGGAGAGGTGGGAGGGAAGGGAAGATAACAGGCACGAGGAGACAGAAAAAAGGGGAGGGGGGGGAGTAGGAGGCAACGAAATGAAGAAAGAAAGTGTGTAAAACTAAGGAGGACCTGTATGAGCAGGGAAGATGAAAGAAAGAGGAGAAGATGACACACCAAAAGAAGGAGAGAAAGGAGACGGAGGAAGATATGAAAAAAAAATGGGAGAGAAGAGGAGGAGAGAGTTACAGAGTGAGACAGAAAGAGAGAGAGAGAGAGAGAGAGAGAGAGAGAGAGAGAGAGATGCCCTCTTTGAATCTGGACTTCTCTGGCAGCACTCTGTTTCCATGGCAACAATTAAAATAGGCCTACATGCGCACACATAGAGACACAGTTGATGGACACAGAGATACACACACACACACACACACACACACACACACTGTGCAATAAGCATTGATCATGTAAATGCAGTGACGTAGCCCGGCGTAGTGCTTACTCTCCTGTGCATCCTCGCAGTGATTTTATTTTACACACCGATTCCTCTCACACACAGATTAGCATAGAGATCTCTGACACATTTAACACATGAATGCACACACAAGCGTCAACGTGCATAGACGCCCACACCCAACTCGCCGCATCTTGCTTTTCTCCCCGTCATACTCACACACTCATAGGAAAGTGGAGTTTCACACACACACATACACACATATACACCCCTGGGGTACAGATTATATTTGCCAAACGTACTGTGTTAACTCCAATGATCATTCAGAAAAGATGAGACCATTAAAAAGTCCCATAGTGAGTCAAAGAATGTCTCATAAAAGGACACAAAAGACGGGTATTAAACTGGAGATTACATGAGCGACGTTGTGACACCAAGTGACCCCATTTCTCCGTCAGCCGGGCCCTCGCATCTTACCCACCATTTGCTCTATTAGCCACACCAGCGCACACAGCACTCAGATCAGTTACACACGGGTGGACCGCAGATCGCCTCCACCAGCCCAGACCCCTCAGGTCCAAACCCCCCACATACCCAAACACACATTTTCCAAGTCTTTGTTTTCTGTGAGACTTAGGAAAGTTTACACCAACTTAAACAAGACTGAGTTCATTCTTCATATATGCATTTTTATTTGTAACTCACACCAACACATTTTACATACTCATATTGTTTGCTTTTACATTAATTTGCTGTCATTCCATCTGTATGTAAATATAACTTGTACAATACATTTGTTATCTTTGCCACAATATTGTGCAAAAAACTGCATAATGTTATTCCTGGAAGAGACTTACGGAGGATATGTTATATTTATATTTATTTTCTGTCATATATGAAAAGTTTCTGAACCATAAATTATGCAAAGCCATTCTTGTGCAGTTAGGGGAGTTGCAAAATTAAAATACAGACTTTGCAATGTGCATAACATGCCGTCTTTAATGGAGGTTGGGGACACTGATCTTGCATCTCTAATTGACTTGGATTGCAATTATGATTCAGTTAATATATAATGTATGAGTTGGCTATCAGCAAAGAAAGTCAATAAGACCACAGAGAAAGTACTCAGAAACAAGTAAAATTATGTATTCAAAATGAAACATATATAAGTACAACAAGTAAATATCTTACCATTATATGTGAGGTTTTTGGGTTAACATTAAAGCTGCATTAATGTATATACTGCATTATAGTGCTGTACATGTTCAAGGATGACCCCCTTTTTAACTCCTCTATATACTGTCAGTTTCATCTACAGCAGTGCATCACATTCTAATGTCTTGTGAGAGTCACGTCAACTAAAAAAATCAACTTTTTATGAGAAGAGATAAAAAGGAAGATCCTTTTATCACAAACATTCAACATCAGAAGCACATCCTATGTATACATACATGTACCTTAGTATAATATTTGCCTCTGAAATAATGGAGTAGAGATGTAAACTTCCATAAAACGGAAATAGCTATGTGTCAGTCCCTTAAGTTATATTTACAGTCCACTTAAGACAAAAAATACAACCATGTGCAGCTGTTTTCCTGTCATTTCCTTCCTTTAGTGCTCCAGACCATGAGACATAATGACTCCTGCAGCCTGTGTTACTGTACAGGTGCAACAAGGCATCGGGCAATTAGGTAAGAACACATTGTTTCAGGTAGTTACCTGCCCCAACCAAACAAAACCAGGTTCTAAGTGGGCCCTCATGGACAATAAACAGCCTAACAGTCATTAATGAACGTCAAGACTAACACGGCTCATATGGTAGTAGTGAAAAGTTGACAGAGCAGGGGATATGAGGCATGACGTGGATAATATAGCTCTGTAATTGGCTCTTCTCTGCTTTTTTTATTATTATCATTTCTGTCAGTGATAAATCATACCGTTACAACAAGCACAGAGCCCATAGCGGACGTGTGGATGTAGAAAACATGACTGTAAAGACAGTTATGAGGTGGCATCCTATGGAAACACACAAACACAAATGCACAATCAGGAAAATTGGCTTTCCAGTCAATCAAAATACCTTTCTTAGCCCTTACAGGTGAACAAACAGGCTCCATATTTCTTGAGTTTCTTATTTAATATATGTGACTGAACAGCACTCTGTTCCAATCAGAAGACATTCTGCTTTCACGGTAATAAATCCACACAGGACAGGAAGCATTACTGCCGAGAATGGTTTGTTCGCTTGTGGGCACTATAAATGTGTACGTGTATGTGTGTGTGCAGTTGATGAATTTGGTTTGAAAGGTTGTGAACAGCGCTAGCAGTGGCTTGCTCTCCCTAATGCATTTTTAGAACTGACATTTATGTTTTTTGTTCAAATGAAAGCCAGCAGAAAAAAAAGGTAACCTTAGCGCTAATCTCTCCTGACGACACGGCTTTGATTTGAAATTGATTCAACGGCGGACAGCGCTTAACAATATTAAAAACACGTTTTAGTCCGCGGTAGCATTTTGAGGACCCCCACACACACACACCTACCCCCCTCCCTCATTCACATACACGCCCTCTGCCCAGGGGATGTGACCGGGCCACAGTGCAGGTCATTGCACCGCATACTGATGAGACCAGAAATCAGCTGGATGCTAGAAACGCTGCCAAACCTACGATACGTACGAACACGAAAGAAGTGCTGCATAAATGCCGGTCTAAATGTGTGAACTCATTATAAACTGCTCTTATAAATATTCATACAGCCTGTCTGCGCAGCCTGCTGTGGAGGTGGAAGGTGGTGTGTGTGAGGGTGTGTGCGTATGTGTGTGTGATTATGTGTTTGGACCTGTGTCTGTACATGATGTTCTGAAGCAGCCACTCATCAGCCCCCTCACCAAAGCAGACAAGGCTGGCATCGCAGTCACATGTTTCGCCGAGACTCCAGGGCCAATCTACTGCTATAATGGGGTCTATTTCCAGAGAGAGGGGACACTGAAGGGCCCATCACTCTCTTCCTCCCCGATTCCCTCCTTCGCTTTCTTCCATTTTAACTCTATTTATCTCTTTCTCTTCCCGTTTTATCATTTTGTCTCTTCGAACAATGCTTCCTCTCAATTCTCCCACTTATCTCTCTCCTGCGCTCGCACTCTCTCATCGCCCTCTTCTCATTATGTGCTAAGTGTCAGGTTTGTCAATGGTGTTATTTGCATGAAAACTGGAGGACAAAAGCAACTGGCAATTTTTCACATTTATTGCCTGGCCTGATATTTCAGAGGACAGCGGAAGATGGTTCTGAAAGACTATCGCTCCATATCTCTTTGGATGACTTCAAACACTTTATGGTCCATGTACATTATCTTAAGCGCCAAGTCGGGCATGCTGTAGTGGTTTCATTTCTCCTTTTAATTGAAATGAAAATGTCAGGATGAGACGCTGGCGTATCAGAAGCACCAGTAGCAGAACGAGTCCTTAAAAATGGCTTGTTATGTCAAACCTGCTCACACTTAGGCCCTTCTAATGCTCTTTCAATTTAGAGCCTGAGACGTTTCTGTTAGGTCTTCACATTGGTGAAGGTACAGGTTTACTGCATATTCCTGTACACTGTGCTTGAAAATACACTTTATGTACTTTGGACGTCTGGTAAGACACCCACTTTATTGCAGTGGCAACAATTTGTAGCAAGTATTTTCCCATTTGAGGCATTCTCCCCTGCTCTGGCAGGCAAATCTTATTTGCTCTATAAAATCTGGGCCTGATACTTGAAGCACTTGGATGATGAAAAAGCCCAAAGACTAATTTGTGGACTAAAGGATCTTGCCTGGAATAAGGACCAGTTAATTTTTTGTTTTGTTGTGCTTTGTAAGAGGGCCAAATACCAGTGCTATTGGAACGCTGCTGCTCTGTTTCTCATTTTTATCAACCTCACCCCCTGAGGATACTGCAAACAGATCCACCTTGTTGTCTGTCTGTCTGTCTGTCTGTCTGTCTGTCTGTCTGTCTGTCTGTATGCACTGTAGGGCTGATATGACAAACTTAAATTATAATCAAGCTTCATTCAACATATGATCTCTTTTGAGATAATCATATAGATTATTATAGAGCCCTCAAAACACTCCTACTCAGTTTCCATTGTTCATTTTAACTTGCCCAAGTATCAGTGTATTTTGGTATTTTACAGAGTGTTGCCCTATGAGCTGTTAGCATTAACAATGCTAGGCTAACATGCTTCTTAAAGTCCATGCATATTGATTCTTCAGCATCTCCATACTAAAGTGATTTTAATATGCAGTTTGGGTAGCTTTGTTGAATGATGACTTCAGTTAAGAGTTGGTGTAAATCTGTGACTGCAGACTGATCTCAGTGAATGGTGTTGTATGTCACGCCAGTTCTTATGGCGTTCACGTGTTATTCAATATTTTGGCGTCCACTGGTTTACATCAATTAGCAATCGCGTGTCAATTTACACCAAGATCTCCAGTCCACATAATCCTAACCTCTAACCCCTAACCCTAACCCTTAGTACATGGTATTCGATGTATTGATTCAGGTTGGACAGGTGGCTAATAACAGCGTGAACATACACAAGGAAAGCATACAATGCACATATATAACATGCCAAAATGTGACGTGTATCTGTGATTCTGGTGCAGTTTCTGAGCATGAAATGAGTCTAATTTAGAAACGTGTGAGAATTATGTTAGATCGTAAAAACATTTTTGACTAAATATTGTAAATGTCCAGCTCACAGCCAGAATTAACAGAATTAAGAAAAAGTGGAATAGTGTTTACTTCATCAGCAAAATAAAAATATTTCAACAATATGGTCAAAACTGTTAGAAAAGTGCAGTGTTTCTCATCAGATGAGAACATCCCACTCAACCTAAGACTCCAGAAAACAGTAGTTAGTACATCCTCTACAGTTTCCAAGAAGTGTGAAAACTGTGATTCTACCTCAACAGATTATCATATCATCCTTTGGTGAGATCGCCCTAGCCCATGCATAAGGTAGCATCTTTTAAAACGCTCTTTAACATTGGGCAAGTTTTGACAGTTTTTTTTTAAATTTTCACACACATACTGCATAACAATATCTACCAGCACGATCAAGTTCTTGCTGATACAGAAAATAATTTTTTTTTTTTTGCAGAGCCACCTTATTTGATGACTTTTCATAGGCTAATTCAACAACTAATGGCATTGACAGTGACTGACACTGACACGTCACCCTGATGGGGGTGACTGCAGTCAGGTGTGTCTATCCATCCATCCATCCGTCTGTCCATTTACAGTATATGGCCTAGAGTGACACAATATCAAGTTTGATGTAAATCAGTCAAACAGTGGTGTTATCATGACGGACGGGGTGTGAAGGCATTCATTCTTCTTCTGTGTCTAAGCCTTAGGTGATAGAAACATTGATTTGTAATGACACAGTATTATCTTTATTTCTTCATTTACATCCATATATACCTTGGTAAAAATTTTCAATAAGAGCACTCACACTTACGACTACTTACAAGTAATTCATTTGCCGTGCCACCTAGTGATTTCATTATAGGAAATGAGGAGATGAGGAGGAGAGTCGTGTCGCTTCCACTGGGTATGTTTTGCAGAGACGACTCAGGTCAGGTGGGGTTAATTTTCAAAAGAGTGACTATTTTTGACCGCTATAATCTAACGTTGTCGAGAAGTCTGGCAGCGCGTCGTGCGTGCTTTGTGTTTCAAGGCTAAACCCTCCGGTGGCAGCTTGCCCTGACCCAGAACAAGAGCCGACAGCTGATGAAAGAAAACGTTACCTGGACAACCTCTTTGACCACACAGCAGCGAGACGTGGGGGCGGCTGATCACACACACACAACCTGTGGCACCGTGGTGGGTGGGAGGAAGGGAACAGACTACCCAGGGCCTCGGTTCATGCACTTGTTATTGGTTTCAAACGTGTTTTTTCGAAATGGTGTGGGGTCGTTCCTCACTTTGAACTAATCGAAAACGACGGAAACAAAATACATCTGCACAAAGCATCACATTAACCATACATATGATTCATGCCTTTTGTGGTAAGAAACACTCAACACAATTAGATTCAACACAACGTGATTTGATGTGATGCTGAAAGAATACATTCAATTTGACAGATAATATAATTAGATTTCTCCGGTTCAAGCAAATCAGACACTAAAAAAACCCATCTCTTTTAAAAGCACAATTTTGTTTCTGTAGTTCCTCAGCTCAACGTCACATTTACATTCACTCCATTTAACACCTAAGAAACACCTGACCCTTTCACAAACTTTTTCCACACATCAAAAAAACCTCTCTGACCAGAGATAAAATAAAAGTAGGTCTGAATCTCATCTTAAATTTCTACTTTTTTTTCTCTCTACTCTCTTTAGTTACATGTTTATAACACCCCTCAACCTTGATCGCAGTATAAAGCTTTATTTAAGAGTGAGAGAGCAGCAGAAATGAGAGATGTCTAGGTTTATATTATTTTTCTTCTATTTGTTCTGTTTTTCTCATGTCCTTCTCTTTTGTGCTCAAATTTTCATGCACTGAGTTCTTAACCCATAAAGACCCAGTGCTACTTTTGTGTCAGTTCCAAAATGAATTTTTCCACTTCATTTAACCTTTCTTAAGTGATTTATCACCATTTATTATCATATTATCCCCTGTATTTTGTATTTTTTTTTAGTGTAAATCATCACTAATGTGAGGCCAAATGTGAAGTATAGATGTTTTTGGTTTGTGGGTCTAAAATTATGGGATGGACTTGACGAAAAATTTAAATTGTTCACTTCTTTGACAAAGTTTAAAAAATGAGAAGGTAGATATGTTTTTGCTGTCGCTGATTTTTTGTTTTGGGGTTTTGTTGTTATATTTAATGTAAGCAGTGTATTAGGTGAAAAGGAAGGGCAAAAAATATGATTTTCTTCTAGCCTATTTTGTTTTTGGTTTTTATGTTTATTATAATTATTGTACAATGACTAATGAACAAACCAAAATTAATTCAATCATTCATTATTAACCTGTATTTAATTCACTGATCATGTAGATGTCTAAATGTCAGAGTAAAATTCAAAGGTTATTATATCAAAACAGAGAAAACTGAAGAAAAAGTGACTTTTTCAGCAAAATGTATCACTAACTTAAAATAAATCAAGTGTCTCCATCCACTGTCATTGATCCAACTCCATGGGTTTTACTGGCGAATCAATGTTGTAGAAGATGACAGTGTTCCCACGGTAACTACGAAGCCTCTAAATGTCCAAATGAGTCATATTTGATGATCGTGAATAGATGACAAACTGCTTTGTACACCAGTTATTTACATGTATTGATAGCATTGGTGAATCAACAGGTATTAAACAGTTTACATCAGTAGATGGCTTTGGTTGATGGTGGATTTTTGGGTTAAATATGCTCATATGCTTTTCATACGCTTACTTACTGTATAAACATATATGTCCATATACATGTGACATGTGGTTATGCTGCGATTACAGTTTGACTGGATGGCAGGAGAATAGACTTGAGGAAAAAATATGAAGTGTTTAACTTTTACTTTCTTTCTCTTTATTTCATTTTGGTTTGTATGTATTAGTGTGGGTAGGAAAGGAGACTGTAATACATCAAAGTCCTCATACATTTACATATTTATTGCAGTTTTTCTTTTGTTTTTTGCCTGGTTTTCTTTCATTGTTTTGTACAGCTGTGATGTACAAGTTTAGGGCACTAATGATAAAAATGCAATCACAAAAATAGGAACAGTTTAGAGCAGAGGAATAAATCTGTTAATAAATAATAAATGACTGGCTACATACTTGATCACATCTAAATAATTTAGGCAGAGAACATCTAATAATTATTATTTTTTTTATCCACAGCAAAAATGTTACATATGATGCATGTGAATTTCATCCAAAGTTCTATCTGATGCACACTTTTTCAGTCCGGTCAGAGACATTTTTAACTTTTATGCCAGTGCATGTCAGTGTCATTCAGCTGATCAGAAAATGAATGTGTGGATGTGAATTCTAGGTTATGGATAATTAGACATACAGATGTTCATTATATATGGAATAATTATAGCAGGAGGAAAGCAGGGGGTTGTGGGTGCAGTCACTTCCTGTGCATAGGGCTATGATTACGCCTCTGCACACAACAATTTCCTACTTTATTTTTAAGTCAAGGTCCGTGTGTGGTCTTGTGTGTATCTGTAGCCCATGTCTGGGTGTGATGTGTTGATGATGAGCACCAGAAGTCAGATTTGAGCCAACTAAACTCCTTCAGCACTTGCAGACAGCCCACTTAGAGAGACCACTCCACTTTACCTTAAGCCATTTTGGTCTGAAGAAGATGTACGTGATATTAAAACTGAATCTCTGCCTGATTTCCTTCTCAGCTGCTACAGCCGTGATGAGAGAGTCCAAATATTATCCACAGGTGTATACTTATGCTCTAGTTCACAGTGGAAGAACAAACCACAGCTTCGACATCATATGGAACAAATTATTTCTTCAACCCATAAAGACCTAGTACAACTTTAGTGAGAGTTCCCAAATTAATTTATCTCTATATTTAATCTTTCTCAAGTGGTTAATCAACACTTATTTTAGTATTATCTTCTGTATGTTCAATATTTTTTCCAGTGAAAATCTGGTATTTTTCTATATTTAATTTACTCATCATGTACGTAGAGGGTGGGTGAAAACTAGGTATTAGAAATTGCTCATTGAATTTTTAGTATCATACTACGGCATAAAAGGGCCACATAAGAAAACAAATTGCTTGTCACTACAAGAATAAAGAGAATAAAGTCATATCATGAGAATAAAGTTGCAGTTTAAGCAAACTCGTAATATTTTGAGAATAAAGTCATATAATATTATGAGGATAAAGTCGTCGTAGTTTAAAAAAAACTCGTAATATTACGTAATATTTTGAGAATAAAGTCGTAATATTACGAGAATAAAGTCGTAATATTTTGAGAATAAAGTCATAATATTTCAAGAATAAAATCATAACATTACGAGAATAAAGTCATAATATTATGAGAATAAAGTTGTAGTTTTAAAAACTTGAAAATAGTGTTGTACTTTTATGATTCTTCTTATTTTGAAATTAATTTGACGGTCTGTTTCCTGTTACGGCAAACGCAACAAGTGAAGCAGCAACTTCACTTCTGTTGAATTGAACCAACCTTATTCTCGTTTTTATTCTGACTTTATTCTCATAATATTACAACTTTATTCTCGAAATATTACGAGTTTTTTAAAACTATGACTTTATTCTCATAATATTATGACTTTATTCTCATAATATTACAACTTTATTCTCGAAATATTATGAGTTTTTTTAAAACTACGACTTTATTTTTGTAATATTATGACTTAATTCTCGTAGTGATAAGTGATTTGTTTTTTTTATGTGGCCCTTATAGGCCATTGTAGCATTACTAAATTGTGACGAAAATATTTTTAAACAGACAACACTAATGCGGATTTTGTATTTTCTTATTTCTTATTTTACAGATTCAGGAGGTTGTCTCTACTAGGTGTCTGTGACAGTATTCTGCAAAATAAAAGTGATATTTGTACAATTTCGAAGTATAATTGCTACTCATAGGTGTTTCCATGGAAGAGTGTTTGGTTTCTGATGCATGATTCTAGTAAAGTCCTCCCCATCCATCTTGCGATATGTTGTAGTTCTTGCAGACAAAGAAGGGGAGTGCAGTCCGTGCATACGTCATGTGACTCTGTACATCCGCCTGATCATCCCAAGAACAAGTCTTATGTCAGCAGCCATGCATAATGGATTTCTGAGAGAGAATTGTACAAAATTCACCAACCACTTGTGGACCCAGAATTTTTGACGACCCGGCTAACTTTTAATGAACTGTTACGTTATTTAACCTCTCATGGCACCAGACTTGTCATGCCCGTAACTAGTGAAAATGACCAAAATGTGTTTCCATTGCACTTTTGCGTAATACTTCTGTATTGAAACATCTCAAAACCTGCCTCATGAGAGTGTAAAAACTTTTTTGTGATCTTTTGACAGTTTTTGTGGCATTTCTGTTTCCATTACCAGTTTTCTATGCGCAATTTGCATTTTGTTATTTCTGATGGTTATGGAAACCCAGCAAATGACATCCCAGATGACATCCTTCAGAAGGTTGTTCGTTCCATCCCTGGTTGACACCACCAGTGTTTATGTTGAAATATGAAAATTTACTTACATTTTCCCATTTAATAAAGAACATGTATCACTTGTTTCAATAAATGTGTAATAGGGGATATGGATTTTATTACAAATTTTTAATGCCTAATTACTTTTCACCCACACTGTAGTTGTCATAGATGTAGATGATGACAAAAACTCAGATTAAAGTAGATTATTATATCAGAAACAGAGAAAACTGAAGAAAAAGTGACTTTTTCAGTAAAAACTACCATTAACTGAACACATAAACAAGTGTCTCCATCCACTGTCATTTATCAAACAATGTGAGTTTTACTGGTGAATCAGTGTTGTAGAAGATGACGGTGTTTTCACATTCACTATGGAGCCTCATAACATCCAAATGGGTCACATCTGTATTTTTCACCAATTATCTACATGTATTGATAGGATTAATGGATCAACAGGTATTCAACATTTAAGATCACTCCATGATTTTGGTCACCTGTGGCTGTTTGGGTTTTTATGGGTTAGAGTTAGTTTTAATTGTTTCTTATTTTTATTCATGCTCTTACATACTTTTAAATATTAAATATCTGTGCAGTTCAGTTACTGTTGATAATACAAAAGGCTATACAGATCACACAACTCACATGTATGATATGCAGTATGTGTGTGATTTTCATGTATGATATTATGACATTAGACACTAAAAGCAAAGTTCACTGACAAACACTGAAACAACTCTTTACATGCAGCATATCTTGGATTGTCAAAGTGATACTTTTAAAGCTTTTAAAATGCCAAACTTGATAAATAATGTGTGAATTCTGTGGGCGACCGAGTTCTTTAAAATGGTGAAACGAGATTTTCAGAAAGGTCCACATTGTGTGTCTTTGGCTGTTGTAGAGCGACAGGGAACCCAGAGACCCTGTGGCTCTATCACAGAGCACCATATGCAGAACGATGCCAAGAGAACAGAAGGCAGGGGCAGGCAGGGAGAGCATTTATAAACCCATTATTAAATGCATCATGATTTCCAAAATCTGAAGAAAATAGGTGTAGAATGGGCTTTATATGACAAGCTGAAGTTGATCCATCACCACTGGCACAAAGCCTGAGCCTTAACTTTAGATTTTGTGTGGATGTAATGTAAGGTAAACCACTTAAGACGACAGTGTGATGTGGCCTTTCTTAATTTCTTAACTAAATTATGAAGATGATAAAACTCCAGCTGGCCTGCAGCCAAAGTTCTCTATGGTTATACACAGGGTGCAGATGAAATGCACTAAAGGCTGAACCCAAAAAAAAGGCTTTCACTCCTTCCAACAACAACAACAATGTAAACTCACTACATAGACCAGTACTAAATTATTCTCTATGTAACTACAATAGTTCACTTTTTCTCACTTACTAAGCACTTCAGTCAGCCCTTTACCCCTTGTCCTCCACAAACAAGCACTGCTGAAGTATGAGACACACAATATATTGGGTTTGTGTAGTCTGACTGTGTTATATGCTACACTAGAGCTGAAAAGATTACTCGACTCAAATCTGTTATTAAAAGTACCGTATTTTTCGTACTATAAGTCGCACCGGAGTATAAGTTGCACCCCTACATGCATGTTTGTTCAGTTTATTAGATCCTTTGTCTGCCTCAGTATGTGTCTTTATTATACACACAGAATTTAGTCAGTTGAATCTAGTTGTATCTGGTGAAGATGAGACGTGAGATGCTTGTAAAGTAAACGTTAGCCCTGGAATGATAGCGTGCTAATGCTAACGGGGCTGGACCAATGATAGGTGGCTGTTGATGTTTGTTAGCCAGTTAGCTCTTAAATTGTACCGCTTAGATGGGTAGATAGATGTCACCAGGTACAGAAGAGCTCCTCAGACATTCAGTAGAACACCGGGGCATCAACATTCACTCACCAACTAAATAAAGTTAGCATTATAATACTAGCAGCTAGCAGCTGATAAGTCTCAGCTTATCGGTTAGCTGTGCAGCTAATTGAGTCCCTGATCTCTGACGAGTCAACCAGTCCCATGCCTCTGGGACCAGGGAGGATCCATCAGTGGGAAACAGATCTCACCAGGGGGACCTGGAGGTGTTTTTGTGTCTTCGTTTACCGCACAACTAACTGAAAAGCCAAGGCTGTCTGGTAACATTAGCATAGCATTGCTATAACATTAGCCACAGAGCTAAACAGCAGCTCCGGTTATGTGATCTCCGTTAAGTCAAAACAAATGTCTGAAACTTCAATGTCCAGATAAAATTTCCCATTCCGCTGTACCCCAGTGCGCAATCACTATTTTTTGCCTTCACTGAAGACAAATAGACATTTGTAGAGGGAGGGTTGGTTACAACAGTGAATAGTCCGGGGAGCTCCACAGAAAAAAAACACCAACTAAGAAGAATGAAACCACTGAAGAACAAACTAGTGTAGCAGATACCAGTAGTTGCCACAAGCCTCGAATGCCTTCTGGTGGTAGGTAATGTTTACTCTTTGGTCATGTGGGTCAGTGTGACATTTAAGAACATGTGAAAATATATATTTTAACATATATAAACATGGCCGCTCACACGAGTGGTCTCTTGCAGCGGGAATTTGTTTACCTCCAGCCCTCCCCGAGAACATTTGGTCACGT
>JAPTGZ010000027.1:2747464-2764444 GCA_029814645.1 Fowleria isostigma | reverse complement strand
AATTGTTCAAAAAGTTAGAATTTTAACCCTTCAGGTGCTGTAAATCTATCTTTATATTCAATTTGGCAAAAATTTAATGGATTTCAACAACCAATTTTAATATACAGTATATATATACATATATATATATATATATGTATATATATACATATATATATAGATTATACAATAAGATCAAGACTTCCGACAAACATTTCTCCGAGTACACCACAGTTGCGTGTCAGCAGCAGCGGTTGTTGTCCATACTCAAAATATGTCCAAACTTTCACCTAAAAAGTTCATTTGTTGGTTGTATTTATAAACTCAAGTGGCTGAACAGGACAGATGCATCCTGGAGGGGGTGGGGTGTGAAATAACTCATTTGCATTTAAAGGACCAGCGCTCAAAACAACCTTCCTCATGTCATTACTCAGAAATAGGGTTGAAGTTGGACCTGTGGAGTTGAATTAATGAAGAATTCAGAGCCAATAATAGTTTTTACAGTTTATGTAGACCACAGGGAAATATTTTAGAATGCATAATTCCATTTAAAAAAGCAAAATATCACTCCTTTAAATTAAAGCTACAGCTTTACTTGATGTGGTGATTAATCTGACTTTTTTTCCATTAAATAGTTGTTTGGTCTATAAAATGTCAAGAAAGTGAAAAATGTTAATCAGTGTTGTCATGTCAGAGTAGGTCAACCAGACAATATAAACATATAAAGCAAGAAAACTAATAATAAGCAACTGTTTTACTTTGAAAATTACTCAAAGCTATTAATCAACTGTCAAAATAGGTGGTGATTTATGTAAATGCAATCAGACAAAAGTCCTTGCAGCTCTATTTTTAATGATGGCAGACTTTCAGAGTTTTTAAAGTTTCTAAAAAAGATTCTAGCTTTATACCAGATTTTTAAAAAAAATTGTTATTAGTGTTATATTCTGTAGCATACCTGGTGAAAAAAAAGTTTATGATTATGATAGAAATATACTTGAATACAATGACCATTTGCATCCACATAATGGCAGGTGGTTAAAAAAAATTTAAAATATTTTCAAACCTGAAATAATGCCAAGAAAGCATAACAATGTGAATGTTTTAATTTAGAGGGAGTTCAGATACCAGTATTTGATAGAATAGTGCAGATCATTACCTGTACATACTACAGTAAAGTATGTAAAGCAGTAAAAACTAAATTTTCAGTGAAAAAACAGCTTCTACAAACCAAAGTGGTTGCATTTAATGTGACCTTTTTACACATAACATGTCTTTAATCCTTTTGTTCAGACATGAAATTTGGGGCATTCACTTTCTGATTTATTTATTTCAAGTTTCATTCAACACATGCCAGATGTTTCTATCGATTTTTGCTGCTTTTTGTCATGGGGTCAGAGGTCACACTAAATGTTGATTTTAACCTCATTTTCTGATTTTCGTGTGTCTTTTAAGGCTGTGCACATATTTCCTGTATTTTCTTGGTGTATCTGAGAAATAAATATGCATGTTCATTTGAAGAACTCTTTTCCAAAACACTAAATTTTTAAAAATGGAGTTGGTCATGTCATTTTCCTGTGTACTTCACCTATTCTCTGCTCCATCATCATTTCATGCCAATATCCTTGTTTAAAATGTACTGCAAGATGTATTTTTATTTTTAAAAAACTATAAGCATCAAACCTTTCATTTAAAAAAAAAATAATTATTGAGTCTTTTCCGTTTATATACAAACAAAAAACCAAATCCAACAATACAAATCAAGACAACAATAAAAGGGAGAGAAAAGCCCACAGAGATTTAATATAATAGGCCATGAATGGGTGCCAGTGTCGAACCATATCAAGTTGTAAATGTCCCATAACATCAGTGAGCAAAGCGACATGAACTGGAGGGTCATTATGCTTCCAGTTTGACAGAATCAGCCATCTTGCTGAGAGTGTTACAAAGCAGATCAAGTTCTTATGTTTCCTTGAGAGAGCGAGCTCCTGTACTGATCCAATCCAACCCCAAACACTGACAGGATTGGGTCTGGTGCCAGAGGTCAAGCACTGAGCGTCTTTTTAACCTAAATGCAATATATCTTCTCGACCAATCAGAATTCAGTGAGCATTATCATTACTATTAATATTTTTTACAGGTTTGGCACTGAATGACCATTAACCTGAATGCGTTACTAAATAATTTAAATGTATTGTTAACCTTGTTAATTTTTTATTTAATTAGTGGTATTTGTACGTGTGGTGTTTTTAATTTATTTGCTTTGTGGTGGACTATACTGAAACATGAAATTGAAAAAAATTATTTTATTTTACTATTTAATTTATGTTGCTATTTATTTTATTTTATTTGAGTTCCTGATGTCATATGTTGCATTTTATCTCAGGACAGGGACTAAATTTTTGGAAGAAAAAATGAATGGATCTATAGTGTTTTGAAAAAAAAAGTGCTTTGAATTTACAGTCAACAATATTGTTTGATTTAACAATCATTGTTCAGCATGTTCAGACTGAGCCAACAAACTATTTTAACAGAATAAACGAAATATTCATAAAATTTGTGGGTCTAGGTAAAAAATGTAATTTTCCTGAAGTTTTCAAACTGATTTAAAGTGTTTTGGAATAGAACTCTTCATTTTTCAATGTTGCAAAAACAGGAAACCTGAAGGCCACCTAAAATATGTCATTTTTTTCATATATATATTCTCAGATACTATGTTTTTGTGTTTTCAGGGGGAAAAATTGGGCTGGAAGTTCATTTTAAAATGATATGTTCATTTTCTTTCTTAGTTAACAGTAAACTGGCTCTGTAGCTGTGTCATTTGATATCATGCTTCCCTTCTTTAGTTTTTGTCTACTTGACCTCAGCACTGAATCATCATTTATTTATTTCCTATTTACAGAATAATATCATATACACATCCCCAAACACTGAAACACATAAATTCTGACCTTTCCATTTCTGCTCTTAGGAGAAAAGTGTAAATTTTCTGCCGCGTGCCCTGGTTTTGAAACCCATTTCCTGTGTCTTCTACCCCTCAGCTGAGGCGATGGGTACAGCAGCTCCCATCATCATCACTGTTTATCCACGCAATGACGGTGTTCTGTCTCGCCGTTTGGTGGTGGGAATCCGCGTCCCCAACGCCTACCAGCAGAGCCCTCCAACCCCCAGTGACAGCTCCATCAGAATCGAGGAGCGGCCCGGCATGACGGTCTACGCTCTGTAGGTCCAATTAAAGTTACAGCCATGAAACTGTGGTTAATGTTTGAGATGTACACACATGTCCCATCAACACAGAAGTACCATTAACCCTATAATGCCAAACATGTCATATTTGATACATAAGTTTTGAGTATTTTTTTTTCTTGAAAAACCTGATGTATACAATTATACATGCAATACATAGATAATCCACCAGTGGGCAGTAATGAGTTCACCAGATGCCTTTCTAGTGACACAATCAGACTTCCATTGATGGATTTCTCATTGCTGCGTGACAGTAGCACTGGAAAATGTTCTTATGTATGTTTGGAATTTCCAATTTGTTAGATATGTTTGTTATATTATGTGTGTTTGTTAAAAACATATATATATATAAAATTTGAGCACTGAGACCTGATGTATCAAATATGATACAAACTGAAACTCATACATGGAAATTGAAATTTGAAAAAAACATTTCTGAAGGTTATTAACAAGGACATATAAGGACTCCAGTTTCAAAGAATTGGATTTTTTTATTTATTTAATGGTTCTGACTGTACAGGGTCAATACTGGTTTGTCATACTATCTCTGAACTGGTTCCCACTGTACAAACCATTATTTTATCAACATGAGACCACCTGCAGTTGCACAGATACCTCATTTGATCTGTATATTTTGGAACTGAGTATCTCCAGTGGGTTGAATCTTTACTCTTTTCCTGACTGTCAGATGAATCGATTCCAAAAGGATATTTTACAGCTGCGTATCTGTTTTGGCAGAATGCTTCTATGATAGTGGCGGATGACTAGCTTTAACATGGAAACTTCTGATTCGTCTTAAAAGTTCTGAAGACTTTGAAGTCAAAATAATAAATCAAAAATAACCTAGAATTGCCAGATTTTTAATGATGAGTTTGAAATTCAGTTCCAAATCTACTCATGCAAAATAGACTAAAGAATATTTGTTACTGGATCGCCCACTATGTACAATGTATTTTTTTATTTTTTTTTTCATTTTTGTTAATTTCCCTTCTAATTAATTTCTGTCCACTTTTTGTAGATTTTAAATTTCTTGCATATTTTGTTCAAATCTGTATTGATTTTTGTGATTGTTTTCTTCATTTTTATTAATTTCTGTAATTTTTCTTACTTTTTTCATATTCACGATTAATTTTGATCCAATACTTGTTTGAAGGCACGTTCAAAGTTTATTTCTTTTACATCTTATCTTATACTTATATATATGAAGAACATTTAAATACTCTGATGTGGATTCATTCATTTTTAAAAAATACTAATATGTTATGCACATAACTTTTACATTTTTGAGCTCAAAAGAACTTAGGAACCATTAACTTAGGTGTTCCAGATATCTAATTTCAAATTAAGTAAAAAATTCTCATCTGTTAGAAATGAGAACCAGATGTTGGTCGACTTTTATTTTACACTTGTGCTGTAATACATCTCAGGGGAAAGTATTGCACATTTAATACTTTTTTCATTTCAAATATTTTTAATAAGGGCAGAAATTACATTTACTATAGCCATTCTTCTAGACATTTTTTTGCTCTTTGTTTTGTCTCTTTCCTCTTTTTTAATGACAGTGCCCAAACAACAAGAAAGAAAAAAAAAATCACAAATAAACATATATTAAACAAAACTATGGATTTGTTTATGAAGGAGTTAATTTAGAAGTTTTTCACCGTGAGGGAAGAGATTAAGGTGTGTAATCACACACGGATTCGTGATGTTTAGGCTATGACTCTGGTTTTACAGATTTGATGAACAGTTGGTGACAAAAGTCATATACAGCTTTAAATTTCAGCTTTCCTTGCAGATTTATTTTAATATCAAACAAAAAAGAACCAATAATTTACTTTGCCTGATATTGAATCTCACACATGCCTCATATCATTTCTTGCCTAGTTTAGTTTACAGTACATCCAGGCTCATTTTTCGCTGTGGTATTGCTACTTTCACTCTAGTAAATAGATCCACCACTGGACAAGGATGTACGACAGGTTTTCTTGTCCTGGATGGTGTGTTGCGTTTCAAATATCAGTGTACAGTGTACTTTCTGATCCCCCAGCTCCATTCACAGTGAGACAGCAGAACCAGTTAAAAAAAAAAAAAAAAAATTACACTTAACAGAACTTATCCTTCTAATTCACATGTGTCTTTTTGTCCTCAGGCAGTTTGGAGGTTTTGCAGGGGAGACCGAGTACCGAGCAGAGGCCTTGCGTCTGACGCGTACCCTGGGTGAGACGGCCCCCTTTCAGCGCAAGCAGTACTTCTGCTGTAGCTACGATCCCATTAAGCCTTACGGACGCCGTAACGAGGTGTGGTTTCTTCAGGACGAGCCGTAGGAGCCGTCACTCGCTGAAACCTCACCCAACCTTAAATTCCCCTCTGTACCACCTCCAGTCCTGTAGCTCTGTTTTGATCGGTAAGAGCAATATGGTGACTTCATAGACCTTCCAACCCTCACGGACCACTAGAGAAATGACCCGTGTTGCCTTTACCCATCAGATCTTCATCTTGCCTCACATTCAGTGGCACACTGGCATTAGATATCAAGACTGGAGATCATTTGAGATCATTCATCCTCTGTGCTGTAGCATTTTACCTCCTCTAATCACAGCTTTTAATTTAATCTCACCCCTTGTAACTCTGAAGAACATGTGTTAAGCTAAGTGTGATTGACACATCTGATCAAAGTATAGTGTTAAGAAATGGAAGTACGTGATACATTTCATCTGAAACATTTGCATCTGTGAACGCCTTAGGTAGGACTTCTCAGACTGGGTTTTACTTCTCTAAACCACAGAGAAAATAGATGTTAGACAAACTGGATCTGCGTGTCGCCATCACAGGTTTACAGGTGTGAAATGCAATGTTTCGTCTACAATAACTTTAAGAGAATTACATGTTAATCCTTAAATGTAGATAAAGTTCCTCTAGAAGTCTCATGTCCCTAACGTACATAGTAGGGCTTTGCACATCTTTGATCTAGTTTACAATATAGTGACAGCTACAGAGAAATGTATAGAAATAACATTATGTACATGGTAGTAAAAGCACACTTCCTTTTCCTGAGTAAGGAACTGGAAAAAAACAGGAGCTGAGCCATAAAGTAGATGTAGTCTTTATGAAGTGATGGGTGGACAGCTGTGAGGGGGAACATGTCTGGTCCCTATCGGTGTTGTTAGATTAGAAACTGTGTGGTGATAATGTGGATCCTGGCTTTTGTGTGTACGCAATGCTTTGTGTTTTAGTGCATGACAATGCCATCTTTATTTATTTAGACCCTTGGAAACTTGTGTTATGCGATACACCCCATACAGTGTGATTTTCTGTGAGTGAATATAATGTTCAGCTTTGATAGTGTTTCATAAAAGAATAAATGTTATGCTGTTAAAAATGTGGATCTTATTTTTATAACGTTAAAGGATTAGTCATCGTTCTAGTTTGTAGAATGATGAAGGATTAGGGGTAGAAATGCTGCCTGAGCTGATAGTTTTACAACTACTGGGGATGATTTTTTATTTTTAATCTAATAGCTGGTAAAAATTGTGAATTTAGAAATATGCTCACATGGTTGTAAATCTGTGTGTGTCATCATTAAACTGAGAAACAGCCTGTCACTATGAACCCTTTACAATCCCACCTGTTCAATGCAAAAACCCACTATTACACTTCCTTTAATTGATTTAATGTCAGCTTAAGACATTTCAGTGCAGTTTTGCATTGGAATTATTATTAAAGTAACCATTTCTCTGTTCTAAATATTACTTTTATTAATCACTAATGAGTCTTGGCCCCAAAAACATATTGGTTTATCTGCTTTGAGAATAAATAAAATGGCAAACATAAATACTTGGGTAAACCACTAAATGAAAATACAAAAACAAATATACTCAAGTAAATACTGGGAAGACTTATTAAACTGCATCATTAATTGAGCAAATGTCAATTAGAAAAAAATTAGATCAACACTAATAAGCTGTTGTAAATCAACAGTTATTAAGTGGCTGTTAGTTGATGTAATTAAAGATACCAAAAAGAAAAATTCATTAAAGGACACATTTATTAGATTTTAATTGATAGACAAAACTCAGCAGAAGGAATAGGAAATGCAAAAAGAGATATTATTATAAAGACATTGGATTAATTCAAGCACATCAAAACCCAAATCCAACAACCGTCTACCCACCGCAACTGTGTGCAATTAGTTCTTCAAACAGGTGCTAACTGATGCACATTGAGGAGGGGGTGTAATTATACGGCCCACTGGTGCCTCACCCCGCCTTAATTAGGAATAAATGGTCAGGGTTCTGAAGTTTGGAGAGACGGTAAAACACTGAAGGAGCCTTAATATCAACACCGTGGCCTTGTAACCCCACACTGGAGTAATTACACAAAGAGTGGAGTTCTGGTTTCAGCTCGGCTTTGCATACATGAATACAATAGAAGCTAGGAGCTGAGCCACTCGGGTCACCTTGGCGCGCCTTCTACAACCTTGTTAAATGAGGTTAAAATATTGCACGTACGTAGATTCATTATGTAAGAAATCTAATTGTTTCCCTCTTTCAACACTACACTCCTCCTTCGGACAACCTATGCCCTGGTATATTAGTTAAAACGGATGAATACTGTCAACTTTGGGTTTTACAATGCATGGAATATTATTAATTAACAGTAACTGATGGATATTACAAAAAATGATATTGGTCTGAGCAAATAAAAGAAAACTAATCACAGTTTTACTTGCACTAGTTTGTGTATCAGTCACTGTAAAGGAAATTACTGTATTACCAAACACTAGTCAACACAGCATTGTATATGGAAAATAAATCCTCACCCCAAATATGTATAAGAAGAAATAACACAGCACTTGATACTGCAAAAATACATTACTGGTGATAATAGGAGTTGTTATTGTTTTTACTAACTACAGGAACCGCAATCAATAATCCGCTAAAAAATGTTTCTGCAATAAATCTCTGTGTTATAAAATACATTCTCCATCCGGCGTCCTTCCTTTCAGCTTTTAACAGAGACATTTCAGGTGCCCTGCTACAAATAAACTAAATCTCTTCAGTCTGAATGTTAATGAGTCCCAGAAAAATAGTCACAAATTAATTCTTTTAAATGACCTTTAAGTAAAAGCAAAAAACATTATCCAAAAGATTGAATATCTTGTCCAAAATGGAGTCCTTGTGTGATTTCTTGTCTGTATTCTATATTTAAGGACGTATCCATCAAAATTACTGGGTGGTATAGAATATACTTCAGATAGAGAGGAAGGGAGAGAGGAGTGTCATTGAAGTGCCTCAGATGTTTTTCTTCTCAGGAGAGTTTGGTGCATATGGCGGAGGTCGTTCCTGGAAAACCAAGGGAAAAAAAAAATTTCTTCAGCTATTGCGGTGACTTCTTCTGATTTCCTCCCTGCTGTTAATGACAAGCAAAGCAGCTTACCATGGGCATGTAGACACTGTGTGGATTGCTGGGATTGTAATACGCACTGCCAGCCGCTTCAGCCGCCTTGGAGTTACCTGTGCAGAAAATGAGACGTGACAAAAGGCAGGGAGATAAAGACAAGACAGTGGTGACAGCTGAATGTATTCGGGAGCAGACGCTACGGCTCCCAACACTGTAAGGAGAAGTGATGTGAAGTGTGCAGCATTAGTCATATGGAGCACAACAACTGACAGGTCTAGGAATTCTCAAGACGACAATCTACTGGAACGCCCCGAGGACACGCAGAGGAAACCATCCAACAGAGATATACAGAAATGACATTTCTACATCAACATCATCCTATGTTCAGGGCGCGAGTCTTTCTCAAAAATCCACAAAGTGCTTGAACAAAAATACAGAAGAGTAAAGGGAGGGAGAGGAAGAGGAGGGATGTGTTTATTCTTTGTAATTTTGACGTGTAGCCGATGAGACATCAGCACCCCTTTTTTGGTGGCGTGCTTGGAAGTGATTCACATTGAGGCAGACAGATCAGATCTGACGGGTGCAGTGACACAGACTTGCAGAGAGGGAAAAATAAAAGAGGGAGAAAAAGAGATTAAACAAAAAAAACCTGGAGGTGGTGGTGGTGCTGTTGCTGCCCAGTTCTGGGGGGGTGCAGCCCAATTTTGGGGTGGCCCAGGGTACGGGGGAGGTGGGGCCATGTAGTCGTAACCAGATGGGTACATTCCTGTCACACAGAAGATAAGAGAGAGAAGAAAAGAGAAATGGAGATTCAAGGTTACAAGAGGTGACAGTCTGGGTAATTAGTTACACAGCAAAGCCCCTCCAAAAAAAGATACAAACAAAATGAGGGGGAAAAAAAACTGCTGAGAGACACAGAAAATGCAGCACTATTTATACCTCGAGGAAAGACATTTTTGCTGAGATATAATGAGGACAAAACTATGCATAAAAACCTAATGTGTGCACTGCATAAACATGCAAATAAAAACGATGATGTGCTTCTTTACAGCTATTGAGGATTTAAATCCGAAAACAAGAATAAAGTGAACAAAACTGATGAAAAAAATAAGACAGAAATTACTGTGTTTAGTCTCTATACTCCACACAGAGCCTGGCAAAAAATCTATTTTAATGTAAACTACAAATGCACATGCAAGCTGTCTGCAGATTACCACGACATGCGCAAGCACTTTTGCAATGAAAAATATAGTATCACAATATTTTTGTTACATATATTTACCATGTAAAAATTTCTCACTCTATGTAATTTTTTGAATGTTCTTGGTTAGAGGAATATCTTGATGATGCCTGAAGACTGATGGATCACCGACTAAACTCTCAATATGATAACATGTATTTAAGCATAGAAAAATAAGAAAACACATCTAATAATGTTGGTGTTTTTAGAGCCATTGGGGTATCTATTTCTGAATTTATGAGATGCACTTGAATGCAACAATTTCTCTATTGGTGGTTTGGTATTTATGTAGTTTGCATTTGAAATCAGTTGAGATTTCAAAGTTTACGAGATGCACTGAATGCTTCCCTATTTCTGTATGTGTAAAACTGTGACACAGACAGCAGCAGTAACAGATTGAGTGCGACTGTAAATATAACCAAACATCAGTATAGACTCTGTAATTTTAAATACATGACTTCTTTGGTACAATCATATGTGAGTTAGTGTACTCAGGAGCCTTGTAATATTCATTCACCAAACAGAAACTGTACCTGTGTAGTTTGCCACATCTATTTCTCCTGAGTGGTTGACTGTTAACCTAAGTATGGCAACTGTACGTGTCCAAAGTGAACACTATTATTAACCATATAGTTTATCACTTTATGACAAACTTTATCAGAGTCCTCATTAAGTTTAGAAGCTCTTTTACAAATGGCTGACTGTTATAGTTTGTGTCACCTCGTGTATGATACAAAACATTAAATCTGAGACCGACTGACTGACCTGTTTACTGGTCATGGCCAAACTGACTGAAAACCAGTTGATTTAGGACACCCGCTTATTGATGGGTACTTCTGTTACAAACTATTCTATCACATACTGTACCTGGAGCAGCTGCTGGATACGGGTAAGCCATGTTTCCAGGAGCAGGAGGAGGAGGACCCTGGTAGAATCCATTCTGCTGAGGAGGTGGTGGGTAAGGATAAGCAGGAGGAGCTGGTGGAGGTGGGCCATAGCCATTCATCATTCCAGGTGAGGGGTAGCCATAAGAGGTGGCTCCATTTTGGGCAGGATGAGCACGAGATGCTGAGCAACCACAAGATGAAGAGCAAGTTTAATCAGTAAGTCTATCTTCTGGATAGACAAATTTATATCTTATGTGCTAACCATTTGTGGCTAGTTTGAAGAGATGCTGTCCCAGCTCTATGGCTCCTCCACTGGGGAATGACATCTTGAAATGGGCCTGACCCTCCCAGCCACCTAATGAGAGTCAACTCAAGTTTAGAATGTCCTCAGAAACTTGCAGGGTTTAGGTTTTTTGGTGGCAATGCATGAGATGTAATCCTTTCATTTTGAGCATAATATCTTAATGTGATGAAGTTGCGTGCCAAGAGTAAAACTATAACCTACCACCAGGTTCAGCTGACACTGTCCCTTTAATGTAGTTGGCTGCAAAGACAGGCTGTTCAATGCTGCAGCCTTTCATCAGATAATAGGGAAACATGGCTGAGCCCAGGCAGTCCTTGGTACTACTGGACACGAACACCAGCTACACCAGTTAAAGAGGAAAGGCAGTGTGAGGACAGGACGTGGAGAACATCGAGAAGAACTTTCCATCTTTAATAATCATACCCTGTATGGTGTGAGGTACACATTTCCCTTCTTGGTCCCTCTTAGGAGGTCTGTTTTGCAGGTGACGTCACTGAAGGACAGCTCCACATTCTTACATTCCCTTAAAATACTGGGGGAAGATGACATTACACATAAAACATAAATTAACCTGTTGAAACCACCGTTATGAGCTTGTTCACGCAATGAGAGTTTCAGCAACCAGAGCACTTCCCCATTTCTACCTAAATCGCGTTGTAAAATACTAAGTGTTGACATTTTCGTTTTCCCAAGATGTCAACATCCCAGGTACAGTTACCGCTACTTCCTGTTTTGATAGCCGGATAATGTTAGCAAAGTAACACCATTTCTATAAAGACAGTTAACGAGTGAAAATATAATATATCCTCAGTAATAACGAATAAACACGTCATTTAAATGTCTTTGTGGTGACCGACATAATTAACGTAAATGTCAACAATGGCACCAGTACTATGCTAGGCTAGTTAGCGGGAGGCTAACAGCTAGCTACACAGCGGAGTGTTGACTACGCACTGAAAAGTTGGGAGGTAAACAAGCGGAAAAAACAGCGTCACAGCCAGTTTCTAGAAAGAAATACCAGCTGAGGCAGCGTATTAAACTTACCTTTCTCCGTTGTTTATCAAAACCCCGCCGTTCTGAGAGTGATTACGATTTAATGCCATGTTTAGGAGACCTGTTGTGCTCTCCTGCTCTGTGCTACTGCTAACACGTCTGTCACTTCGATGGGGAAGCCCGACAGGCGTCACCAGTATGACGTCATCACACCATCTGACCACTCGTGATTTGCCGTGAAACAGTAAACACACTCATAAGAGGCCTGTGGCAAGACGTCTAACAGTCAATGGCTAGGCAGGATGTGTATTTAAGGTATCTGTAATTCAGTTCTTCCTAGTCAAAAAAGATTTCAGATATCTACAATGACATTATTCCTAGGAGAAATGACGTCACTTTTGTCATTCGTGTGTTGGGCTTTTAGTTTCAGATATCCAGTTACATTTTGGAGATCTAGAATGAACATTCTAGATATCTGAATAGATTCTTACTAGTCAAAATGAACATTTCAGTTATCTACAGTGACATTCTTCCTTTTGTCATTTCAGACATCCAAAATTAAAAACTATTCCAGAAATGAATGTAATTTTAAATATCCAAAATACATTGTAAATAATAAAAATGTCATTACAGATATACACAATTTGTATTATGACTAGTAAAAATGTAATCTGACATCAAAAATCAAAATTATGACTAGTAAAAATGTAATTTCATATATCCTTATAAATGTATTGTTGATTGATATCTGGATATCTGGAATAGTTTTTCATTTTGGATATCTGAAATGACAATTGTGGATAGGAAGAATGTCATTGTAGATATCTGAAATGTTCATTTTGACTAGGAAGAATTTAATTATGGATATCTAATACATGTCCATGTCAGTTTGATGGGCTCTGTGTGCTGTATGTGTGTGTCTATGTTGACTGTGAATCACCGGTATCCCATAACAACGTAAATGGAACCATTCATGTTGAAATTTCTGCTGGACAGCCACTCACCATGGTAACAGCTGATGAAAAACAAGATTTTTACAAAACCCGGGGGTGGGGTTGGAAGTCTCAACAACTGTAAACCCCCATCCTCATTCAAAAAAACATTGCTACTTTTTGTTGTTCCCATTGTAAATAAATAGGATTTTGGGGGATTTGTATTACATTCACGTAAAAAAAAAAAAAAACACGTATGAGATATTGTTATGATGTGATGACATAATCTTTGGGCCAAGCTGAACATGTTTTTTTGGACATCTTGCTGACATGTACTTTGTACTTATTTAGTATATAATGCTATATGTTTGACTCTGCTAAGGATATATGTTAAATATGATGTCTTTGTGATTTCACATTGCCAATTTTGTACTATTAGAATGCTTTAGTAAACATAAAATGGGAAAAAGTATTGTTACAATATTGACATGTCTTTCAATAAAAGTTATGATTGCACCACTGTTACAATGTTGTTGGGGTTGAGGGGGGCCTGGAGATTTTTCTTCCTCCAAAGGGGGGCCCCAGCAGAAAAAGACTGAGAACCACTAATGCTTGAAATCTTCTTACAAGGAGAGGTGAAGACAAATATTTTGAAAAAAGGTTCAATTTATGTCAAATGGATCCAAAATGTAGATGCCAAGTACAGTGTTAACAACAGATCTGTGAAAATGCTGTAAACAAGATAATGTGTCATATTTGTGACTGTGATGGAATAAACCAAGAGGTTATTTTATCACTTATAGGCAAGAAATGAGACAGGTTTGACTAAATGAAACCAGAGTTTGGGGTCTTTTCACTTTAACAAAAAAAAATCTCTATGCAACTGTTTATAGGACTATTTTATTCTTTATCAACTCATGTCTTAAGTGTACAGAGCTCCGTATCACTCAGACAAATGAAGACAAAGTCAAAACGGACAACTTTTTCAAATTATGATCCTCTACATAAAGAAATCACTTCAATATGAATGTGTCTGCAATAAATCCACTAATGATAATGATAAAATGTCGACATCTAGTGGTCAGTTGCGATAAAATAAAGGATGTACCTGAAACTTAATTTTTGTGTTCCTGTATTCACCAAACCAGAAGCATTAAGATGTTCTCATTAACAGCACTATAATTGATTTTTTTAAAACAAACTGATATTAATAATAATTTGTACAATAATAGTACTATTGTATTATATAGTGCTCAAATTATGCCTATCAAATCCATCATATCAATTTGAGGTCCAAAATATAAACACAATGAGATTTAACAAAGGGAAGAAACTGGGTGATTTGGGTCTGTGTACAATCCATGTATGGTTCATTCATTCATTATTCCATTTCAAAATAAAATCAGAACAACCAAATTTTTGGTTTTATTTTGGACTTTCCTTTTCTAAAATTAGGCAGAAAAAAATATCTGATTTTTTAACATGTACCTTTGTGTAATTTTGCTGTGATTGTTTTACATTCAAAGCAATAATATGAAGTTATTACTTTGCTTTTATTACTAATGCCACACCAGAATCAAGTCACGTGGTAGTGTGTGGTGATGAGTATTATCAAAGTTGTTTGAAGTAGAAGAGGGTCATGCCTCTGGTCTGTGTGAGGGTCCTGCTCTGGAAAAATTGAGACATGTACACCTTTAAGAGATCAAATTTGTTCACATTAAAACACTCACATTTTGGACAATGATATGTGCTGTAGCACAAGCATGTGATGCAGTGTAAATTCCTGTAAGTTTTTGTAAAATATACAGTTTTCTATTAGCATTAATAATAATGGGCAGCTGCGGTGGAGTTGGTAGAGTGGGGCATCCAATGATCAAAGGGTCAGCGGTTCGAATCCCACCTCCAACTGGCCATATGTCGAAGTGTCCTTGGGCAAGACACTGAAGCCCTAAACTGCTCCCAGTGAGATCTGGAAGTGCCTTGCATGGCAGCAGCAGCCCACTGGTGTATGTGTGTTTGTGTGAATGGGTGAACGTGCTTGTATTGTAAAGCACTTGTGCCATTAATGTGGGGAAAAGCCCATAATATCCCTAAATGAAAATTCTTAGTGACACTAGAATAAGCACAAATCTGATCAGGGATTTAACCCTTGTGTGGTGTTCATATTTTTGTTTTTTTTTGTTTTTTTATTAAAGTGCAACTCCTTTTTAGTTTTTTTAAAAATAAAACTGTCCTTCTCACTTCTCTAGTGGTTGTACACTTTGTCCAGGTTGATGGCCCCATCTGCTTCTTGCTTTGCATATCAATCAGCTGGTCCAAATGTGCCACATCAAGATGATTTCTGGATGCTGTTTGGATATGATTCATTAAACTAAAGCCTCTCACAATCTGCACTGGATGCTTGAAATGTAGCACAAATATGCACAAGCTGTGAGATCTCCTTTAGCTTTGCACATCTAAGTACTGCAACCACCATATTTGAGAATGTAGGGATTGAACCTTGCTTAAGTTTTTGCTTCACTATATACACTTGAATTCAGCATATTCGCTGTTAATGGCCTCCACAGAGTGTGGATGGTGGAGAATGGCCTCATACTTCTTTGCCAGTGTGACAATGTCTCTTGATCTATACTCAAAACTGATGTCTGAGTTTAATGCTTTGATTTCAAATGTCAAACCACTCCTTTAAGTCATCCTCTGGAAAATGAACATCTAAGTGATCACAGAGCTTAGAAATAAAAAAGAGCAATCTTGCCAGTGTTTCTGCCATCAGCTGATGAGGCTCATCACCTCTTTGACACGGTCACTCCACTGAACCTCCGTCTAATCCTTCATGTATTGGGAAACTTCTTAATCAGTGCCCTTCCAACACAGTCAGGTTGTGTTTTTGAAAAGAAAGGCAGAGTTGTGCCAGCTCACCCAAAACATCTCCCAGAGCAATCTTGAATTTTGAACCACTTGTAGCAGTAATTTGCCTCTTATCAGTGGATTGTCTCTTGCAGACTAATACGGAGATTAATAAAGTAAATTAAATCAAATTCCTTGGAGTAACTAATACACAAGAAGTTGGGAGGCACACAAACCACATTTATGTTAAAATATCAAAATCATTAGGAATTCTTTCTAAAGTTGTAGAGTTCTTGAACCCATCTTATATCTGCTGTATAGCTTTCTAGTTCTTCCCTATATGATGTACTGCATAAATGTGTAGGGGAATATTACATAATGAATACAAATCCAGTCACCATTATTAAGAAAAGGGCAATACCAATGATCAATAAACTGTCCTATAGGGAACACAAAAATCACGTTTTTTTTGATCAAGTTAAAAGCTTTAAAGTTTAGTGACTTAGTCCACTTTGTTTTAAAGTGGACTAATTTATGTATTTATGTCGTGTACGATTTATGTTCAACATTAGTTGCCTGTTCATATTTAGAACTTGTTTAAAATGCAGGAAAGTGTTTATAATTTCAGAGGAAATAATGTGTTAAAAAAAAACCTTGTTAGAAAAAAAAATGTAGCAATTTATCTTCCTGTTGTTAGAGTAAATATTTGAAATAAGTTTAAACCTGAATTAAAAGACTGCACAATGTTATTTATGTTGTCATGAAAATATATGAAGAATGTGAAGGCTGTTTTTTCTGCTACTCAAGCTATTTTTTTTTGGTGTTGCTATTGTCACTAAACATGAGGCATTTTAGCAATTACAGTATATTTCATTTTGTTTGGTGATAAGAATGGGGGGGGGGGTAAGCAGAATGAGCTCTGATGTCAGCGTATTCCTTTTCAGACTCTTTCGTTTTTCAAACATTGTACATAACACAAAAACAATTATGCATGAATTATGAGAACCTTAGTCAATATTTCTTTGAGTGAATTTATTCCTCTTTAGGCATGAAAAAAACAATGCAATTGAAATTTTTTATGACCCTATTTTTCACAGTTACAAAAATGTCCACTCAGCTGGACGCCATGCATTTAGTTTTTGAATCAAAGAAACA
>JAPTGZ010000027.1:2719595-2732729 GCA_029814645.1 Fowleria isostigma | reverse complement strand
AGAGACAAACAAACACTCTCACATTCACACCTATGGACAATTTAGATTAACCAATTAACCTATTAGTGCATGTGTTTGGATGGTGGGAGGAAACCGGAGTACCCGAGAAAACCCACGCAGACACGGGGAGAACATGCAAACTCCACACAGAAAGGTCCCGGAATCAAACCCAGGACCTTCTTGCTGTGAGGCATGAGTGCTAACCACTGCATCACCATGCCACCCTATTATTATTATATCATCATTATTATATTACTACTATTCTTAACACTGCTACTTTGACACTTCTTATTGTTAGTACTCCTCGATGTGCAATGGTGCTCTTTTCAATACTGTTTGGGTGTTTTTTAATGTTTTTACAACTATGTTATTGTATTGTTTTGTATGCTTTTTTTTCTCTCGGGTTTCTTGTCTGTGTGCTCAGTGTTTGTGCTGCTTTTGGAACCTCAATTTCCTGAGGGCTCTGCCCAAAAGATCAAAGTGCTATCTAATCTAATCTAAATATCTTGGACATAATGTCACGAGTCACCTCACTGATGACAAAGACCTTTATCAGCAGCAATATAAATTGTATGGGTAGGCAAAAATGCTTGTTTGTAGGTTCCATATGTAAAAACTGCACTTATCGGAAGCTTCTGCTCCCCATTATAAAAAGAGATTCATGCACAAACTGGTGGTTGCATATAATGATTAATGAGGATACTGCTGAGGGTTCCAAAACATTTAGTACAAGTCAGATGTTTGTGGATTGTGGTGTTCAACGCTGTGCGGTTGCTACACAGCATTTTACTTATTCATGCATGTGCAGAGTAACAAGATTAACAAACTCAATTGTAAAAGCCCTGGTCTGTCCCAGAATTAGTTCTATAAAGTTCATATCTAAAATATGGTCTCACTGGCGATCAAGCCTTTATGATAGGCGACATATGATTATACAATTTTTAAAGTATCTCCTTTTCATGATCAACTTTTTATTATTAATTTAACAAAATATAGCATATAGAAGTTGTTGAATATCCATTTTACCAGACTTACATAATGTACAGGCAGATGACGTGAATGTACTTACCCTGTGTCTTGTGTTAATAATATACAAATAAGAACAAAGAACAAAAGCAAAAATAAATACTTAAAAATAAACACACACCCTCTTTTATCTCTCTTTTTTTTCTGTATCTTAGCCTATGGACCAAGTTTTTGTGTCCATAATAAAGCTTGAATGAAATGAAAAGAGTTTTTCTCTGACCATGTTTGAGGGATGTGTTGTGATCCTACCTCTGAACAGTACGGAGGCACGTTAAGGACAAATAAAGTCCGGTCCAGCGGCCTGCGGGAACTCTTCTCAGCTCGTACTTTATGCTCTTTCACGTACAGTTTGTGCTGTGCAACGCTACTGGCACTAAACTGTAAGGACAACACTGCAAAGAAACAAACACATCAGTCGCTATCTACCTAGTGGTTAAGCCACCGAGTTTAAAGGCTGCGCTAAACTTTAACACCACGTAAAATGACAACAGTATAGTTCCATTGGAAGAGTATAATAAAACACAATTAAAATGTTAAACTAAATCAGCAAATATGTTCAATATTACCTGTAAATCCTCCGGGAATAACACAAGCCTTGCTACTTGCGTGTTTCTTCTTGGACGGCGCCATTTTGAAGAACCTTTGACACCGGAAGTACACCAGCAACATTCCCCCAGGACAGGAAGAGGTGCAAAAGACATAGAAGCGATACGGGAGGGAAAATCATAACTCAAATAAAGTTAATAGAGGCTAAGTCTTCTTTTTTTTTTTAAAGTCATATTTTCCAACTATATTAAAACGTTTCAAGTCTTTCACAAACTGAAGAAGCTCAATCTGAAAAATGTAAATCTGGGTTTTGTTTTTAAATATTTGCATTTGGACCTTTGCAAGAATTACAATATTGTTTATCAGAGAATCCTCTTCATTATTGTCCGTGATGAATTCGAATAGAATGTCTTAAATGAGAGAAGGGTTCCAGATGAATCTTTGTATGAAGCCAGTCATGTATATCAAAACCAGTTTCAGAAATTTTACTGTGAAAAACATAAATGATCAGAAGTCTGAAAAACCATCACAAAACACACACTGCTTATTGTCAAAACCAAATTGACCAGTAAATAGGTTTTTCATGTAAGATAGACTCATGTTTATGAGACTATAAATAATTTCACAAGATAATAAATCATTTTTTACTTAAATTATGTGTCAATACTACGACTAATAATAAAAAAATTAGCCATCTACCATAAACTCTTTTCATATCACACAGTCATTTAGTATGTTCTTGTCTGGCTGTAACAACCACAGCCCATCTTAAAAATCTCTACTTCCTGCCACTGGATGTTGTAAGGTTTTAAGTTACATCTCCAAAAAAAAATACATTTGCTGTATAAATGTTGAATGCATATAACTTATTTGACGTACCTTAATAGAATGATGCATAAGTAATATATGGTTTGTTTAGATAGTTTTGGTTAGAAAAAGGTAAAAAAAAAACAAAAAAAAAACATTGTAAATTATAGGAAAGAAAAGTCTCAGACAAGCTGTACAAAGCTGATATTTAATGGCCACATTTTACAGACAGAACTGACCTCATTCCTCTTGACTGACATAATAGAAAGCAACAAAAACTAGTTTACAGTTCAACTTAAACTGGGTGTAATGTATACTACAAGAATACACAGCTTTATAACTGGGCCAGTCACAGTCAAAGCACACACAAATCTGGGTGTCAGGAGAATGACAGTACCAAAGCATCAACATGTGATGGCTTGAGTAGTTTACAGATACATCTGCAGTCACAGTTTCCATTTACTTCAGATTTTGACACGTTTCCAATTATTTAGGTGAAGACAACTTCAATAACCTGCTTAAAGAGACAGATCATTTCTATGTTCCTTTGTTGTATTATTCTAAGGGTTCTGTGGACCATAAATGACAATCCTGACAGTTTTCAACAATTTTGCTTAATGTTACCGTTTATTGAGACCATGTTCACTCAGTCTGTCTAACCTTTTGCTCAGTTGGAATCAGAGGTGGGTAATCGTAGGTTCATCAAGTCAAAGTCCTGCCATGTATTGTTTAAACCTGCCCATTTTGATGAGCACCACTCCTCATCCAGGTAGATGGAGAATGGGCTCTATGCACAGCCCCACTGGTTCTGAACTTACACCAGCACCTTTATTTCCTGTCTTTCATTATTGAACACACTGATGATGATGATTATCATCATTATTATGCCTGACTACAGTAGTCACAACAACAAGTAGCAGGAACACCTGGATTAATGAGTGTCCAATAACGAAAAATAACGAAAGACAGGAAATAAAGGAACCACCTTAATTTAGGAAGTACTCGGGCTGTGCATAGAGTCTATTAGTGGAATTACCTGTGTTAAATAAACAGGTTGGAACCAATACATGGCAGGACTTTGACTTGATGAACCTGGGATTACCACTTCTGGTAGAAATAGGGGGACATAAATGGAGGTATTAAAACCCAAACCAAATGAGTTTATATTGCATTACCAAAAGAATTAAAGTAAAAATTCAACACATCCAGTTTCATTTGGCATTCCCGAACATATCAGATCAAAACAACAAAATCACATCACACTTCTTCCAACAGGTTCTTCTGAGGAACAAATTGATGACATTGATACAACAAAATGTAAAGGACGTGGTGCATCCGTTCATTCCACTTTCCACAGTCATGTATATCAAATGTGTAAAAATCTGGTTCGTCGCAGAGAAATGTGGTGTGCCTGCTGTCAAAGTGAAAACCAGAGTTTGTATGGACAACATGGGGAATGCAGTAATATGTTTCTGAACACTAGACATGGGTTATATCTTGATACGGAAGGCAGTGGCCTGCGAGCTGGGGGGCTCGGTGGTGGCGGTGGACTGTGTCGTAGACTTGAACAGGGCTTTGAGGATGGTCTGGGGGTCTACCTCTGGTGTGGGCTGAGAAGAAGCTCGCTGACCACTGGGACGAGACAAAGAGGGGGGCAGGCCATCTTTCTTTGTGGTGCTCCCTGTGCCTGGAGTGTCACTGAGCCTCCTGAAGGAGACCACACAGAAGAGAGTATTAGATTTCCTCACAAGAATACAGACATGCCGACTACAGCTGAAGAGTCTAAAGGGGTTTCTCAACATCAAATTTGGACTTGATACTGAATTCTATATAATAAAGATGCATTTTCTCGCTATTCTGCCTCATGTGTTGCAACATTGTATCACATCATCTGGTGATGATCATCTACTCAACAAAACATTTATGAATTAAGTTATGACAGAAACCACCGTTGCCTTTGAGAGTAACATGAAATGCACCTAAAGATATTTGCTAACCAAGTCCACACAAGTCGCCAACCAGTGCATTAAGCTAGCAGACAAAAACAACATCCAGGAATTCAATCAGATCTTGGTTTGTGCAAACTTTTAAATGGAACAGTACTTGGACTGTGCGTCATGACATGCCATGAGAACAGAAGAACAGATAATGTGTACTGAGATAGACCTTAATGCTGCTTTTCCACTGTTGATACAAGCTTAACTTGACTCAGTTTGGAAACCAGCACATTGCATTTCCACTGCTGGTATATCAACAACTCCTTCAGTATAGCGATTGTCAAAGTGATACAGTTAACATTATCTTCCAATACAACTACAGCTACAGCTGAAGCCAAAAAAAAGGACGAGGATACTTACAAATGTAACTTATAATTTCCAGAATAAAATGTCATATTAAGATTTTTCAGGTAAGAATTATCTTATTTGCACAAGAGACTACTCGACTATTTTTGTACATTTCCTACTAGCATGGCTTGGCATCCCATGTTGTGACATGACACATAATTGTACCAATGCAATGAACATTCTGGATCAATCGATGTGATGTACAATGTGATGGTTGTACATCACATTTAACTTGGCTCACATAGAAGCACAGCCAAAGTGACACTAGAAATATGACTTGGTTGTCCCTATTATCACCCAGTGGAAAAAAATGCCAGAGTCAAGTAAAGCGAATCTTGTCTGAGGAAAAGCAGATGGATCAGATTAATCTATTATTTCTAGTTTAACAAAACTAAGTTTAAATGAATAAATAAATCCTAATTAAGCAGAGGCCTGTTGCACATTTAACTACACGCTAGTAACCTGAAGTAAATTCTTCATTTGCATGCTTTACAGACATGGTAAGTACATAAGCAACGAAAACCAGTTAAGGAAAACGGAGCAGCCAAAACTTAACACAATGTTGCTTTTTTTCATCTAGCTAAAAAAGATTTTAATGCTGCAAAATGACCAAACAATGGAAGGGGAGGAACAAACAATCATTCCTCCGATAAATATTTTTGAGAAACTTAATAACTGATCAACCCTCCTGATCTAAAACAGCAGATATTCAAAGGTGAAAAACTTCCTCAATGGTAATTGTAAAGTTAAATCGGAGTTTGAAAGATAAAGGTTTTGGATTTTAAAGTAGATTTACAGACATGTTTACAGTGAGTCTTTGTTAATCTAATGTAGTTTTGAAGATTATGTTGACTCGGTGTCTTGTTAAACCACCGGGTTTAAGAAGGAGTCCTCATTGATGCAGGCCAACATTTACCTATTCCTGAAACAGATTAACCCAATTCAGCATAGTCACCTGATCTGCCTCTGGTACCTCATCAAACACTTAAGTACAAAGATGATAAAGAAACATCACAGTTTTAATATTTACATAAGATTACTTGGAAAAATTCATGAAGTCAGTGTACCTCTGTTCTTACTTACAGCCAAAGAATTCTAATAAACTGGAGTAACTGAAGGTTAAAGCAAAGTCCTGGTTGTTTGGAAACATGTGCGTGTAATCAGAACAAATATCCAATTAATTTGAAATGAAGTGCTGAAGCCCTGTAGGCTCACTTACAATAGAATGGGCTGATCAGAAGTGATGACATTTCCCTGAATATGAAGGTTACACTTCATGGGTTGGCCTGAGGAGGGACAAAGAGAAAACACAAGGAAAACACAGATGATACACAAACACCCAAACTCCATGAGTCCGGTTAAGGACAGTCTCTGTGATACTAAACAGCTTGGCTTCCTGTTACTCTTTACACATACACATATTTGTTAGAATGCCCCTGATCATCAAATTTACCATCAGTAGTGAAGCTGCTGACTTGCATGCAAAGCAGAGGCTGTTTTCCAAACACTGAAATTAATTTGATTTGCATGCCCTTGCTATAGGCACTCACCATCCAGGCAGCGATTGTTGTACTTCCTGTATGCACTGACAGCATCCTCTTTACGGACAAACACCACTTCGGCCACACCCACCTTCACCAGCCGCGCTCGCTTTAAGGCACCACACACACAGAACAGTTCCTGTGGAGAAATGGGGGGGATGAGACAGTGAATGAGTCATCACAGGCTGCACACCCAGGTCATCGACTGAATGCTAAACATAAAATATGAATGATGCCGGCAAACAGTTTGAGTTCCTTACCACTATGTCTTCCTCAGTGACCCGGGGATGCAGGTTGTTTACAGTGATTTTTGTTCCTTCTAAAGGACTGAAAGCAGGCTAAAAAGAAATAGAATATCAACACAGTCAGGCATTAAATAAAGACAAAGTTCCAACAGAAATCAGAGTATGAAAGATCCTTCCGGCCCACACAAAAATCAAACAGGTACATGTTACTGAGGTAGCTTCCATTCATTAACTTGACCCATTGGCAGCAAAGCAAAAGGAGTTATGTATTCTCATCAAATGTGTAATAAATCAATGTCATATTTAACAAGTGAATAAAAGTTGTATCATTTGGAGGTTTCATGGCTGAGTTACTGTGTTTTCACCAAAATGACACTTGCTAATCAAATAGTTTTGTCATAATTCTCATGTTATACGAGTGACTCAACATGCATTTGTGTTTCTTCTTGCACCCTCTTGTGATTCACAAGTTCCTAATTAGCAAAAGTGCCAACAGTTACATGTGTATGGAAGCAAATCTGTCTCAAATGTTGAATTCTGAAAGCCATTGACTTTTTTTGTTGTGAAATTAAGTGTCTGAAATTTTTTTTGCACCAAATTAAGTATCTGATTTTTTTGCAACTAAACTGTTTGCATTTGACTTCAGCCTATTGAGTTTGAGCAGCTTGAATTCAAATTACTCGAATGTTTTAAATGCGAAGTTTTTATTCTGAATTTATGAACATTGAAAAATAAAAGTGTAAATATGGTATTGAAAATATAAATGTTGAATTCAATGTTCATAAATTCGGAAGAAAAAATGTACATTTAAAACATTCAAGTAATTAAAATTCAAGCTGCTCAAATTCAATAGGCCAAAGTCAAGTGCAAACACAATTCAGTTGCAAAAAAAATGCAAATACTTCATTTCAGTGCAAAAAAAAAAAATACTAATCAGATACTTAATTTCACAATAACAACAAATCAATACTATAAATTCAATGGTTTTTATAATTCAAAGTTTGATGAGACAGATTTGCTTCCATACATACGGTAAAAAAAATTTACTGAATCATTTTCTACTTATTCTCTGGAACCACAAATAATGGACAGATGATGAATGGATAAACATAATTATCACTATATCCTTCCAACAGTATATGCTGGGAGATGTAAAAATGTGACGACATGTACAAATAAAAGTCAACTCCTCTGACATCGGTGCATCTCATACTGAAACACAGAGCATAGAGTTACCTGAGGAGGAGTCGGTGCTGTGCTGGTTTCTGCTGTGCTTTGCTGCAGAGTCCTGGAGACTGGCTGTAAAGCTGCAGCCGAGGCCCGGGTGGCAGACATGCTGGTGCTGGGCCTGGTGGGGGCCACGGGTACAGGAGGACGGGGGGCTGTGTAAGCATCATTTTTCACCACCTTGGTGATCGGCGCCGACATGGAGAATGGGGAGCCTACTGCACCCGACTGGCCAAAAGAAATGTTTCATTAGGAAGATTAAATGTTGGAGTAGAAAAATATAGCAAGGTGTACGAGTTATTTTTTCATAAGATTATCAAGCTGTCCTGGAGCTGGTCTTACCCGAGACTGTAACATGCTGTTTGGAGTCGTGATCTTAAATTGTTTACTTGGTGTGCAGTCGTGTTCATTGGAAATGGGCTGAAGAAAAAAAAAACAACAACACCCATTTAGTACCAGTTATTATTGCTGTGTTCATTTTATTAGTATTCTGAGGAATTCATTTGTTAAATCTAGTTTTAGTCTTGGTTTTTCTAGATGGTGCCTTAATTCAAAGCTGATTAAAAAAAAAAAAAAAAAATAATAAAGGAACGGCTGCATGACCAGATTTGATTTAGGCTCAAAATGTCTTCATGAGAAAATCCATTACTTAACATTGAGTGTATAAAATTTTAGTTCATGCTGCAATGTTCAGTGAAATTTTTTCTACAGTGAAATTCTTATCTCTCCTTATCTATTGTATAACCACACTATTTTTATACTACATAAGTCTTAGAAGCACTACTACAAAAACCAGCTTTCAAAAGCAATAGTTGACTTTACAACACAAAAATTACTCTGAATGTATCATATTTCAACTTGTAAAGAGACAATCAGCCTTACCTGCGTAGCTGCACGTATTCCTCCCGACATTCCCAGTGGACGTTGCTGTAAAAAGCCAAATCACACATTAGGCTGCAGCAAACGTGTATTTCTTTACTCTCCAACAAATACACATGCACTATAATATGTCAGAAGGAATTATAACCTTACCTGGATGGTCTTGGTTATTTTGAGGGGAATTGCAGCAACAGCTTGTGTCTGTGTCCCTCCGATGCTTCTCTTGAGGCTTAGCCTATCCCGAGCATCCATCATTCTCTTGTTATTGTTCAGCTGTTGCGTTGTGCTGGCCCTCACATTCAGTCCTTGTACAGTGGAGGCAAACTGCCTCGGGTTGACACCACCAAAATTATTGTTAGTGTGTATCTGTATCTGTGGTATCGGGGTTGATAGCTGGTGTGTTATTGCTGTCTTTTGCACAGCTTGTACAGGGACATTAAAAGGAGTCTGTCCTTGTTTGCGTGAATTAATCATCTGACGGGCATCCTGCACTCCTCCTGCTCCTCCCCGGCCACGGATCTTGAAGCGTGCATCTTTTAGGCCAAGCTTTTCTCTGGCATCTTTTACTGGAAAAGCTGGAGAAAAACAACAAGATAAGCTTTAATATAATAATGAGTGACTGATTGGTTGTCAGTGAGAACCACCAGGAGAAGCTTTTGTGTGTCCGTGTGCAGGGTCCAACTGTGGAACAGTTTAGGGGTTCAATTAAAGCACCACTCCAACAATATGCAGCAATTTAAATCAGAACATAAAGAAACAATTTCAAAACAGCATGGAAATGACAGGCTACAAAGGTCATGTGGTGTCTTTCTTACTTTCTTCTTCTTATGAGTGTTTTTTCTTTGCTTTACATTTACTTTTTACTTTATTTACTGACATTTATGAAATATAATTACATTTTTTTAAATATTCATTTAGATGCCTATAATCTATTGTGTTTTATTACTATTAATTTCTCTTGATTGAGTACATTTGCATCCTGTACACTGTCTTAAAGTTAGTCTTGGTGTACTAATGTATGTTGACAGCCAATTTCTTCAACATAATTGCAATCATACATGTTAAAATAGTGAAACTGGGGGTGTGAGTAAATAAGTCTTATGCCTTCTCACTTCATTTTTAGGCTACTAGTTGCATATTAATAGTGAATTGCTGTATAAATTTATGTATACTGTGTACACACAATGATATGGTTATTATGTGTCCTGGCGTCTACAACCTGTTGTATTTAATTGGTATTCTTCTTCATTTTTAGGTACATTTGCATGTTGTATGTTGTGTTAATTAGCTTGGTGTACTAATGAGTGTTTACAATCAATTTCTCTATGCATATTCCTCGATGTACAGTATATCTATGTATTTGTGGGCAGCTGTGGCGCAGGTGGTAGAGCGGGTTGTCCAATGATCGAAGGGTCGGTGGTTCGAAGGTTCGAATCCCGCCTCCAATTGTCCGCATGCCGAAGTGTCCTTGGGCAAGACGTTGAACCCTAAATTGCTCCCAATGAGGCCTGATAGTACCTGGCATAGTGGCAGCCCAACGGTGTATGAGTGGGTGAATGTGAAGCTTGTATTGTAAAGCGCATTGAATACCATTAATGATAGAAAAGTGTAATATAAGTGCAGACCATTTACCATATGTATATTGTGTTTACAACAAATTAAGTAAATTTGTGGACACTTAACGAGATTTATATAATCAGTGTTGTATATGGACTGGACAAGCTCGATGTAAAAAAATATACATAAGAAAGATAGTTAAAGATTGAATTTCACTTAGAGCGAATTATTTTATGATAACAGTGGCGAGCCTTACCTGTTCCTCCGCCAAACCGTTGTCTCATATCGTTAACACCAATCTTTTGTCTGGCGTCGAAACTCTTTCCGACCCCTCCAGCACCCCGACCAAATGTTGGACTAAAAAAAAGAACATCAAGGTTAGTTTTAGGTCACCCACAATACTGTATTTCGAATATTCAGGTTGGAGACTGAATAAAACTATGGGTCAATTAAGGCATCTATCTGTCCTGTAAACACGCGTTTTATAAAGTTTGAACTGAAATGAGTGGACTAACAATAAAATATCTACAAAATGCAGTCTGCATCGGTAACAAATGTACATCTCATACTAATGTACGTCTTCCACCATGTTCTTACACTTTAAAAGACAGGAACTTGTTTATACTAAATGAGATTCTAAGCGAGCTAACGACTCTGCATCTACCCATACATAAACATTAGCTTGCTAGCTAAGCCTAGCGGGAGAAGCTACAAACAAAAGACATCGCTTTCAATGCTGCTTCCAAATTTTAGATTGTTTTATTTCTAAAAATGGATAAATTTTTAAACCCATATATCGCTTAAAACCTTTACTAATTTTAACCGTCGTTATCTTAAGTCGTTAAGGCCTGTAGAGCCTAGCGTTAGCGACGTAGCTTAGCTCGAGCTAGCTAACATTAGCATACGGTAGCGAGTCGGCTGAAAGAGCTCACCTTGTGTTGTCACTATATAACCAATGCTGTTAGATGCTACCACATTGTTAGTACCTTAACAGTCATAGTTGCATTAAAAGTTGTTTTTTTTTACCGTTTAATGGGTGCCTTGACATTAATGCCGCGCTGTCTTATCACTTCATCCAAAGAGACGTCTGCCATTTTCTCACACTACTTCACGGCGCTTGCGCACACTTAGTCTTGTATCCAGGACTACGGTTGCCGGTACTATACAAAATGAATAACGGCCGTTCGGAAAAGTAATTATATGCTGTAGCTTTTTCACAAGGTTTTTGTTGTTGTTGTTGTTGTTGTGTGCATCGTAATTATTCATAACACTTAGTGTTGTAAGAAAAAGTGGTGTGTAATAATAAAACAAATAAAACGCTGGCATCATCAATGACACATCTGCGATCGACTACTCTTGACAGCCTATATCTTCAAACGTCACAAATACCCATAGTTATTTGCGCCAACATGTTTTAACAAATACTATGACTTGCCAGAAATATCAAGTTTACGGGTATCTACACTCTATATACATGCATGTAATATCAAATTCTATTTACGGGAAAAGATTGTTTTCTGTGAGTACAAACATATCGAGTGTTAATAAGGAAAGAAAAAACACCCTGATAGAGGACTCTTGAGCACTGTTAGTAACGCGGTGCTCGGAAGTGGATTGGTATGCCTTAAACTGATGAGTAAGGAAAATAACGATGCGGGGTGACGCCCGCGTCACTCGTAATATTCGAGCGAAATTTTTGAAAGGGTACAGGTCTGCCTGCTGAGGTGACTCGCCTACTTTGCGAGATGCCTTGCGGGATTAGGATCTACCCCGAACCCTAAAACTGTGAATAATAACATATTGACAACATTGTCCTACTTGATGAGAGTAAAACTTACTATGTAGGAAAGAGTCGATTCAAGTGCTGATTTAAATTCGTCTTGTAACTTCCTTTGCATTCCACTTTATGTCTTCTGTATGTTCCTCGTTGTCAGATTTTTTTCCCCCCAACTTTATTTTGTACACAGTGCAATATACGAAACAGATCATCAGCAATGAACAGCAGTAGTAAACTCGAGACAAGGCAGGAAGAAAAAAAAACAATTACTTATGCAAGTAAAATAAAGTATAAGCAAAGAAGAAAATAAATAAGTAAATAAATAAATTAAACTGAAATAAATTACAGTTTAAATTCATTACATAAAGCTTCAGTTTTCACAGCTTAAGAATTTGTGCAGCCTTTAGAGTGTCCAAATAAGAATTTAAATAAGATTTAAAGACTGCAAGGTTAGGTTTCTGGTTGGCAAATTTGCATGCATGAATTTAACATTTTGCTAACAGTGAAATAAGATTAATAATTAGCAGTTTTTTAACACGCAAATAAATAACAACAAAAAAACCCAAAATAAATTATATTCAATTTTAAAGTTTAATTTAATATCCAATTTTCTATTTCAGACAAGACTAATTTCATATAAAAAAAAAAAGACTCAATGAATATTCCCAAAACAGATGAATGAATGTTTCAACATTGTTGTGGCAAAAAGAACAAAGGTCAACATTTATCTTGTACTTTGTCAAAATTGAATTAACTGGATAACACTTATATAATAATTTAAGAGATATCTCCCATACCTTATTCTAAGTGAAGAATTTTGTAGGAAATTACCATATTTTCCCAGTCCACATTATAAAAAAAATAAAATACAAAAGCTGGCTTAAAAATTGTATCCCTTTGAATTTTTTCTCTAATGCACTTACTGTTCCTTTTTTTTGTACTCAAAAAGGGATCTAAATTGCCTATGTATAATTCTGATTGAGTAATTTGAGGGGTAACGGTGTGGGAAGGTCTGGTAGTAGATGATAATAAAGTTTTTAAACCTGAAGGAATAGCATCAAAAAAATAATGGCAAATTGTCTTGGGGGTACAGGAATTTTATGTTCTAATAAAAATGCATTATAAGTAAACAATTGACCTTTGTTAAACAACTGACAGACAAGTATTATTCCATTATTAACCCA